>JAFJYJ010000006.1:11200000-11600000 GCA_019022615.1 Acacia melanoxylon | reverse complement strand
TTAGAGTAAAAATATATGTGGAGGTTGATATAGTAAAAAACCCAGAAGTCTATCATATTTGTATTTTCAGTAATTCTATTTTATTGAATTATACGTGGTTTATACATGAGTATTCCATTTACTTGTGAGTTAATGATTTTCAAAAATAGATATTGTTTTTTATTGTTATATATAATATTTTTACTATTTAAATTAAATTATAGTATGTTCATTATGATTGAGTTGCCTGGATTTAACCATCTTAGCACATTTAAACCACTACTTTGACCAATTTAATCACTATCCTGGTTTATTTATTTAAATTTTTTTGCCAACTCTCTTCTTAATATATTGATTGATATTAAATGCTTTCTACCTACTCATCTAGTCCAATTTATAAGGAAGAGAGAATAAATTTTTCTGTTCTATTTATAGGGCAAGGAGAGAAATTATTTATATAAATATACAATTTTACTATTTATTTATTATTGTGTTGACTTTATTCCTATTAAGTATAATGTATATTAAATAAAAATGAAATTGGAAATCTATTAAATTTTAAGGCAGAGTTAATGAAATTTAAAGTTTTTTTTATTTATAAAAAATATGTTGGAAATAACCTATAAATACATTTGAATCGTAGGAGTATATAAGCTGATAACTACTAACCGTTGGTTATTAATCTCTAATAATCTCATGCATGACCTTTTGTAGTCATGAAATCTAAAAGTCCAAATCTTTCAACATTGGCTTCACAATACGTCCTCTTCTCTTCGCCTCAATTTTGTGCAATGATGGAGATGCATCATTTATGAGTTATCCTTTTCGTTTTTAATTCACCAAAAAACTTTGTAAATAAATATAATAATTTTTTAACGACATATCTCCATTATCACAAATAAACTTGAAAAATATCCACTTTTAGGTTTCGGTGTGATGGGGTCAAAAGGGTAGGTTGAGATTTCTTACAATACAAGGAAAACCCCAAAAGAAAATTACACCCTTTACAAAAAGAAAAATAGTGAAATTATAGAAATTTAGTTTTTTTTATTTTCAAATTATTTATTATGATGTGAAATGAAAAAAAATAAATATTTTATATTAGAACATCCAGCAGCAATAAAGGCTTATTCGTATGTGGAGTCGGCTACAAAGATAACATGATAAACAACCAAATCTTTGATAAATTATTGATCAAAAGACGTTACTCAATAACTTCACAAAGTATTTTCTTCATCATTTTTAGAGGACTTCATATAAACCCTCCTTACTAACACATTCAATGACTTTCTTTAAACTGGCATCCGATGGCCCTCTTTTTTATAATATATTTTGGTTTAATTTTGTTTTATTAGAAATTTCGCTATTAACATGTGTGTTAAAATTAGAAAATTGAGTCAAAGTTATTTTAATGAAAATGAAAATTTTACGAAATTTTAAATTATTATTCTTTTTAAATAATTTTTTATATATTCTAGAAAATTATTTTTCATGAAATGAGTTCAATTAATTAAAAAATATAAGCTAATAAAAGAACAAAAATATAAGACAAAATTAAATAAAAAAATAAAATTATACCTTTCGTATTATCCTAATACAAAATTACAGATGAAGCAGATTCAAAAAGTTGAATAATGTTATTATATTATCCTTTTATTTTCAGGCAAGAACTTAATCGCCTGAATATTTTTTATTTTTTCCCCTTCGGAATGGAATCATTCCATGTGATTAATTTCTTTTTTCTTGCCAAAATTAAATGTATATAAGTTATTCTCTTCCATGTTTTTCTTTTGTAAAGCAAATGTGATTAGACTGAATGTACTTTTAGAATCAGGTTTCGAATTTAAATCATAAAAATAAAAAATTACAACAGAAGAGAAATTTCTGTTTAAATTAATAAATTTAATAATACTTGAATTATTTGTACATTAAAATATGGATGAAGAATAATATATGTTGTCCACTAAGGATCTCACTTTTTCATATCAACAAAAATTTGCCGCTAAAAGTAAAAGATTTGAGGAATCTAAATACCCTTTGGAAACACCAATATGAACGTCCTCTATCAATATTAAATATAAATTTTATAATAAATTCTTGACTCCAGCTAGAACGTTTACTTATTAACAATGTGATTTATTTTGACCAGGAATAAAAATAAGATTCTAAAATATCAATTTAATGATAGTTAGGTCTAAAAAATTGTTTGTACAACTGAAATATCTATATGACTATATTTACAACTCATTTTTTAGCCAATTCTTGTAGACTTATTGATAATTGAATATTTTAACACTGAATTAATAATTTAGGACTCTTTATTAATAAATAATGACTTTTATATTTATTTGGGCAACTCATTATGTTTTAGCCATTTTTAATAATAAAATTCCAGTTTTATATTGCTTGTATTCCTCACTAACTCTTGAACCATGGATTGGCCTCATTTTTGTTTCATATTTGGATGATTCCCACTACAATTCTTATGAAGACATGAAGGGCAAATTCAACAAGAGGGCGGTTTATTTTGGAGCCGAAAACGGAATTTTAATTGGGCTTGAATTTGTAATTAAAACCCGTTTATTTTATTATTTTCTGTTTTTTGGCCTGAATTGTATTGGAGCCCCATTTTCGTTTTTCAGTGTGGGCAGCCACAAACATATTATTATTCACATTTTTAGACTTTGGTGGATCAAAATAGGAGTTTTCAAATTCTCTGTCGTGTTCTTCGCGTTTTTCATCTTTTCTTCTGCGTTTTGCTTAGCCATGCTCGGCTAAGTCTCTGTGGTTAACCTATGGATTGAGGGTTCCAAAAATCCAGAGGACATGCGCTTCATTCGGTAATCTGGAATCGTCTGTTTATTTTAATCGGATCCGATTATAATTGCGGATTATGTATTAGATTTAATACCTAGATTGATATCCCAAGGACATAGGTCGGACCGGGTTACAGAGAGCGTTGTGCGATCGTACAATGAGCTCGCCACGTGTTCGATCAAATGCTAGACGATCGTCTAGTTGAGGGAATATCTCGGACGAATGCGAGATCTCGGTTCGTCGAATCAATCACGAGTTTGATTATTATCTCGTTTGTCCGATGAAGGTTATGGAATCCCAGGGTTAACTGTTTTTAATCGTTTTAATCCGTTTCGCATTTGCATATTTCGCTTGTTTAGTTTAATTTCGTTTTCAATCTGCTTAAATCAAAAACCCCAATTTGTTATTATTCCTAATCACGCAAATCTTTTCCTAAATTTTGGGAGATCTAATTGAACTTTTGGAATTCCCACTAGTATATATATATAAAAAAAAAAAAAAGACTTGATCCTAAGTACCTAACTTTTGTCGCCCTTAATTTTCTTTAATTTCATACAATATCCAATGCCACCTAATAATAATGTATTGAGCATAGAAGATTTTAATCAAATATAATAAGAAGAAGACCAACTAAATTGAATGGTAAAAATAGACAAACTAAATTAATTTAGTTACATAGTGGAAGAATGTCAAAGAATTGAACCCAACCTACCCCGATATTTCTGTTTAGAAAGTCACAACTATACCATCTATTGTTATATTCTGTTTGATTTATTTTTTTCTGAGTGCTTTAAAAGTATTACTATTAAATATTTGCCCCAAACAAAATCTATATTTGCCTACGGGTACAAGTTACAACTTATAGTTGGAAGTAATAATATATTAAGAACTTCGCCAAGAGAGCATATTATGGAATATTATTTTGCCAAAAGATTTTTAGAAGATAGTGGAATTAGCACATCTATTAAATCAAGATTTAAAGCATTAGATTCTTCATTCTACTAAATAAAGATATATACATACATTGAACATGTAGAATAATCAATGTTCAAGTGATAGCCAGTGATATAACAACTTATTTTGATTGTTTCTTTCTAATTTTATTTAATGTAATACAGCTAAATATAAAAGTTTTACAATTTAATTGAGGGTTCAAATTTTGAGTTTTACAATTTCCTTTTTGTTATAAATATGATCTTTTAAAAAAATGAATTTATTGCTACAAGGGGTGCAATTTTCATTCATCTTGCATTACTTTCAAACAAAATTAAATTTAAATATTGAATAACCATTTAAAGTTAGTTGGTTTATGTTTCATAATATATTGAAAATTGGAATTAAGATCTCCTCCAGTAAGGGATCAAGTGAAGAAAAGTAAAGTTGTTCCAAATGAGGACATAGATAAAGATCGTAATGTGCGATTCCACTATATAGTTCCAAATGAAAAATGAATGATGAAGTTTTTAAAGAATAAATGGATCCTACCAAATCATCAATAAGACATCAAGGTACTTTTGAAAAAAAAAATAAATAAATAAAATTGGAAGCTTCAAGGTATCTACTGTCGATAATAGTGATTAATCCCCTTATACCGTAGACTTCTCAAAGGGCTTTAGTACTGGCCACGAGACTCTCTTCATACACACTGTTAGGTTAGGGATTGAACCCTGATTAAATATTTAAGGAAGCTAATTCAGTGCCAACTGGACCTCTTAGTTTATTTTTGTAAATTGAAAAAAGTTGAGAGAGCTGCTTCTAGTTAGGCCCAACAATAGTGTGTGTCATATGTCTATCAACATGTTAGTAGTTCATTATCAAAAAAAAAAAAACATGTTAGTAGTTAATGAGGTAAGCAATTTTCCTTCTGCGCCATAAGAAAGAAAATACAAATTTAAATTTCAGAAAACAAACTTTTCGGAAGAAGTAAAAACCTTAATAAAATGGCTTAGGGATACCCTTGATGAAATTGGGCAAAAAAAAAGGGAAAAAGATATATATCATATGGGGAAAAGGATACGTGGGAGAATTTAAGTTAACCTCCACCTATGTGACTTTATTTCAAATAAAGGTTAAAAAATTATGAAATTAAGACTAAACTGAAATTATGTTTTCATGGTGAATGACCAAAATACCCTTATTTCAATATGAACATTTGTTATTTTGTTATTGCTACTTGTTAAAATGTTTAGGGAGAATCACTATAAGATCTCAATGAAAGAATGTAATCACTTTGAGTTTACAACTTGAATTTATTTTTCTATCATGAGTTTATTTAAATTCGTAAGTTAAATATCCTCAATGAGACCCATCAATTTTTTTCCCTTTAGAAAAATGTCTATTGTAAATATTTACCATGACGAATCAAGAACAAACAGAATTCAAAAGAAAGAATACAAAGCATATTTGTAGAAGCTTTCCGTTGAGCAATAATTCATTCATTATGAAAATGACTTCATGACGCATTGCTATGAGGACCAAGTGGGGAATCAGCTCTCTCTCTCTATCATATACCTTTCATTTGTCTTTCAATTCCCTCATTGTCACGTCTCAAAGCGGGTATACTCTGCATCCATGTGGTCAGGGAAACGTATTATATTTGAGCAAGAACAATTTTTTTCCAAAAAAAAAAAAAACGAAAAGTGAAAAAGAAATAATATATATATAATAAGGAAATAATAATAAATTCCTTTCTCACTTAAGTGGGTCCGATTATATTGATTGCACTGCTTTATTTTATTGAGTGTTCGCTTTAATCTTTTTGTACCCAAGTTTTTATAGAAAGAGTTAAGGCGGTTTTACCATCAGGATGTGAACTAGAATTTAATTCCTCCCTATGGTTCAAAATATGAGGTTAAAACAACCGATTTGCGTTCAACAAATTATTAGTTAAAATTAGTTTTAAAACAGTAAATATGGATAATACGGTTTATACAGAGAATAAATGGGAAAAATGATGTGAGAGAATGTATGAGAGAAAAAGTAAGGAGAGAGTGTGTGAAAAAATTATAAAATACCGATTAAATAATCAAGACAAGTCCAAACTTTAACTTATAAAAAAATAAGAACTCATTCACCATTTTTAACCTTATATTTTGAAAAGGAGAAAGTAATAAATTCTATGAGATATCAAATATCAAATACTGTGGATATAAATAAAGGAGATCGAATGAAAATATTAAATTAAAAAAAAAACACACATTTAAAATGGAATCAAAGCATTGAAATCAATCCTATATATCTTTATGTATAGAGATATTCCTAGTTTTTTTTTTTAAAAAAAGGAGGAACATATACCCACCTCATAAATCACAAAATAGGTAGACCCACCAGTTTGTTTTGATTGAATAGGCCAATATATATATATGCCCACAGCCACACAGTTTTTGAAAGTTGAAACTATATATATACTTCCAGAACATACGGCACTCACATGCCTTCAAGATTTACTCCTTTAGTCTTCAACACAATCATCAACACCACAGGTGGAGCCTAGCTATTCCCAGTTATAGATACACCAAAAAGCTCATTATTACACACAACTTATCTTCAAACTCTTTCTGACCTTCTTCCCCATAGTATAAGAGCTTTATTATTATTAGCTTCTTTTGAAACCAACACTTTCAAAAGACCCAGATCAGAAAGCATGGTAAGCTAGCTAGCTGGTTAGCTCATTTTTCACTTCAGGGATACACATACATGAACTGTTATTTTTTTCAAGCTTCTTCCAAGTTTTGGTATTAATAATGGGTTTTGTTTTGTTTGTCTATCTTTGTTTTCAAATTTTCAATCTTGTAGGTGTTGGTTTCCAGCAATCATGGAGGTAAGAGAAATGCAGAAGACAGTGTTGCAGTTGATTTTCGAGGTCAGCCGGCTGACAAATCTCGCACTGGCGGCTGGTTGGCTGCCGGGCTTATCTTAGGTGATGCTCAGCTTCAAAAATCTAGAAATTCACAGTTCCAATTCTTTTTGGGCTTTTTTTAAAGAAAAATATCTTATATCTGATATTACCAACTAATTTGAGTATGAGTTAGTTAGCCCCCAAATGGTAAAACAGGCTCTTCCAACATCATTTTTTTTCTATCTACAAAGCTTAAATTTAACATCTTTCTTAATGGGGTGTTAAGTTTTTTACCATTGAGAAGGTTCTGTATTTTATTTTATTTTTTAATTTTGGGCAGGAACTGAACTGTCAGAGAGAATATGTCTGATGGGAATAGCTATGAACTTGGTGACATATTTGGTGGGAGATTTGAATTTGACATCAGCAAAATCTGCAACAATTGTGACTAACTTTCTTGGAACTTTGAACCTTCTTGGGTTGCTTGGTGGGTTTCTGGCTGATGCAAAACTTGGTAGATATCTCACTGTTGCTATCTCTGGCTCCATAGCTGCTCTGGTATGTTTCAAGCTCTGATTCTGCAGATTCTAAATTGGTCCTGTGATTCCAACGGTTTAAAAGAAAAAAGGAGAGTACAGAAAATGTTTTGTTGGGTAAAACTGGTTTTTTCAAACCATATTTATAGTTTGTTTGATGATTCTTCGTTTTCAGTAATTTCCAAAATATTTTCGATAAGCGACAAATTATTTTCTTTTGATGGAAAATATTCATTTAGCTGATGGCCTTTACAAATATATATACAAACAAGCCATCAGTAGTGAAAATTTTGTCACGGCAAAGAATATGATTTTTTTTCCCTTTTTTAATTCAACTAGCACCACCCTCAGAGTCTCATACAGAGCAAAGTCAAATTTTCTTTTGTTTTCATTAAGAAAAAGAAAACAGAACACACAAGACAAGTTAGAGCACAGATTGCACTTTCACACAATCTTCTCCAATCTTCTTCAATATTTCCCAAAAGGCCATTCTTTTGAGTGAACAGGCCACTTTTATCGTTTTAAGGGTCTGTTTGGTGCAAGGAGAGAGTACAAATTTTTTTTATTGAGCTCGATCTTTAAAAAAATTTAAAGAAGTGGGGTTAAAAATTTTAATTTTTTTACTCAATCTTAAATCTTCTCTTTGTTAAAATTTTATAACCCCACCCCTCTATTTCTCTTAAGGCGAACTTGATAAAAAAAAAAAAAAAACTCCAATTCTCTTATACCAAATGGTCCCTAAAGGAACAGACACTTCAAAAACAAGATCACAGACATATTTAACACCTTTCACCTTGAGACAATTATTTTTAAGCACAGTGAGACTATATTCAATTACCTTGTGTCATGTCCATCATTCTGATTAGATGAAACTATTGGTGTCCCATTAAGTCCTCGTCCCATTTTAAATACTTAATTATTATTATTATTCTCTATCTCTCTTTGCATGTATTATATACTTTTATATTTGTGAAATTAATAGGTCTAGATTATTGAACAAGCTATCTCAATTTCTAAGTAAGTTCATATACCATTTATAAGTAAATGTACTATATACATATACTTATGTGCATGTCCTTCCTCTTATTCTAAATTTATGAACTACTTGGGGTGTTTGGTTTGGTTCTAAATGTAAAACTTCAATCCACTTAATTAGTCTTACAAGTTTATAATTCTTTTTCCAAACAATCTTTACTAAAGAGCGTTTGCATCGAAGAATATAATTTTTAATGCAAATAATTAAATGTCGTATTTTCAAAAAATCAACACATATTTCTCACAAATACCTTAATTAACCAATTTCATTAATCTCTATAAATTAGTTGTGTAGTTCATACATGTAATACTTAATACTGAAGAAAATAAGATATATGAAATCGGAATTATTGAAGGAGCAATCTCTAAGTAAGTTCTTGTGCCATTTCTTATGCACCAGGGAGTGTTTCTGCTCACTATAGCCACATCCATCCCATCCATGAGGCCACCAAAATGCAGCCAAGTCCGACAACAGCACCATGAGTGCATTGCCGCCACCGGCAACCAACTAGCCCTCCTCTATGCAGCACTCTACACCATAGCATTAGGAGGAGGAGGAATAAAGTCCAATGTGTCAGGTTTTGGATCAGACCAGTTTGACACAACAGACCCAAAAGAAGAGAGGAAGATGATCTTCTTCTTCAACAGGTTCTACTTCTTCATAAGCACAGGCTCTTTGTTTGCTGTGGTAGTTCTTGTTTATGTGCAAGACAATGTGGGAAGAGGTTGGGGATATGGAATCTCAGCAGGAACAATGGTGATTGCTGTGCTTGTGTTGCTTTGTGGGACCCATATTTATAGGTACAAGAAGGCTCTTGGAAGCCCTTTGACTGTTATATGGGGAGTCTTGATTTTGGCTTGGAAGAAGAGGAATCTTCCTTTGCCTTCACATCCAAGCTTTCTCAATGGATTCCATGAAGCTGAGGTCCCACACACACAGAGATTGAGGTATGCGCCTATCTTACTTGCAAGAAAATAGGAGGAATGATAGAAAAATCATAGTAAAATATGTGAATCACTTGTGGACTTTAAGATGGTCCAATTACTGTGAAGTCCATAGAGTTGGTTTAGGATCCATTTTCCTACAAAATTACCTAAATGGCCTTAAACAGGTAATAACTAATTTATTGAATGACAACAATAACTAAGGTAGTGACAACTAATTTCATTAAAATTTCTTGTTTAATATCAATGACAACATCAGTTTAACAAGTAACAACTTTAAATTATCATATAAGATAGCAACAATTGATTTCATTGCGGACGATTATGTCATTTTACCAAAAGCTAATTCCAAAATAACCCTCAAATTTTTACATGAATTAAATAATTTCAAGTGACCATTTTGGGATTATCATATTTTGGTACTCCCAACAAAATCTTTCTGCCTCGTAACAATGCACAAAGTCCTAAATTCAGGCATGTGAGATCCCATTAATTTCTATATTTAGGACCGGATGTAGTATAAATGTATGAGATATATGCCTGCAAAATGAGAATACTCATTCTATTTTAGCATATTGGGTAATACTCAAGTATGATTAAATACCTGTAAGTTTTCGTGTAATCAAGTTAATTTAGGTGTAATTATAGTTTGGTGAAAATATGGTCAAGTTGAGCTAATTAAAATCAAATTTCCATTCAAAACGAAATCATGGATAAAATCACAAGGTAGCATGTAATTAATGTCTTAATGATCTTTTTTCTTGAGTGGAGTGTCTTAATAATCTTAATTCAATTATTGGACACCAATTATGAAGACATGACATTTTTTTTTTTTTTTGGGATTTGAGGGATGAGCTCTATTTATTATTGTAAATTCTTCAACTTTGTTTTTAAAATTAAGTGGTCTCTAGCTCTTGACATTTGGGGGATAATTTAAATTCAAATTATATAAATACATATAAGTGAGAAATTGAATGTTCGAACCCCTCCTAAAAAGGTTGCTCATGACCTCGGGTTAAAAATTTAAACTTTTTCCATAAAAATTTTAATTTTACTAGGAAATAACTAATTTTTAAAATAAAAATTTACAAAATAAATTGTCATGTTGTAAATAATACATTATTTACAAATTAAATTTATAAATTTTTCTGAAATTTGTAAGAACAAAAATCTCAGAATATTTTCAAGTCATGTTTTCCATGATTTTTCTTATTTCCCCCCCACCCCACAAAGCTTAAATGGGCCAGGCTTATCCATCAAAGGTAGACTGGTATATATTTTATTTTTTTCACCTACACATTGTTTGTTAACATTTTCATGAAGCTACTCAGCACAAGGTTTCAAGTTTGAGTTTGTATGAATGCATAAATAATACTTTTGGGAGAGCTAATCCTATTTGTGCCATATAATAAAAAGAAATTTTCATGAAGCTAATTGGCGATTGTTTTCCATGTTTGATTGTTAGGTTCCTTGACAAGGCTGCGATTGTAGATGAAAATGATGAGAAAGAAGGAAACAAGAACAATTCTTCATGGCTGGTTTCATCTGTGACACAAGTTGAAGAAGTGAAAATGGTCCTTAAGCTCATTCCCATTTGGTCCACAGGTATTCTATTTTGGACAGTCTACTCTCAAATGACTACTTTCACTGTTGAGCAAGCAACTTTCATGAACAGAAAAGTTGGATCCATAGAGATCCCTTCAGGATCATTGTCAGCTTTTCTCTTCATCACTATCCTCCTCTTCACTTCCATCAATGAAAAATTCACAGTCCCCTTGGCTCGAAAACTCACTCACAATGTCCAAGGACTCACCAGCCTCCAGCGAGTCGGGATAGGCCTCGTGTTCTCCATTGTTGCCATGGTGGTTTCTGCAATTGTTGAGCAACACAGAAGGCATGAAGCCCTAATAAGAAACCATAGTTCCCAACTCAGCGCTTTCTGGCTAGTTCCTCAGTTATTCCTCGTTGGCGCCGGAGAGGCCTTCACATACGTCGGACAACTTGAGTTCTTCATCAGAGAAGCACCAGAGAGGATGAAATCTATGAGCACTGGGTTGTTCTTAAGCACACTTTCAATGGGTTTCTTTCTGAGTAGCTTACTGGTTTCGATCGTGGACAAGATAACGAAGAAGACTTTGCTTCAAAGCAATCTAAATAAGGGCAAGTTAGATTACTTCTATTGGTTGCTTGCTGTTCTGGGAGTACTAAACTTCATACTGTTTCTGATCTTAGCAAGTAGGCATCAGTATAAAGCGCAGCAGAACTTAAACCCTAATAATAATGAAGGTGGAGAGAAAGAGAAAGAGCTTGTGATGAGTGCAAGTGAAGTGATAATTGGTGTTGATGGAAAGGAAGAGGCTTAGGGTATATTTCTATTTGTTACACTTTATATTTGATGGTTTGGTGATTTATTATTTATATATATGTAATGTGTAAGGATAAAATATCGTTGCAGTGATTTTTCTGGTGAAAAAGTATTAGATGAATTGCTGTGCAAAGTAAAGTTTAAAATCGTGTATAGCAAATGACTTTTAAGTTATATGTAGAAGGTAGAAGAGGTGATGAACTGGTTGAAAATTGGTCAAGATTTAAAAATCAAGCAGATAGACTGGTTGCTTGGTTCAGAGTTTCTTTTACGGTTGATTCAAAATGAAGTTTTTTCCAGGGTATTTTATACACACACATAGATTTGAATATTATACGAGTACTCTTCTAGTTCTTAATATATGACCTATTTGGAGTTGAAGATCAGATTTTGGTCTTAAATATAAGACATATTTATAATATTGGTCCATCTTTTTCTAATTTACACATATAAATGTTTCCTCAATAATAATCAAGGAAAATCCACTTGGGGGCCTTTTCCGAGAGAAAAAATCCCAAAAGCCTCAAGATTCTAAAACTCAAAAAAGGCCCCGCAGAGCTTTTCCTCGGATTTTTCGTAATCTCGTTAACAACTAAATTAACACATTAACAACTAAATCAATACCCGTTAACAACTAAATCGTTTCGCATTAACAACAATATTTTAACAACTAAATCAGTCACATTAACAACAATATCAACCCATTTTAACAACTATATCAGTCTCATTAACAACTAACGAGATTCTTAAAATCCCAGAAAAGACCCTAGGGCATTTTTTGGAATTTTCAGAATCTTGGGACCCTTTTTGGGATTTTTTTTTTTTCAAAAGGGCCCCAAGTGGATTTTCCCAATAATCAAAGGGAAGAGAGATAAAAAAATAAAATAAAAAAGATGATTATGACAATTTAAAAAATATATGTCGTATAAACTAACTTAATTAACTTCCTTAATCTAATTAAATTAGGTAGCTAGGTCTAAAGGAGTACTATTTTTGCACATATTTACTAATAGCTTTAATTAAGCGATTAAAATAGAGACATTCTATTCCTTCAAATTATGGAACAGTCCATGAATTGAGGGTAATTTAATTTAATGATGGGGGAAGAATACAATCACCTAAAAAAATTTAAATGAGAGGAAAGCTTTTCTCCATTTTCACAATACAAAATAGTCCAATAAAAAGGTCAAAAAGCAATACTTATAAATTAAGAACTGGTGAATCTCAATTTATTCGTTTTGAACTATCTTCATTAGGAAGAGTTTCATTCATTCGTTGAAACCTGGCTTTTCAAAAGTAAACTGCAAATAAACTGGCTTGTTTGCTTACTAAATTGTTCAATCATATCATAATGTTAGAATTTAATACCTCAATTTCAAAATAAAGGTTTCATGTTAATAAACTAGGAAATATTCTAAATCGCAATTTAATCTGTTTTTGGGCAAATAAGCAAACTGATATTCAGCACACAATTTTGGTTTTTATATATATATATATATATATATATATATATATATATATTATATATATATTTATTTATTTATTTATTTATTTTCTCATATTGATGAGAAGATTTAAACATTTAATTCCATTAAGGGATACTTATGTCCAATGGATAAGCTCTATAGCTTTAAAAAATGCGACGCAAATTACACAAATTAAGTTGAAAGAGATCCTGTACAAATTTGAACTGATGTTAATTATGTCAAAGCTGTACCTGGAAGGAACTCAATAACTATAGGACATGAGATGAAACAAAATTTTAAAACTAACGCCAGGACATGGGATCAAACAAAATTTTAAAAGTAATGTTAGGGCATGAGATCAAACAAAATTTTAAAACTAACTTTCCCAGATATTATCTATGCCATCAGTAAACCAGCATTTCTCTTCATCAAAGCAATTTGTGAAGAAGCATACTAACAATAAATATTTTTGGAGAATAAAATGTAATCATAAACATGGTGCCTTCAAGTTGGCCTGGAAATGACACACCAGGGGCAAACCTACAATTTTTGAATGACAACTGAATTAGCTATACCTGCTTGCTCTATTGTCTGGTCCAAATCAGTGAGTTTTGTGGGAGGGAAACCCATTGTCTGAAGCTGGTAACTGCTTGCTCCACCAGGTCTTGACGCATCAATGAAAGCTCGAACATCTCTGATTGTATGATGGTGATTGAAGCGAGAAACCATGCGAGTACCGTCAGCTAACCTCAGCTGGATCGATGTCACTGGCTGTGATTCATCCACAACTAGACCCATTGATGGTAACGGAGCAGTGATTGGAGCAGTTCCAACTACAGTTGTTTCAATGGATTCTCCAGCAGATTCGCCAGTGGAACTGCTGCTACCTAAAGTTCTTCCAACCCCACGGAAAGGAAGGTGCCGGGGCTTCACAGGTTCCTGCATAGATAAGCACAAAGAAAAGTGATTACATAAAAAACACATGCAGATACAGAACAAATCTCACCCCAGGTGAGGGAGGAGACGTGGGCATATGTACAGGGTAGTTTTCATCCCGCCGTATGAGATCAACATGGACTGAAGTCCTATGGTCTGCTGGTTCAAGTTCTCGGGGACACTGAGAATTCTTTACACTCTGTATCAAAGATAAAATCAATGATAAACATAGAAGCACTAGAAAAGAGATAATGATACAACTGATAATAAAGGATAGAATCGAGCTCAGTCCATATAGCCAATAAAGTAATACATACAAGGGGCTAGAAAGTGAACCTACACCAGCCATGAATTTAGGAACAATCTAAATCAAATTTAGGTTTGAAAATCTCATGGAACTGATAATAATTAAATCCACTTATACAAGGCAAATGGGGAGAGAATGAATCTCAGTAAATTTATCACACAATATAAATTTGGAAATCATGGATAAAAACCATCAAGAACTTTCTAAATCATTCTTTATTGCAAGTTACCTCAAGAAAGGATGCATTTTGTGGATCATCCAACCGCCTCAGAGGTCCATCATCAACAGAAAACCCATTCCTCCAAAAAGTGATTGTGTGAGTAACAACTTCTGGTGGAGGAGCAGCAGAATGTACTGTCTCTCCAGAAAGCAGTCTTGCTGTTCCAGTAAAACTTGTGGACCTTTGATGATGTTCAGGAGGGGCATCAACAGCAGACTGTCTTGCTCGGTTAAAAAAATCATCCACACTGTTACCATTCGTGGGGTCTTGGACAAGCATACCACTATGATGATGAGAAAAACAGATCAATTTCAGCTATATACGTTAAAAGCCACATTCCTGTGAAAGAAAGAATATTTCTTCTAACCAAAACACATTGCACCCATTTAAAAAACAATTGAAATGAAGCCTCTCCCATCATCCCATGCATTCTATCCCATTGTCTTGAGAATATCAATCTTTTATTCAATACAAGAAAAAAGTGACAGTACAATTTGTTTTGGATTCAGATTATTGTGATATCATACATCACTCTTCAAAATGATGTTATTCCATTAAGTGCAATGGATAATGTGGCACGAGTGCACGACATGTAATGGATCAAAATAAAAGACAGGCATCTTTCCAACAAATGCACTAAGTACCAAATTTTATGTCATATAAAACAAATTAATGAAGTACGATTCATAGTCTAGATAGTTTCCACAAATGCAATCAGAAACAAAAAATCTTAAAACTAAGCAGCCTGGAGAGCAAGTTTCTTATTTACCTATGTTGTTAGAAGTTGCAATTGCAATTAACAAATTTTCAAATCACAATAATCTCGGTATCTAGAAAGAATTGGACAAAAACTCAGGGTTTCCACTGTCAAGTAGCAACATTTGACAAAATTAAGCCCGAACATAAATCCCAAGTCACAAACCTATAAGAAATTCATACAATTTCAAATAGAAAAAGAGAATTAGAATTATCGATACCTTCTCTCCCCTCCAGTGTAGTACTCTTGGGTTTCATCAGATTCAGAATCAGAACTATCACGCCCGGGCCGATTCAAATCAGAAAGCGTCCGAATTCTCCCTGAACGACTTCCAGAGGGCTTTCCAACAGCTTTACCCCGTTTACCCCGCGATCGGAGTTCGTACGGAACCCGGGACGGAGTGGGAGAAGCTGACCGAGATCGCGAGGGAGATTGCGACGGTGAGAAATCCAGGGAGTGGGATTCAGACGGAGACTCTGGAGTCGAAGCTCTGTTAGTGTTAACGTTCACAGCAACGTTGGGATCGACAAGGTTGTCGTTGACGCTAGCGTTGTTGTTATTGTCGAAGAAGGTGGAAACAGCGGCGTCGAGGTCAAAGTTGTGGCTTTCCAAGAAGAAGATGGCTTCTTCCTTAGAAGAAGAAGTGATCTCGCAGAAGGAGTTGATGAGAGAGGCATTGTCTCCAACCGATTCGCCTTCCATGGCAGAAGAAGGTTTTTGATCCGAGCTCTTGGCTTGTCCTCTCAGTTACAGAGAAAAGTGAAGCGTCCAGTCACTTTTTCGATGAGGATGGACATATCTGGGGTTTTATACGTAGCGCCACAGTCGCCGTTTTGTTATCGGCCAAACGGCAGTGTCGTGTATATCCAAATCGCATATCGTCGAGAATCTTTATATTCTTTTTTTCGATATATTATTCAAGATGTTAATAAATCATAGGTTAAGGATTAAATAGTAAATTTGTCTCAAAAGTTTTCGTTAACAAGTAATATTACTCTGAATTTTTTTTTATCTAAATGTTACCCTAAAGTTTTTAAACATAGTAATGTTGCACATTTCCGTTAAAAATTTGACAATGAATATAACGAAATAGGACAACATTACTATGTTGAGTAACATTAAAACCAGAAAAACTTTTAAGGAAAACATTACTTTATTTCTCAATCTATATATTTGCAACATGGATTTGCTAGGTAAGCCATAAATCAAATATTTTACATATAATAATTATTTATAACCAAAAATATCTACAAGTTCATATAATTCATTCATCTCTTTTTTTTTGTTACCCATCCTCAGAGTTTGTAGCTTTCCCCGACTAATCCGAATCCGATCCGAGTTGTGCGAGTATGGTGGGTGGGTCATTCATCTCATTTTTAATTAGCTTCTTATAACTTTTTTTTTTAAAAAAAAAAAAAAAAAAAATTAACATGTCCTTATAGCTTTATCCGTTTTTAATTACAACCCTATAATTGTTAATCAAGTCCTAATAATTTTAGCCGACTCGTAAAAAAAATTATAGAGACGTGATTAAAAATTAAGGAGTCAATATTAATGTTGGACTTTATAATTTGAGCACATTTTGATTTTAGTCCCTAAAGTTTTAAATAGTGGTTTCTCTCATTCATCAAATTGATCTAAAATATATATTTTTTATAATATTTAATCTCTATATTTTTATAAGGATGTGATATTAACTTTAGAGTAAAATGTTTTAATCATCTTCCTGTTGTACTTTAATTATACATACTTTTTCTCTATTTCTTTTTTACTTGAACTTCCCTCTACTTTAAAAATATACATTCTAGTCTAAATTAATATTCCTTAAAAAATATTTTTAAAATAAAAATCATATTATTTATTAACGATCTATATAATATTTTTACTAAATTTAATTTATAAAAATGTTAAGTAATTTTTTATGTGTAGAGTACTAACAATATGTTCTAAGATTTGAGTAATTTTTTTTTTTTAAAAAAAAAAAAAAAAACTACATGTTCAATGAAATGTATTTAAAAATTTTGAATTTTTATATATTAACATGAGAATCCCAAAATCATATCATTTTATATTTATATTTTATAATCCTTAATACTTTAAGTAGGACATTAAAATTACACGGTTATAGCTAATAAATAAGGGTATAAATCTCTAGTAATAGAGTCAAAGGACATTATCACTCTTATAATTTTTTAAATTGACCATATTAGACACGAGGTTGCTCCTGCTATCATTGAAATAGTTCTTTTGTAACACCTCAATTTCTGAACCATATTTAAACTATTGTTTAAGTAATCTACCATGGTTTGAAACTGGATTGAAACTCAAACAATAAAATTTATTATGGTAGAAAGTTTAAAATCCAATTAGAAAACATTTATCTTACTAATTCACCTTACCAAGGTAGAAAATAAAAGAAAAGAAATTGCTTGTAAAATACCTACCATGATTAGTTAGAAAACAATTACTTTCTTTAAAGCTTTTAAAAAACTATCATAGTAAAAAAGGATATGCCCTGATATAATAGTTTTAAACAACAATTTAAAAAGTTAATCATCATAGAAAAGGACAAAATTAAACTTAATCATAGAATGTCACCCCTAATTAATAGAAAGAAATCAGAAGAATTTAATACATCATTTATTTTCTTTTCTTTTTTGATACATAAAAGTTTTGGAGGGTTCAACATCGCCTCCCCACCAAAGCCTAGAGTGCAGATCGGGTTATTTGAACACTTAATGGGGACTTACGAGATCGCCTACCAAAGGAGTCACAACGACGGCAGAGGGGATCGAACACACATCCCTTTGAGACTTGAAAAATCTCTTACTATCTATATCAACTTCCATTGACTAATACATCATTTCTAAACACAACAAAATTCAAAATTCAATTCTAAGGATTCCTGACAAACAACTGGGCCTTGGGCATTCAAAGCCTAACATGACCATCGTCGCTCCACAAGTCCAGAGCAAAATTCAAAATTCAATCCTAAGGATTCCTGACAAACAACTGAGCCTTGGGCATTCAAAGTCCAACATGACCATCATCGTTCCACAAGTCGAAAAACAACTTATTAAATCCCTTAAATCCATTCCATTATCACAAAACCATAGTAATAAGGGCTCCACCCAATAACAACAATATATATTTATTAAACATCTCAATCATAATTAAATAGTTATCAAAACCATTTCAAATCATAAATTAAATAGTTCCTAAATCATAATTAAATATGTAAACATGAATGACAAATGATTATATGTGCAAGTAAAAGGAACCTTAATAAGAGCCTACAACCAGACTCACCTCCTATAACTTTCTTGCTTCCTTACTCAGATCTTACCTGCAAAAAAAAAAATTGTAACTATAAAACTTAAGGATTTCAGTAACCATTGATAATTAAAAAATATACATACAAATCGAGATATAAAACGTACGGTTCCAAGCTAGTTCTCGATTCAGTTACTAAAACCCTTTTCCAAATAGGTTCCAAAACGATTGAAATTCATGATTCATTTTCTAAATTTCGTTCACCAAAAATTTCACAAAAAAACGTCTCAACTTTGTCCAAAAATAATTATACAAAAATTTTATCATATTCAAATCATAAATCATATATATCTTCAAACTTACTTTGCTCTCAATAAAATTTATACTTTTGAAACCCTATAACTGAATAGAAAAATATTTGTAAAATAAGTGTTGAGGTTGGGAGATTTTAAGAGAACAAAATAAAGCTTAAAAATATATAAATTAACAAAGGAGATAAGCTCTTTCAGCTGAAAGAAGGAGAAGGTGGCACGGAAGAAGCAAAAGTCGAAATGGGAAGAGAGATGAGCATATGGGATACTATTAGAAAAGTGGCGTGGGACCACTTTTTTTTTTTTATAAACAATATCAGTAAAGTCCAAAGAAAGATAAAAAATATCAAAAATTCATATCAATTACAGTAATTCCAATATCAAAAAAGTCTTGTTGTTAAAATGATTTTTCATTTTATTAAAATAGTTTTCCTATTGTTAAAATTTCTCTATTAAAATATTATTGTCAAAATGATTTTTCATATTTTCAAAATAACTTTTCCTGTTCTAAAATTTTTTCGCGTTTCTAAAATTCTACACGTTGGAGGAAAAACTTGAAAAAAATTTGACAACAAAAAAAGTCATTTTGACAACATGAAAAACCATTTTGACAAAAATATTTTCATATGAAAATTTTAACAACAAGGAAAAATTTTAACAACTATTTTGATAATGAGACTTTTTTTTATTTAGAATTCCATAATTAATATCAAAAAAGTCCTTAGGACTTTTTGGATAGGTGATTTGGGGTTGATATTTTTTCTCTTCCTTAAAACCACATATTTTTCCCTATTTTTTCCCTTTATTTCTTTTGTTTTGTTTTGTTTTCTATTGTTGTTCCCTTCTTTCCTTTCTTTCATTTTGTTTTTTATGATGTAATAAAACTTTAATAAATCTCAACTCATAGCTTTTTTTTTTTTGGGCATCAAAGTAACAATTTATATTGATGAAATGACATGTAAGTCCGTACACAGCAACTTAACCAAAAGAACAACCTAAAGAATGCAGAAATGAAGACCACACTGATATTTTTCCCTTTATTTCTTTTGTTTTGTTTTCTATTGTTGTTCCCTTCTTTCCTTTCTTTCATTTTGTTTTTTATGATGTAATAAAACTTTAATAAATCTCAACTCATAGCTTCTTTTTTTTTTTTTTTTTTGGCATCAAAGTAACAATTTATATTGATGAAATGACATGTAAGTCCGTACACAGCAACTTAACCAAAAGAACAACCTAAAGAATGCAGAAATGGAAACAAAATCTCCCCGTAGAACCCAGCAACAAAACCAGAATGCAACCAAAACATAAGTAAAACCCAAAAAAAAAAAAAAACAAAAAAAAAACCTCCTTGTATTTCCACACAGAACACTAGGAAATAAGTAAAGAGAGATGGGGGCTTTAACACCCATTGTTAACTCATATCTTAGTATTGAAAATCCTCCAAAAGTCTAAATAACCAAACTCTATTTATGTATCTTAGATATAATATTTTTTATAATACATAAATAATTATAATCCCTTGGGTGGAAAAATATTTCAAATACTTTTACTTAATCCCACATGCCTCAATAAATTTTTTCTCTCTCCTACTTTTTTTTTAAAAAAAATTATAATTTGACATTATGGCATAACATTTAACTCATTTTTATGGATAAGTTCTTTTTACTCAATAATTATAATTATAATAAAATATTTACATTAAATTCAACCCAACATTCTTCATTTTTAAATCGTATACCATATTTTCTTAACTTGATATGCTTCTAAATCTCAAACAATGCATTTAATCTATTCTAAACCCCAATCTTTTAAATAAATTACATCATAATAATACTTAAATATTAATAATAAAATTGGGATATTACATCTTTACTTCTACTTCGTTTTTTCTTCACCCTTTCTTCTTGTGTTGATATTCCTTACTCACACTCTGTCTCCACCCACCCAAAATCCTCATCATTCTCTTCTCTTCTCTTCCTTCTACTTTCCTGCTCAACTTCTGAGTTTCATCATCTTCTTCTTCCAATTCTGCAATCATGAATTCCAAACCTAATTACAGAGTGCACAAGCCCAAACCTACCATGACCACCAGGTTCTTCTCGTCTTTGTTGAATGCTATTGATAACACACATGAGTCTTCCATGTTGTTAAACAAGCGAACTAGAGAACTATCTTCTTCAATATTTCTTTGAATTGAGCCCTCACCATAGCAGCTGTGGTCTTCATTCAATATTCACACACACACACACACATACACACACTTCTGCATTATTGTTCTTCATCATTATTTAAATTGTTTTTGTTATTGTGGTCTGTGGATTGATTGATTGTTGTAAATGATTGAATAAAAACTAAACCCCTATTCTTTGGGAGTAGCTTTTTGGTGGTTTTTCTGGTGGTGAGTAGTGGCACAGTTTTGCAGGTTAGACATATTTTAATTAATAAAATTTCATATATTTTTTTCATTGTATATATGGATTGAGGTAGTTTTAATTTGTATATCAATAATTTATTATACCTATATATTTCATAATGTTTGTTGTAATCCATTCAATCCAAACATTTTTATGTCTTTGTATTTCCTTTGCTTGGTTAATGGTGTACCAAACAAGTTCATGTAGTCATAATCATATTAATCAATTGTTCAAAAAAAAAAATCACATTAATTATATAAGTGGTTTACATTTATTAGTTTAAATTTCTTCTATTAATATTAGGATAATCATTTAACATTTTTAAATATGATCATAAGGGTTTTAAGGGGGGAAAACTCTATATGCGCTGTTTGTTAAATTTTTTATTGGCTCAATTTTAATTACATCACATACTTGTTTATTTATTGAAGAATATACAGTTGGGTTGTTTTATTATAAAATTGGGTTAAGGTTCTAAAATAACCTTCAACTTTTATAAAAAATACAACAGTAATTGTAAACTATTTTTTGAAGCAAAAGTAACCATAAACTTTTAAAATTGGGGTAAACCATTAAATATGACTAACTTTCATCGATTATAATGAGAAAAATTTATTTTTTGGCCTTTAAAAGTTAACTCACTTATAACTTAATCCTTAGAGTTCGACTTGGTATAACTCAGTCCCCGAACTTTTGACTTACTTGCAACTCAGTCCTTGATGTTTTTGAGTCATCCTATGTGGCAAAAAATGTTAAAAATACAGTTAACAATTTCTTAGGTGGATTTTACATAAATTAAAAAAATAACCAGCGTCCTTATTCCCACCAACACAAATCCTCCTCTACCTTTGTTTTCTAGAAATCTCGCTAGGCATCCATGACGTCTATGAGAGATCCTTCATAAACTCTTTTCAAGCATAAGGTGAAATCAATTCTCTTATATTAAAAGGCCTTCAAAATAATGAGCATCATGTAAATGATCAGTAGTTCCATTATTAAAAGGAGAGATTGTGCGCTAGGTATGTTGTAATATGGGTGTGCTTGACGTTTTATAATCTCATCCTCTTCCAAGCGCTATTCAACATTTATCATTCAAAAGTTTTTGGAAAACATAGGCAAAGGGAGATGCGAGTTGGTGGGGGAAATTGTTTTTTAATTTTTAATTTATGTAAAATTCACCTAAGACATTTTTTTTCATTTTTTGGCATTTTGTTTTGCCAAATATAATGATTCAAAAACATTAGGGACTAAGTTGCAAGTAATTCAAAAATTTAAGGAAGGAGTTATAAATGAGTCAAAATTTTAAGAGTTAAAATATTAATTTTCGCCACTGTAATAGAATGAAGTTAATTGGGTTTAACCGTTTTGTCCCAATTTTAAAAGTTTATGGTTTTTTTTTTGCTCCAAAAAATAGTTTAATTTATGGCTACTATTGCACTTCTGATAAAAGTTGAATGTTATTTTAGCTCCTTAACCCTAAAACATTTATAGTGAGTAAAGAAGAGATGCATGCACCTAAAATTTCTTATCAAAGTAAAAAGTGTATCCAATAAAAATACTCCAATTGTACATGTTTTTATCATAAAAACCATATGGTACTTGTATTTTGATTTAAAAAACTTAAAAAAAATTGATTTCTTATTTCATTACTCATTTTCAAGCCCCAAATTTTGAGCTTAGAAGTTCAAGAATTAGCTTTAAAATAAGTAGGTTGTTAAGCATAATTGGGCAAGAGTCTTAAAAGTGCCCTACAAGATAGAGAATGATACCCAGAGACTATGTAATATTCGACCTTACCGAATAAATGTTAAACATGCAGTTAAAAGTTAGCCAAGGGCCGAATAAAATAGCATGCGACCTAAAGTAGCATTGTATGTATGGGTTGTATAATGGCTTTGAGTTTAAACATGGGCCGTGAGATGAGGAATGAATATTAGATAATTATTTGATAAAATTATGGGTTGGTTGTGAGGCCCAATAAAATTATCCCACTTGACCCTTCAAGACTCATATTTATAAGTATTAGATAATTATTTAAATCCTTAATTCCTCTTTCTCAATTAAATTTCTTTTGGCCTTAAAATATCAATTCCATAAGTTTAGGCCTAAATTATTCTTTATTCAAATTTATTCTTTTTCTAGAAATAAATTAATTAAGGAAAAATAAGCCTAAATTTCTCATAATTATTTTAAGCCAAAATTTCGTAATTAATTTCCATATTATAATTCAATTTCAAATCTCAAAATTTGGGATGTTACAAGGCTTATTTAGGTAAACAAGTCAGACCTATTTTCATAAGGCCTAACTTACAAACCTATAGGTTTGGCTTATTTAATTTTTTTAATTAAAAAAGTATTATTATGCATAAGGCTAAAATATACTTTTAGTCTTTTAAGTTTTATATAAGGCATACTTTTGGACTAAAAGTATACTTTATAAAGTTAAGAGACCAAAAATATACCTTATGTAGACTTAAAAGACTAAAAGTATACTTTAGCCTATGCATAATTATATATAATTTAATCTAAATTAATTTTGTAAAATATTTATAAAATTAATAACTTAATCTTAACCCTAAGTTTCACATTTAATCATTTACTCATGAGCTTAACATTTTTCATTTGATTATATACTTCTCTTCTTTTTGATCGCTTGAGATGATAATGCTAGCTCACTACCTCTCCATGTCATTTGATGCAACATAATAATTGCAGTAAGTTTATTTTAGTGATGTTCAAATGAAAATGATCCCAACAGTAGGAGTTTTGTCTCATTTTATGTAAGAAAAATAAGAGGTAAAATCTAGTTTTACATGTTACTTATCGTGCTTGGTTGATTTTAAGAAATGTATCTCCTTAGTTAATAGATAATTGATTTTTCTTATTCCTACTTACTCAGACAATTGATGCTACTTGGTGTTCTTTTCTTTCTCTTACTAACTCTTTTATTTCATATAAGAACGAATCCTTAAACTTTTAAGACATGACGTATGCTTTTAAATAGGCTTGATGAATTACCACTCTGGTTCTATTTATAAGTCCATTTTGACCAAGAAATTTGGTCATATTTATAAGTCCAGTTTCATGTAATAAATGAGATTGTGACAGTTTTACCCATATTAATTGTACCCATGAAGATAGAGAGAGAACAAATAACTAGTTGAAAAATACCCAATAAAAAATGAAGGCAAAGTTGAAAATTTATCACATAATTATTGAGTTAACTACCTCTCCTTGGTATGTGAGATTTGATCAAAATAGATTTATAAATAGGACTAGAGTGATATTTATGAACTTAGATCCATAAGCTTTAGGCCTATTTAAAGGCCTACATTTGAAGTAGGCCTTTAAATATATAGGCTTCAGGTCTTGTTAGGCTTTTTGAAGGTTTAGGCTCAGGCCTAAGAAAAAGCCCACATACAGGCTTAGGATTTAGATCTCCATCGTAGGCCCATGCCTAAGGGTGGAAATAGGTCATGTCAGGCCAAACTTCACCCTTAACATGTCAGCCTGTTTTGCAACAAGGTGGCCTAAGCCTGGCCTGTGACCTTTTACAAGCCTTATTTTCAGCCTAAGCCTGGCCTAAAGCTTATTAAGATCAAGCATTGAATATAAGGGAAAATCAAACTTCTTAAGGAGGCCTGTTAAGATCAAGGTTGTTAGGAGGCTTGTTAAGATCAGGCTTGTTAAGGAGGCCAATTAAGATCAAACTTGTTAAGATATTTTTTTTAGATATAAAAATTACTTTTTTCCAGATAGGATAATTACCTTTTTTTTAGATTGAGTACTTAACTTTTTTTAGTATAAAGTAATTAATAGGCCCAAGCCTGACAGGCCTAATAGGCTTTTTAGTAAGCTTAGGCCTGGCCTGTTAACCAAAACATACCTTTAAATAGGCCTTGGCCTGACCTTTTTTATTAACATACCAGCTTGACTGTGCCACGTGCCCCCGACAGCCGCCTAGCTTGTTTCCAAATCCCCCGCCACGCCTATTTAGTTAAATCCTAGTCTAACCTAGCCTATTTTCATCCCTAAGCATGAGAAATACTTGGGAAAAGATTCACTTTCTCAGAAGAAATTCTTAGATACTCTATGTGTTTCACCTCATTTATACATTGGCTAATGAAATTATATATATATATATATATATATATATATATATATATATATATATATATATATATATATATATATATATATATATATATATATATATATATATATATTCTTTGTTGTCCTTAATATAAAAAATATTTACCTAATTTTATTAGATTAAGGAACTTAATTAATATGATATGTATTTTTTGAAACACCTTAGTCATCTTATTTAATTTGTTCATTCCCTCTCCTGTATGATTGTTGTTGAGGAAGCATTAATAATGGTAAATTAGGAAAAGATTGACAAATATAAAAACTATGTCTTATTAACTTATATAGTATTTAGAATCAGTTTTGACAAAAAAAAGTATTTAGAATCAGGCCAAAATCAACTCCCTAAGTATGTTTCATGTTAAATAGGACCCCTTATTGAGTGAGTATCTAATGAAAAAAATAAATTAAGGACATTATTGTCTTTTCACTGAAAAAAAAAACTTAATTTCATTTTGATCCAAAGGGTGTATTTAAATTTCAGAATCTTTTGGGAGTAAACTAAAATATAATTGTTTCCATAGGGTGTAAGTGATATTTTCCCTTTAAAAGACTATTACTCCCTTTGGTCCTTATTATAAGGCACCAACTAGTAAGTGTATTTGGTCCTTTTTATAAGGCACTTTCTTGTTCCCAAAGAGCATTAATTATTTTTCCCATATATGCCCCTAAATAATAAGGATAGTCGTGGGTGAGAGTCATAATTAATATGATATCAGAGTTTAGTGCAATTAGTAGGGGTAATATTGGAAATTACGTAAATTTTAGGACAAATTTATTGACTTTAACTATTTTTATTGGTTTGTAAGAATTGTTAGTTGGTACTTTATAATAAGGACCACAAGAAGTACAACAATAAAGATAGAAAACTTGTAGGACCCACAAAGCAAATCCGAAAATTTAGGATTCACAAATCAGTGGGAGATCGCGTATTCACTCCGCTTGTAACCTTAGATTGTTAGTGTGTGCCCTACATAAAACATCAAAAAAATTTAAGATTCACAAATAAGTGGGCCTTGCAGAATGTAACTTTTCCAAAGGCATAAATGCAGCGAAGCAACATGGCAATCCACAAAAGTCACAAATGCTGATGACTTGACTTGTTGAGTTAGGGCACGTGTGATATAAGAGGAAGAAAAGAGTAAGAAAAGGAAGGAGTTTCTTTCACTAAAAATACAAGTAAGGAATTTTAAAAAATAAAAATGTACCCATTTTCACCAAAAGCCTTCCTTTAAAAATATGTATCTAAAAATAGGCAATTTAATTTACTTTAAAAACCTTTTATATATGTATATGTATGTGTGTGTGTATATATATATATATATGTTTATAATATGTATATGTATATGTACAAGGGCGGATCTACATGGGGCTAGGGGTGGCCCCACCCCCCCTAAAGTTTTAAGAAGAAAAAATTATATTAAGGGATTAAGAACTACAGAATCTGCAATATAGCATATGACCAAGTGTTGATTGCAATATTTCATTGCAACTATACTTTTTGAATCTAGATTTAAAAAAGGGTTAAGGTGTAAAAATATACATGTGATTTTCTCCGATGAGCCATAAAGAAGAAATGCTTTTTTTTTAGGTGTAAAAGTGACTATGTGGTTACAAATTAGGTGCAAAAATACCGTTAAGCTTGACCGTCAATCGTTTTGACTTTTTTCACGACCTGACGATGATGTGACATTTGACAGCTCTAACTATAAGGAGGTTCAAGAATCACTAACCTTAGCTTGACCTTTGATGTTCTTGCAGTTTCTTCTTCCTTGTTTACCAAAATTTTCGACCTCCCCTTCATGAACACCATAAGAAGACAAATTTTTGGGTCAAGAAGAGTTGCAAAAGGAAGTTTAAAAGAGATGGAAGAGATTACATGAAATTTACCTATTGGATTCTTGAGTTTTTCCTTCTCATTTTCTCCTAGAAATATTCAACTCTTCATCTTTTCTCTATTCTTGCGTGCTGGCCGAAATGGGTGGGAATATGAAATGAGTTTAATGTCAATTTAAAGGGTCAAATCGGCTGAAATAATGAAGGGGAAAAATGACCTCCAACCAGCCCAATATTTACCACCATGCCATCATGTTAAAATCCAACCATTTAGTTGAATGTGGGTTTGATCATTTTCCTTCTTCTTCCTTTTATTTTGGACGAAAATGGGGCCTCTCATATGGGCTTAAGTTCTTGGATAATTATTTGCCACTTTCTTGGGCATATTTGGAATTTTATGCTCTTTTCTCTATTTATTCTATTATGCATTTTGCCCAAGGGTAAAAAGGGAAACTATAAGATGTTTTGACTTCCATTGTCATCTTTTTCTTGAGGTTGTCCCTAACCATAATTATTTAATTACACCCAAACAAATAATTTCACAACCTTGTCATATTTTGATTATTTCATGCAAGTAAATATTTATCATACATGACTTCATAAAAATTCATATGCACAAATGAATTCACATTGAGGCACATGAAAAATGAGGATGTTACACACCAAGACAGTGACGGGGTAATAGTTCGTTGGCGAATCTGCTCAAAATTGTGTGTTTTTTTTTTCACTTTTTAATAGTTCGTTGGCCAATTTAGTCCCTTCAATTGTTTTTTGTGGTAGATGCTCATCGAGTAATAGTTCGTTGGCAAATCTGCACCTTAACCCAAAAAACAACTATCACTATTACGTTAAAATATGAGGCATTGGCGTAGGACGGTGGCGGAGACACTAGAGAAAAGAGTGTTAAGCCTTCTTGTTGGATAAGGCAAACACCAACAAAGATGGGACCCATGCGAGTAGACGCTGTGGCAACGGTTGCCGCTTCCCTAGCATAGGAGGACGCAACTGTGGTGCAAGGCTCGTGCCACGAAAGTCGTGGACCGCCGGATGAGTTCAAGAGGGTGAGTGGAACACCCAAAGAACAATGGAAGCTTTGGAGATACCGATGTCGCCGACACCGTGACAAAGAGTTAATGGAAGACGGAGACACCAAGACAGTGACGTGGTAATAGTTCGTTGGCGAATCTGCACAAAATTGTATTTTTGTTTTCCATTTTTAATAGTTCGTTGGACAATTTGGTACCTTCAATTGTTTTTGGGCTAATTATGGATTGAGGCTGCGTGTCCTAAAGGGCTGCGGTCCTTGGCCGATAATTGCGGTTATTGTGCGACTTGTTTACTGTAAATTATTTTATACTTATACATGTGTTATACTGTGATTTATATTTCATACTTGCACATAAGAGTGGGTAACTATTATCTTATTAGCTTGTATGTATGAATTACATGTATGACTGATCATGTTTGCTAGATGATTTACATGTTTATTTCCTAGCTATGGACTTGAGGCTGCGGCCTTTGGCCGTTAACTGCGATTACGGTGTGACTTGTTTACTGTGAATTATTCTATGCTTATACATGTGTTATAATGTCATTTACATTTCATACCTGCAAATGAGATTAACTGTTACCCCTGTGGTTCATTCATTTGAACTCCAGATCGCATAAGAGAAACAGGCAGTGGATTGGGATCGAGAGGGAAGACGCAGGTGTAAGGATTACAGCTAAAGGAGCTTTTTGGGAAATTATGAATAGTTAGAGTGTATTAATTCGTATATCATTTGTCAATCATTTTGGATTACTGTATTAACATCCCATTATGGGAACGATATTGCTCGCGAAAAATTTACCCTGGCCTTTTCAATGTTTTAAACTAAGATACTTTATGAAAGTTTTATTCCAAAATTAAGTTGTCCAAATCATTTCGATGCCTGTGAGCTATAACTCTAATAAATAAAGGCGTATTTAGGACGAGCATTACAAGGGCATTTTAAATATAAGACCATCTCAATATAAAATTTACAAATAATATCTCATAAAATTTTCTTACCAATTCTTTGCATAAAAATTCATAAATGATAAAATTTCATGGAATTAGTAACCGTGAATAAAATCATCATAAATTAGGAAATGAAACAATTCTGATAAACTTTCATTCGCGAAATCATACTTATAATTATGGTAATTAACATAAAAATACAACTAGTAAAAATATCATTTATAAAACTTATAATGGACGCTATTCACTCACATGCCGCAGGCTCCCAAATATATGACTCACTTCTACCTGCACTCCCAAGTATATGACTTACTTCTACCTATCAATTTACATTCACTCCTTAATCCCCTGACGTCTAAAACAAAAATCATTATTATTCTAGTTATAATTTTATATGTCAAACGTATATTTTTTTAATTCATTTATTAAGATTCTTCAACACCTTAGCAAGCACAATCATCACCAAAACATCCCAACGGTTGACATGAAAATAAGCAAACTTAACCATTGGAGTTTCCCAATGGTATTCTTTCCAACATTATTATATAAAATTCCAAACTTTTCAAATTCAGTTTTCAACAACATTTCAGTTAGAAAAATAATTGATTCTTGTCTAATAATTTATTCAATGTTATCACCAACTAATTTATTTCTCAACCTCATAAAATTTCCTTCTTAAGCATTTACTGAAATACTTATATGCATTCCACAAAATCAACTCATAAACCTATACCATCTTAACAATTTCACCAACACCTTGGTGCTTATAAAAATCAAATCATAAAAATTAATGGTTATTATCCCATCTTACTAACCACGCAACTTTAAACAGCCTTTTTAAATCACAGCACCGAAATTAAGTATCTTAAACAACTTTTAACCTATAAACAAACATCATGCTCCACCCATGCACCAAATTAGTTTCAAAAAACCCTCAATATTCCATTTAATACCAATATTTTGCTTTAAATTATCCTTTCAAATATTTTATCAATCACCAATCATACTTATACATTTATATTGACAGAACAAGCTCTCTTTTTCTTCAACTCTCTACAGCATCCATACTTCATCATTCACATTTTCTCAGACATCTAGTAGGCATTCAAAGTAAACTCAAATAACAACATCACAATTACAATTACCAACAAATACCACACTCTTAACTTCCACTCTCATTTTAAACATCTAGCCACGGACAGGGGAAAAAATCAATTCCTATTACACCACAAATCATGGAAGCAAAAAAGAGAGGAAGGATTGAGGCTCTTGAACACAAGCATAAAAGTCAACATAGCAAAGAAGAATAAAGACAAACACATACAACAATAAGATGCTGAACATAGGATGGAGAAGAATGATTTGAACATACATATACAATCTTAGCACCCAAGAACAGGTTTGAAATTCTAATATACACACTTGAGGCAACATCGATCACAGCAAAGGAAGAAGATGACTTTAATTGTTAGGACACAGCCCTAACAAAATGAGGTCACACCCACCGATGGTGAAGAAAAACGGACCCACGCACTTGCTGAATGTAAAAGGAAGGGGAAAGCTATTCTTATCATGGCAGTGCCGGATAAGGAAACACCGCCGGTGAACATAGACGACAAGCCGAACGGAGAAGAAGAATGGCGAAGTCTCTAGAAATTTTTTCCTTCGCTGTTGCTGAACGAATCAATCGATGATAAGGAGGAGAAGGCAGGTTTTAATAGAAAAAGACTAAAATGCCCTGCAATAGATAATAACAATCAATAAATTTATATGGCACTTTGGTAATTTGAAATTGGCTTGAACCAAATAAAGGTATTTTTTTAAAGGGTAAAAGATTTTCCGAACCACCTGGAGATAGAGTTATCTCCAAATGAAAAAAACTACGTTTTAATTAATGAAGGGTGTGTTTGTAATTTTAGGTGAATTAATGAAATGCAAAATTACGGAAACACCCTTCATTAATTCACCTAAAATTACAAACACACCATTCATTAATTCAAAACGACGTAGCTTTTAGACTCATTGGAGATAACTCTATCTCCAAATGACTATAAATATTTTTCCCTTTTTTAAATTATCATTATTATTATTGATAGCGATCAAAATAATGGAAAGATTTAAAGGCAGCAAATAAAATTGAAAGATAATCCTAATATCTTCATTCAAATAATTAAATATTTTAATCAAGATCATCCTATGATACTAAATAAATTAAGATAGTCTAATAAGATACTATTAAGATATTCATAAAACTAGCCCATTAATCCACAACTGATATTATGGGAGTAACAATAAAAATAAATAAATTGATAAATGAAATTATTAATTTAGTTTATAAGTATTATAGTTACGGGATCCTAAACTTAAGGATCACTCAACAAATAAAAATATTTCATAAATAAAAGAAAATATCTAAAATAACATAAGCAAATATTTTTTTCCTAATGATCTATTATCTCAATAGTCTATAAATATTTTCAGGGCTATTACATAGACACACACGTAGTAATGAAACTTTGACTCAATGGCAAAAAGAGTTGCGATATTTAAGCTTAAATTCAAATTTGGAAATTGATTTTATCGGTGAAACTTACGGGAGAGGATGATCGATGTTTGGGATTGTATTTCACTGGATTTGATATGATATAAAAATAAAACCTTATATTGATGGCAAAAAAAAGATATTAAATTTCAAATTGATTAGTTAATTTCATATGCGAAAATCTTGAAATTAACTTCAAAATAAACTTAATAACATTACTAAAGCCGTTGCCATCTAAATGGGATAGGATATTGTCACTACCATTTTTTGTCACTACCAAAGTCACTACCACTTTTTCACCGTTAGATCAGAATCTCAATAGGAGAGAGAAATAATAAAAGTAGATGAGATTCTGATCTAACGGTAAAAAAGTGGTAGTGACTTTTGGGAAATGATAAAAAACGATAGCGACAATATCCTATCCCTAATAAAATATCACTTCCGAAAAATATATATATATATATATATATATACACACACACAAATAATTTAAATAAAATATCCCTTTAAAAAACAGCTGAATTACCCAAAATTTAAAGATCATCAACTGTCTTCTTCGTCCGATCTTCCCTAATAAAACTTTTCCCTATGGATTGCGACGGTTTTCCTCTCTGAGATTCCTTCTTCTCAGTCAACAAAGAACAAATCAAATATATTGCTTTGATTCTTAAAAGTCTTATTTCCTCTGAGACACCTGGTCTTCTCGGCCGAGCACGATGAATCAGATGTTATCGGATGTCCCCCTGCCATTTCTTCCTGAAGAAATCATCACAGATATTTTCAAACGACTCCCTGTGAAATCCCTAATCAGATTTCAATGTGTGTCGAAACATTGGAAAAATCTCATCAAAGCCCCATCTTTCGTCCAAGACCATCTCCACCACCACACTACTCATCAAAACCCTTCTCTTCTTATCGACCACGTTCGTAGAGATAACCTTTTCAACTTATGTTTGCTGGATTGTGAGATGCAATATCATGAGTTTGAAAACTTACCTTCGATTGGTTCCTTGATGGGCGTTGACCTCGTCGGTTCTTGCCATGGCTTGATCTGCCTCGCCGATTATAGTATAAAGCCTCCTACCCCTTTATTGTGGAATCCGGCGACCAGAGAGGTCAGACGAATGCCTGTAACTCTGGTTGATTTTCCTGTTTGTCGGCATTTCGGTTTTGGTTTCAGTCCTCTTATTAATGATTACAAGATAGTGAGATTTTCTCAGACTAACATGATTTATAAAGTGGAAGTGTATTCCTTAAGCACAGGGTCCTGGAAAGACATACACTTTGACAACATAAAAGATTTTAGAATGTTTGGTCATTGTGTCACTATTAAAGGAGTTATGTTTTGGTACGGGTCGAGGCTAGGTGATGATAGTGATGTGATAATTTCATTGGACTTAGAAACGGAAGTGTTTACAGTAACACCAACGCCTACTTTATTATGCCATGTAGGTGTCAGGCTTGCTGTGTGTGACGAAAAACTTGTAATAATTTCTAGTCCTTACATGATAAACTCTCAACATGCTTGTATTTATTTTGGGGTGATGGAGGAAGGGGTAAGAGGTTCATTTGAGAAGAGATGGAGTTTGAGGTGGACATATAGTTACGACTGTGATCCATTCAAGTTATATGGTGGGACCATTTGGAGGAATCGAATTGTTTGCTTTGATTATGGAATGAATAGACTTATTGGTGAAACTGAAGTTGAAACGGAGAATGCTGAATCAAAATGTGGTCTATATATCATCAATGGCACCACAAACGAACGCAAGTGGTTTTCTATCCCTGGACATAGATATGGCTTTATAGCAAGTGTTTACAATTATGTGGAAAGCCTGGTGCAAATTGGCGACATCCAACATTGAAGAGCCATAATCCCCGATGTTAATTGTTATGTTGCGTCTAAGGTTTGCGAAATTATTTACCTCCTTTGAATATTTTTGGTGGAAATATGCCCTTATCAGTATAGGTCATTCTATAGTTTGACATCACTTAGAGATGATATGTAGAATAGAATGATATACGTAATGTTATTTAATGTCTTGTGTTAGTGTATGGATTATTTGGGATTTTTTTTTTAATAATCAGATTTTAATCTGGGCAATAAGATTTCCTCTGAATATTCAATATTTCATCTCAATTCACTGCTACAACTCTACACACAGAGGGAAAGGTGATCAATATAAATGTAGAATCTGTTATTATTAGAATATTTTATTAATCCCTTAATTATAGGGATTAACTAAACCTAGAGATTATAGAGATTATAGTTAGGATATTAGTTTTCAAATTTCAAGTCTAGATCTTATTAACAGATCTGATTCTCTATTTTGTCTGTCGTTCATTCATTTGAATAAGATACAACAATTACTCTCTCATTTGATTCTCTAAAATATAACACATATCCTTGTTTCACGGGTGGGTTGAACGAACAATCGAAAGCATTCTAAAGGTTTAATTGATATAAAATATTTAAGCTTAACATTTTTTACCGTGGGTTCAAATGCCAAAATCTTCAATATTCTAACGGATGTGGGGTGGAAGTTTTAAATTTTATTGATAGTTGACTAAGTAGAGCCTTTTACTTTAAAATATTTAATTTACTTGACCTCCCAAATTTATAAATATTTTTTATTTTACTTTAAAATATTTAATTTACTTTACCTACCAAATTTACAAATATTTTTTGAACAATCCTTGAAAGTGGTATATGTTAATGAGCGTTTTCATTTGTGAGAGTAATGACTAAATGAGTAATTTTAAAACAATCAACACATAGTTATCGTAAATAACTCACTGAAATTTTTAAAAAATTATTACATAATTTTATTTAAAACATTAGTTTTATTTTGTATTTTATTGGTACTTTTATATGTTTAATCAGCATTCATATCGGTTATAAACTTATAATTAAAAAATTTTGAGTAGGCAAAAAAAAATTACTTGATAAATTTTGAACATAAAGACTAAGGATTATGATTGAGGAAGTGTAATGACCAATCTAGAAAATTAGTTTTCTCAAAAATATTTATTTAGGCCTGATTAAAAATTTGGTAAAATTACATGAATGACAAAATAAACATCAAATTATAGAGCTCAAATTGCAAATTAAATTATAGACTTTCTCTGCCCTAATCCATTCACAATATTCTGTTCTTTTCCGGGACACCGAGAGAATACAGATAATGTTTGTAAATTTATCAAGAAATTTTTCCTTACTTATTTTTTTTTACCTTGAACCTTGCAGTTCTAGAAGTATCTAAAACGTAGTAATTTCACCCGGTCTGTTGGTTAATATTAAAAGCATACACTCTCCCTCTCATCATATCAAACCAAATAGGGGTTGATTCTTCCTCTCTTCATTAATCGTGGCTCCAGTTACTAGACCTTCAGTGAACCTGCAAAATAGGGAGAGAGAGAGAGATGCCATGAGCTGAAACGATCGAGAGGACCTGAGTTGCATTTTGGGAGTAGCTTCATTTGATGACTCTGATGCGTATTTGGGTCTTATTCTTTCTCAACTGACGATCTAAAGCTTTATCCCTCAAATGCGAACTATATTCCCCAAATGGGGTTTGATTCTTCCTTTCTTCATCATCCATGGCTCCAGCTACCGGACCCTCAGTGAACTTGTCAATCCCTTTTCATTTGATGACTCCGAGCTGAAACGATCGAGAGGACTAGAGTCGCATTTTGGAAGTAGCTTTTTCATCATCTTTAAACATGAGTACCAAGGATGAGATCAAGCGGAGGCATAGCAAGAACCAAGGATGAGATCGAGCAAAGACACCATGAGCTGAAACGATCGAGAGGACTAGAGTCGCATTTTGGGGTAGCTTCATTTGACGACTCTAGTGGGTATTTGAGTCTTATTCTTCCTCAACTGATGATCTAAAGCTTTAATTCAAACTATATTCCCAAAATCTCTAAGATGGTGAAGAGATGGTTTCTTTTGATTTGCTGGGTTTTATCCTACTTTTTCTTATGGGTTCATGAATTTGTTGATATCATTTCCTATTGGCATGAGGTGCTTGATTCTAGATTTTGATTATTTTGATTTTGAATTTTTTCTTTTGATTCTGGATTTGTCTCTTCCTCCCGGGTGTTGTTGTTATGTGATTTTTTTGATGTCGATATGATTTTGATGTTGCTTTGATTTTGAATTTTGATGTTATTATGATTTTTGATGTTGCTCTTCCTACTTTTTGATGTTATCCCTTTGATTTTCTTCTTTGTAAAATCTTAAACCATTCTATATGAAATCTGCAGTATAAGAAGCTCTGAATAGCACCGAAAAAGCAAATTCATGTTCTTCATACTTCTCTTGGGAAGAATCGAGTTTCAGAGAACTTTTGATTCGTTGCTTGATTGGAAGTGACTGGCAAAGAGAGTGTGAAGAGCTCCTAGAGAAGATTGGGATTTTGGATTTCATTGTTGTTTATCGGTGTGATTTCCTAGGTCTACTTTTTGATGAAGCAATTTTTTTTTATGAGATGAGATGTTCCTTTTTAAAATTAGGCTAAAGTATACTTTTAGTCCTTTAAGTTTTACACAAGACATACTTTTGGTCCTTTAACTTTATAAAGTATACTTTTGGTCCCAAATTTAACACCGTTAATATTGCTAACGGAAAACGCCGACGTGGCAAACTCAAGTGATGATTAATAGCATTTAATTACACAAATTTTATATATTTTCAATTTACCATATTTTTAATTTAAGTTTAATAGTATTTAATTACACAATCATCATTTAAAATTACATTATTATCACTTGAGTTTGAATTTTTCGTTAGCAAAATTAACGGTGTTAGAATTATAGGACTAAAAGTTTACTTTATAAAGTTAAGGGACCAAAAGTATACCTCATGTAAACTTAAAGGACTAAAAGTATACTTTAGCCTTAAAATTATTACAGGTGTAATTAGGGGCGGAGCCACATAGGGGCAAAAGACCGCACGTGCGGACGTAAAAATCTGAGGTTTTTTTTTTTAAATTAAATGAAAAAAGGCAATGTGACCTATCCTCATCTCTCCCGTGAGTCCCGTCTGCATTGTTCATCCAGCTCTCTTCCTTCCTCCGAGGCTTCTCAGGCTCCAACTCCATTTCTTCATCCACGGTCCACCTCTGTTCCTTCCTCCAACTCCGGTGATTTCGAACCAGATCGAGCGACGAGCGATTGCGGTTTGTCTCTCCTTTTCTACTTCGATTTTACTGATTTTTGTAGATCTGTGTCTCTCCTATTTGTTCCTTTTCCTCCCAAATCAGAATCAAATTCCCTTTTCCCATCGCCCCAATTCCATTTCTTGGAACCCCCTAATGGCCCAATCCCCAAAAATTGAAGACTCTGTACGCCAGTAGGTTGCCCGTGTAGTGTGAAAGTGAATTCATGTGAAGAAATGAGAAGAAAGTTTTAGACCCATAGATACAGCAAGTGACTTACCCATTCCCGTCATTGAAATTTGTTGATTTTTCATGTATTCCACTGAGAAAAGAAATATGCTGCTGATATGTACTTTTATTTTTTCTTTCTTTTTATCAAAATCTCAATATTATGCGTTCAATTTTACCAGCCATTGGTCTTTAATTACCGACTTTACTTTTGGTATTGTTGAAGATATAAAAAAACAGATTATGCGAGAGCATTGTTTCATATGATCGCGTGTGTATTGAAGCTAATGCTTGTGTGATTTGATAAACACATTTTAGATATAGCTAGGCTTACCTAATAGAATAAAGTTTGTCATATGAAATATCGCCGAGTGACATTACAAACCTCCTCTAGGATGAAGATTATCATTAGTTCATTTGTGCTTGAGACTCTTCTCTGGCCTTTTGCCTCCTTTTGTATTTCCCCAGACCTTTTTTCTTTTCTGGATGGTGGGATGTTAGAAGATTATTGTCATCTTTTTAAATTTTAAAAGAACAATTATGTAATAGAGTTTATAACCAGTATTTTTATTAGATTTAAATTTAGAGTTTATGTATGATACCTGTGTTAATATTACATCATAAATTTAGACTCTGTACTGGCGTACAGAGTCTTCAATGTTTAAATGTCCATGTAAATTTAAAACAGACATGTTCTTCAAAGGAAGCATGTGCTTACACATAAATCGGGAGGGCATCAATAGGAGGATAGCCAAAATGTCATTTTCTCGTGCCATATGCATCTATTGGCGGTAAGACCTTAAGGAATAGGGAAACCTGAATTTATTGGCAATAAGGACCGATAGGTTCCCCTATGCTATCATTTCATATATGCTTTGCTTCTCACTCCCACTTTCTCTCAACCTTTTTGTGATCATTTTGGATTCTTTTTGCTTTAGGACATTTCAATCTCTTGTCACTTGAATATTGAATGTGCCCCTAGTGAGGTATATAAATAGAATGTGCCTTGATGTCTTGTTTCCTTGTTTATTTTTTGTTTCAGCTTTTTTACTGTTTTGCTTTCAGAAAATGTCAAAGATACAATCTTATTTCAAACGTCTAAAACCTACAAATACAGAACCCGAATCTCAAAGTGAGGAAGCTTCAAATAGTATTTTAGTTCCAACTGTCCAAGAATCTTTTCAACCAGCACAATCATCTCAATTTCAAAGTTTTCAATCACCACCTCAAGCAAAAGTTAATATAGAAAATCTTGAAGCAGATCCGGGAAAAAGACCTTCAATTTATTCATTGACATCAAATCCTATATAGAGAGAGAATATTCGGAGAGCTTATTTGCTCAAGGGGCCAACTCAACCAATTCTTAAACCATTCCCTCAAATAGGAATGTATGGAAAAATGCGTAGATTTAATTCTAAGTGGTATGAAGAATTTGGTTCTTGGTTAGAGTATAGTGTATCAAAAAATGCATGTTTTTGCTTGTATTGTTATCTATTTGCTATGGAGGTTAGAGGTAGTGGTTCGGCGCAGGAAGCATTTGTCAGTGGGGGTTTCAAAAATTGGCAGAAGAAGGATAGAATCAAAGCTCATGTTGGAGATCATAAGAGTGTTCACAATAGATGTTATCAAGCTGGTCAAGATTTGATTAAGCAAAAACAACATATTGATATTGCATATTGACACTTGGTTTTAGAAAAATCATCAGAGTTTGAGGTGCTACAACTTTGCGTGTTGCGGAAACGGAGAGCATGTACTAAAAATTTGAACAATTGAGTGACTGATATAAAATACTCAGGCATATGTTGATGCCCGACGTATACTGGTATATTAAAATTTCCCAAAGGAATATTCATGTGAAACAAGACTTTATATAATTACAGGATTTACATTGTAACTATACAACTTTAGACCAAGCCATTTCTGGACTTGGGGCATAGAACCTAACACAGTTAAATCAAATCCATTTGGCCAGGCTGGGTAAAGTCTAGTGGAAGTCTCCCCGAATTCACGACGACTGATTGACTGAACCACATAGACGACCCTTTCTAGTTTAAGCACCAAATGGTTTGAAGTAACCCTATTAGTTTCATGCCGGAAGAAGGTAGGCTCGTTAACCTTCTTCCCCGCTTTTGCTTTGACCGACCTTTCTTTCCGGCTTTGTCCTTTGATGTCCCGTTACATGCCCTCTCTCGCTTTCCTACTTCGCCTTCTCTTGGCTCCATCTACTAGTGCCTTCTCGATCCATGATTCTTTCCTGACTATTAGTTAAGACTGAGGTCCAATGCCCATCGGATCACAGGTAACGATTAACCTCATGCTTATGTAAACAATATATGTATGACAGATATTCATGTCATTTCAGCAACAATCAATAAGCACACAGCAGCTGTATCCCAATAGTACATAAGCACACAGCAAATGTATCCCAATAGTACATAAGCACACAGCAGATGTATCCCAATAGTACATAAACACACAACAGATGTATCCCAATAATACATAAGCACACAGCAGATGTATCCCAATAGTACATAAGCACACAACAGATTTAAAGTTATCGTCTATCATATATAAGCACACAAAAAAGCATCGAGTTAGTGTTACGGACGCGAACGTAACTTTCACCGTGTATTGGCCAACTTCCCTGACTATTGATCCGACTCCGGACCTCCTGGATATCCTATATATTATCGTCGGATTATTTCTTTTTCCCATAATATCACAACTAATATTCTAACTCTTAAAATAATATCCAAAAGGATATTTCCACCCATTTTGACATTTCTACCCTTGGTGTATTCATTATTACAATTTTGCCCTTACATTTTCTCAAAAAACGCAGTATTGAATTTCTGGACAGATTTTCCTCTAACTTTGAAAAAGCATAACTAATTCTAGAAAAATCAAAACGAGGATCCGTAAAATTCCTCGGAATCCATAGGATGTCTAATTTTGATTAAAAATACTGGTTCTTGCCCAGATTTTAAGAATAATTCCAAGTTTTCACGTGTTCATCCTCTGCCCAAAAAACTTCCAGAAAACATAGCCCAAATTTGAGAATTTTTATTTCCTAGCACAGAACTCAAAACGAAACACTCTAGGTATATTTGAAATTCCCTATATCTCTACTTTAACCATGAATTTTATCAGATTTTAAGAACCTCATCTTCAACATAAAATACTGGCGTTTTTACCCATGACTTCAGGAATCGCTAACCGATAAAATTTCGCCAGAGCTTCGCTACTTTGATCCTAATCTTCCAAAAAAAATTCTATATCGCTTTCTCCATCAATTTTCGAAATAAAACCATATTTAACCATAAAAACATGATAAAAAATATATATTGGAAGATTAAAGATCAAAACAACATTTAACTATGAACTTAAACTAGAACTTCAAGAACTAGAAAACTTACCCTTGAAGAACTTCCTCCTCCTTCTTGCTTCCCACTATGATTTTCTCTCTACTCTTGATTTTCTAAAACTCACCTATTTGGTTGAGTTTGGTGTGAAGAATGAAGAGGAGGAACATCTCTATTTATAGGGAAAGATTGGGGACACGAGAGGAAATTAATTTGCTCATCTCTTACCTTAACCCTTGGATCTCATTTCACTTTACAAGAGTTGATCTCATAGAAAACCCTAGCTTAACCAACAAGTTGTCTTCCCATTGGTTAATTTATTTTACATAGGATTAAGCCATTTTTCATTGATTTTTCCTATTGGTTGTTCAAGAGTTGTGGGCCCCACATGTGCAATTACCACTTTGCCCTTTTCTTCTTCACTAAGTTTTCATTTTCCTCTCTCTTCCTCCTCCCAATTTCGTCCCCCTCTCTCTCCTACCCTATCCTCTTCCATTTTTAAAGCAAATTCTATCCAAAGTACACTTATCCTCTTCCATTGTTGACTATTAAATCACCATGTGTTTTTTTTTATTCACATAATATCTAGATATTACCCAAAAACTTCCTCATTTCCTAAGCATGCATTGGTGGCCTCTCCCCCTTCATCCATTCTCCAACTTTGTGCTCAAATTCCTAGTTACCCTAAGTGTGTTTGTAACTAGATGAAATTGGTAGTTGGTTATCAATAAAGCAAAAATGCTCTTATGGTTTAATTTGAGGTTTAGTCAAATCCCCTCATTAGCCTTGTGATTTTTTGGAAAATCATGGCTTAACTTGAAATATTTAATTGCCCCTTTATCCTTTTAGAACTTATTGCATTTGTTAGTTAATAATTTAAGATGATAACCCATCCCAAGCTCAATTTGTGTTATTATCTTTGATTAATGCTTATACTTAATCTAGGATTTAAAATTCCTTATTGATCCACTTAATTTACTAAGGATCTATATATTAGTGGTGTTATGAACTTTCCCATTGGTCAATTTTTGCTAATCTTGGATTAAACTCAAATATCTACTTTTTCCACTACACACACACACCACCTCCCCTTTTCTCTCTCATTATCCTCTCATTTTGATCCCTAACCATTGGATTTAACTTTATTAGACTCAATCTTGGCCTTCCTTTTGCTTATCTCCTATTGGTCTAATTAATTTCATGGGGATTAAGAACATTTCCTTGATTTATCATTGGCTAATTCTATTATACAAGGATTAAGATTTAATTGGATATTTTATTATGAGTTCACATTAGTTGCTATTCTCTTATATGCTTCTTAGGTGCTATTTTCTCTAATTAGAGGGATTATGAATTTTTTTTTTTTTTAAATTTTTTATATATTCTATTTATTTAAATTAGATTATATGCTGCATCTTGAAAAAACATTTACACCCAGTATCTCAAATTAATTAATTTTCAGTCCTGCATTCAAAAATATTTTTCTTGTAACCCAATATCCTAGAAATTAATTAATTTGAGATACTAGGTGTAAAAAAAAATTCAAGATGTATCATATAATCTAATCTATATAAATCGAAAATTTAAAAATTTAAATAAAAATTCATAATCCCTCTAATTAGAGGGAATAACACCTAAGAAGCACCTAAGGGAATAGCACCTAATGAGAATCCTTTTATTATGGCCATTAGATCCCACTAGATCTTGACCATTTATTTATGTAGAAAAATCGTGTTTACTATTGAAGATCTTTATTTAATTCACATGTGCTCTTAAAATAATATCTTGATTATTGTATGATACATTCTCTCTCTTACATGTGTTATTTATCTTGAATACTTGGTTCACACTCCTCCACCCATGCTAGACGAAAACAAAGACTTTTGGGGCAGATTTTATGAAGCAATTAATGTCATATCCTAATCCCCAAATGTCCTTTGCAACTAGGTGACATCTTGTAGTTGTTTAGCTAGCTAATCAAGTTACATTTCAATGTTTCTTTAACAAGTCTTTTGTGTCTTCCTTGCCTTTAATTTTCGAAAATCTTCAGCCATTAGGAGAAGGTTTTATTGCCTTTAATCAACTCAAAGTAAACGCACAAGTTTAGTATCAATCAAATAGGTCTTAATCCCTTAACTTGACAAGTATAATTGTGACATAAATTGCCTTAATTATTATGCAATTTATCCCCCTTTAATCTCTATTATTTTTTCTTCTACCTCTTGTTTTTAGGCTAAATTATAGCCCCTAGTTATAACTTAATCACTCATTTATGGGTTATTTTCTTGCCTTAAGATCATTAAAATATAGCTATTATTTCATGTGATTTAATGTCACATTTATAGCCCCTAATATGTAGTCTCATAATTAACCATTGGTTAATTAATTCCAAAGTGGAATTTAGATGAGAATATAATCAATAGATTATAATTCTTTGAGACACATATTCACCTTTGTATTTTGTTAATTATTTTCCAAAATACAATGTTTATATGAATTATGAAAATTAGGGTATTACATATTTTCCAAGAAAATCCAGAAGACTCCAGAGGCATGACATGTGGCGCATTCTCCTCCATTTGTTCATATTTTAACTTTCAAATGGAGCAAATTACCTACTTTGTCCCAGAATTTACGAAAATTACTAGTTTTGGCCCAGAACTTCTTTGTTATTCTTTTTTTCCCCAAGTTTTCTAGACTCTTCCTAGGGCTAGGTGGCACCTCCTGGACCCCACATATCATATTTCATGATTTTATTTTATTTTTCCCAATTTATCTAATTAATTCCCTTTTTTCCAGTACGTGGGTCCCGCACTTTGACTTTTGCCCTGATTTTTTTCTTTCTTTTTCTCTAAGCTATTTTTAATCATTATAGGGGCTAGGTGGCGCATAAGAGGCCCCACCAAATCTGCCCTCCTCTATTTTATCAGGCTTTTGCACTTTAACTGGTCCCAACTCCTTCCACCAATCCACCTCGGGCCCCGCTAATCAACCGGGTGCTTTCCTTTGTACTTTTCTTCCACTTTTCAGATATTTTCTTCTGAATGGACATACATATGTGGCACCTCATTGTCTTCCCATAGTGGCCCCACACTTGTCCTATTCAGTCCAAAAGAAACCCCTAATTGGTCCCTATCGGTCCCTTTTTACCGGTTAATCGCCTGTGGGATCCGTATTTAGTGTTTGGGCCTGAGTACAGATAACATCATCTGATTTTTCCTTCTTTCTCCTGGGTGAACGAAATTCAATGCTTAAGGGGTAAGGCATTGACTTTTCTACCCCTGTAATTATTACTTACTTTTTGCTTTTTAACCTTGTCGTGACACGTGTCCTCTAATAGTGATTACATTGACTCCTTATCTTCAAAAACGCATGGCATCCCTGACTGCCTTGAAAATGTTGTATACCCACTTATACCGACATATCTTCACTCAACTAATTGTCTATACTTTAGGACATAGTTAGGTGGCACCTTTTCCAACCGAATTTATACCGTTTGGGTCTTTGTGCCCCTTTTTCCCATTGACACTTAAATTCCAAAGTTTATACTCATTAGGTCTACTGACCCGTATAGCCAAATTACTTAATCCCTAAAAGGCTTCATATCTCTCAACATTCTTGCGACTTTTCCCGAACCGGGCTTAGTCGTCTGCCTATTTTAGGCTTGTTCTCAATCTCGGGGTCCAAAGTTCGAGATATTACACCTTCGGCCGGCAAATTCCCCTTGCTAATTTACATCACAGCAGCACGTTCTACACATTCTCGTCGTTTCATCCATTTTACCACAAAAATCTCAACACCATCGCTTCCGAAGTAAAAACACTTGTGGTGTTCATCGAACAATTATTATGAACAATGGGTAGGGAGGAGAGAAAGCTAGAGGGAGGGGAGAGAGAGATGAAGTGTTGATGTGGCATAATGGGTGGATTATTATGGGGCATTTAATCCTATATGATAGAGTCATATTAGCATAATTAGGTCAATTAATTGTTGACCATTTGAGTTTGTTAAATCAGGGCAAAATTGCGTTGTTTTCTAAACTTCTGAGGTGAACATGATTATTAAAAAAAAAAAACTTTTGGGTGCCCAATGCTCATGAGGTAAAACTTTTGGGGAAAAATTATACTCAACCCTAGTTTTAAACATGTCAGTATATTATGAAGTTATTGATTAGGTTGCAAGCATGTGATAATGCCAAGCTTTACCATGTATGTATGAGTAGTGGCGATAGTTTGCTACTGGGATTCTTTGAATCTCACCCACCAATAACTAGCCATACTAGGTTACAAGCTTCTAAAGGAAAGAGCAAAAGCAAAGTGCAAGGGTAAGTGGAAGGAGAAATAAACTTCCTATGGTACTATTGTTTTGTTGGAAGTTGTTATATGCATAAGAAAATTCCATGAGCTGTGTAAATTCATTTTGAGGCCTTGATGTGTAAAATTGATATGTTAATATTGATTGTGACCAATTGGGAGCAATGAACTGATTTTTGAACTATGAATTTATCATGTATGTTCTTGACTATTCAGTTTTAGCTCTTTTCAGGCTGTGGTCAATGTTTCATTGCATAATGTATGATAAACGAAATTTAATGCTCATGATAATTGGTATGTGTATATTAGACACATTTAGATTTCTAAAACGTCCTAATTCAGGGAAATTGAATGTGTAATACATGAGTTATGAATGTTTGAATTAAAGGTTAGGTTCAAGGCTGAAAAACAGAGCAGGTATAGAAAATCAACAAACTGTATTAATCCCTATTGGATCAATCAAGAATGATATTTTTCTCATGTAAAGGATTTCAAGAGCTTTCAATAGAAATTTAGATCACCCTCGTACGTATTTTGTAGAATTAGTTATAAATTTCCAAAATTAAACCACAAAACTGGAATTATGAAATGAATAGTAACTCAAGGGTAAAATGCGAATTCTATTTTATGAGTTTTAATTAACAATTTTCCCGAGCCATAGAACCGACGTTACAATCATCACAATCCATTGATTTACATGTTTCTTCATTCCACCCAATAGCGACGGCCAAAAAATTTTAAATGCATTTTGGTTTAGGGTCATTCAAATTAAAACCAAATGAACCAAAATGCAAAATATATAATTTTGCAGAAAGAGAACCAAACTTCTCATTTTAGGCCAATTAAGGATCCATTTGGATGGGTTTTTTTTTTTTTTTTTAAAAAGCATTTTTTTAATGCAAAAAAAAAATGCTTGTTTTATTAATTTATGTGTTTAGATGATATTTAAAAAAAAAAAAAAAGTTACAAAAAAAAAAAAAAATGCTACTTTTTTTTAAAAGCTCCAATTTAGTGCTTAAAAGAAAAGCACTTAAAAAAAACAGTTTTTTAAAAAGCCCATCCAAATGGGCCTAAATCAAATAGTTTGGTGTAATCAATCATAAATTCTTTTATAATACTTGTAGTAATATTGTTAAATTCATTTTTGTTTTAAGTAGCACCGTTTAATTCCGTTAGCTCCACCCAAAGTCCTAATTAACATCATTTGTGCTTTGCCTATTATTTCTCAAACAAATCACCGAATCGAGATATTCTAATTCAAATTGAAATATTTATTTTACCAAAAAAAATAATAGATGAAAATGTTTATCTCCAAGTATTAATATATAAATATATTTTCATCTTTTCCCTCAAATAAGTTGAAAAATCTTAGTTTTGTTTTATCCCCATATATCAAAGAGTTATCATAATTCAACATTTAAATAAAAATTCTTATGAGTTATCATAACTGATAAATGAGTCTGTTTGGGTCAAAGGTAGGAGAAGTAACTTATTTTCTATCTGAATTTTGCAGAAAAAAATCGATTGTAAATGTGATTTGTGTTTGAATTGATGGTGGCCAAAGTGACTTTCTTTCAAACGAAAACATGTTTGGGTTAATGGTTAAAAAGTTAGTTGAGATGAAAAATGATTAAAAAGGGTATGAATCTTATTGAATAATACATATATTAATATTAGTTATATATACTTTGCGATAATTGGAGATAAAAATTTAAGTTTGATTTTAAAAAATATTATTAAAAAATTTAAAAGCAATAAAATCCTTAATTAAATGAATATTAAATATCACTCTATAATAAAAAGTCCTTAATTAAATGTATACTAAATTAAAATACAATAAAGTCCACATGCTGGGTCAGGAAGGACCCAAAAAAAAAAAATTGAAGAAAAAGAAGATCTGGACGGTGGAGGAAATAATGGATCTGGGTGACAAAGTGAAGCTGACATGCTCGGTGGGTTAAGAAACTGCTGCACTGCCTACACGCAACGCTAGGCATGCGAGCAAAAAAACTATCCTAAACACTTTTTATTGGAGTTGGTTAAGGTGTTGGGGAAGATATCCTAACTCCTAGATGCTTGGGAAACGCCCGAATGTAATAGGCAGTGCCGTCCCGCTTAACATCAAGATTCATCCCAGGAGGAAGAGAGATTTCACATGCTTCTTTAGATTGTGGACCCAACCCCCCTTTCCTAAATTTTTTTGGAGTAAATACCTTTTTGCGTCCCTAGAAAAAAAACACGGACCCCATTTTGGTCCCTCACACAAAAGAATGCCCTTTTAGTCCCGAAAAGGACGAATAAGGGTCGATTAGTGAACATTTTTGGTCCCCTCGCAAATTTCCAAAAAGCCTTTTTGTGTCCATAAAAAAAGTCTCATTTTAGTCCCTAGGGACTAAAATAGGGTCCGTGTTTTTTGTCGAGGACTCAAAAAGGTATTTACTCAAATTTTTGTTATAAAAAAAAAAAAAATCTTACTGGACTTTTACTCTACTGACTTTTTTACTGGGCCTATCAAATAGGCTCATTATATTTGTTATAAACATTAAGACTATGTTTGGTTTGAGGGGATGAGAGAAATTTTTTTGACCAAATTACCCATGGAAAATTTTAAAAATTACATAGCTTTTTTTGTTGTTTTCCGCACATTAACTTTGAAAGACGTCACATCATTAGTATATCTGACTTTTCATATTAAGGAGGGGCACCTCCCCTCCCTCCCTCACCTTCAACCAATCATGGCCAAAGGGGAGTTTTACAAATATTGTAGGGGCGAATGTCTATAACCCCTCACCCATAGGATTCCTTAGGTTCAATGCACAAATCTTATCAAAACCGGCCAAAAAACAGTGAATGAGAAATACGTTATTACTCCCTCTTCCAATTTCTTGTAGGGTTATTTCTTCTATTATTGGGCTTCTCATTATATAACAATATTGATTTTAAAATAAGTCATGTTTTATGATAGATTTTATATTTTATTATATGAAAAATAATATCATCACACATCTCCTAATAACCGCGCTTCCAGTTTGCCCTTGCGAATTTTAAAGGGACATATTTCCCCTCGAGTTCACATTAGGTGCTAATTACTATTAGCAATTTTTTTTAATTTTTTTATATATTGTATTTATTTGGATTTAAATTATATGATACTTTCTCGAGATGTTTTTTGTACCCAATATCTCAAATTAATTAATTTTCATAATATTGGTGTTACGCAAAATGCGAACTCGAAAATTAATTAATTTGAGATATTGGGTGCAAAAAACATCTTAGAAAGCAGCATATAATTTAAATCTAAATAAATACAATATATAAAAAAATTTTAAAAAAATAAAAAATATGTTAATACCTCTAATTAGAGGTATTAGCCCCTAATAAGCACCTAATGTGGACTCACTTACAACTATAATCCCTCTCTTATCGCTCATTGATCATAGTCCTCGTCACTCTCTCATCGGTTCATTAAATGCATCTATGAATATCTAAATGTATTTATGAATATTTAAGATATAATACTTCCATCCATGGTTATCGAATCGGATCAGACGCTTGCGATTCGAGAATCGTCGAACCGGACTGAACCGGCTCGAAACAAGTCGAAACCGGGGTTAACCCCCTGAACCGGAGACGAACCGGTGAAACCGGTGTGACCCGGTCGAACCGATCTTAACCCGCCGGTTTGACTGGTCTTACCCGGAGTTTGTTTTTTTGTTTTTTAAGAATAGGCTACAATCCAAAAACCACTTTTCTAATGTTTTGTCCCACGTAAAGAATCTTAATTCATTCCCCTTGTTATATTTTTCCTCTATTTTTGTAACAAGATAAATTAATTACATATACAAATTAAACGATACAGTTCCTTTAAACTTATGCATATTTTACATCTTTATAAAATCAAACTTATTTTCAACGTATGTCCTTCATATTCTGATTTTACCTAGGGAGTTGATTGATCTTAATGATGATTATCATGTTGATGATTATTAGTTTAGTGATTGAAGGTGAGAATATTTTGTTATGATGTAGGTGGGAATATTTTGTTATCATATACTTGGTTTTTGATATTTTGTTATGCTGAATGTTTGTGATTCCATTACAAATTCAAGTGTCATTGAGTGGTATATGATGCTTTGATATCAATTTGTAAAGAAAATTGTAAACAATATTTGACAAGTATATAATTATTTGGCTACTGATTTAAAGTCTTGAAATAATATATAGTATTTGGAATTATGGATTATGTGATAAGAAATTAAATTATTTCTCATTTTTTTAATTCCTCACCGGTTTGGTCCCAGTCTGATCCCATGTTGACTCCGGTCTGACCCACTGACCCTTAACCCAGTACCTCGACCGGTTCACTGACCGGTCCGGGTTTAATTACCTTGCTTCCATCCAGTCTACAATATAAAGCCTTTTAGAAAAATTGTTTGGTCCAAAAATATGAATCAATTGTAAATTAATTACCTTAATGCTCATTTAACAATATTGTCCCTATAATTAATGATGATTTCCAATTTTCCCACTCATTCAATTTTTCAATAATGATGATTTCCAATTTGCCCACTCATTAAAACACATATCATTTTTAAGGTTAAAATGCCTTCTACTATAGAAGGGAAGGTGTATATGTTTTGTCAATGGCTCATTTGTTACAAAATAAGAGAATAAGGGAAAAAGACATTTAAAAATCACTTTTTTTTTTGGAATACAAGGAAAGATAAAAACAACCAAAAGAAACTAAGAGTTTAAAGTCTCAAGTCTCTCCTATCATGTTGTATTCCCATCGTATCAGCAACAAGGAAGCAATAAAGACTAGCAAGGGGGTCAGAGAAATGTCTTCATCCGAAGAATCCACATGCACTAGAGCAAAATTAGCCAACCAATCCGCACACTGATTCCCTTTCCTTAGAACATGGTTGTATTTATAACCCACTGTCTGCAAGTGACTGCTCATATCCGAGACACCAAATGGGACTCACGAGCTGCATTACCTTGTTTGGATAGTAATGCAATGACTCATTGACAGTCACTTTCAACAACTACATGCCTCCAACCTGCCTCTCATGCCATCTCTAATCCTCTCAAAACTCCCCACAACTCAGCTAACATCATTAAGCACCTTCCAAGCCGTGCACTATAAAGTTTGTCCCATATTTAGGTTAGTACCCGAAGTAATAGTAAAAAAAACACAGAAAACAGAAACTTTCTCATCTTCAACCCAACTTTCTAACTCATTACACATCAAAGCCCTTCTCTCTTAACTCTTCAATAACCTCATTCTTCATCTTCTTCCACAACCTTTTGAGTTTCATGCACAAACTTCTTGTCCCGCTCCTTCGGTAATTGTACGCATCCTTATCGGTCTCAAGGAACCCTTTTGGGCCAACAAATGCTCCAATCATCCCTCCCTTAGCAACAAACTCTTTCATGGCTTCCTCATCGCCGGGGTAAGGAAACTCCCGCCGCTCGTATAGGTGGGCCAGCTCCCGCTCCTCCTTTGGCAGTGGCAACAGATTCCACCAACCCAAGGTGATGTTTCATTGTAAACCCACACTGCACCTATTATGGCGTACGTGCATAGCAAAGCCTTCCCAACTTGTCCCCAGAAGTAACGATCATCTTTCCCTACTCCTACTTTCTTCGAAACTTCTCCAAATGAAATCCCGTGCATCAAAAAGTTGAACTCGAAAGAAAAGAACAACTCCAAAAAAATTTGTGCCAAACATTTCATCAAACATTTGGAATGCAATTCACACCGACACAAAATCGGCAGACTAGCGGATACAAATGATCTTGGCAGACTAGCAGGATACGAGTGATCTCGTCCAACTGAAATCCTGTTTATCAAAACGTTGAACACATAAAGAAAAAGAACGACGACTCTAAAAATCTTGTACTAGGCATTTCATCAAACATCTGGTATGCAATTAACACTGACACAAAATCGCTAGGCTAGTAGGATGCGAATAATTTCGTTCAGAGTTTTTGAAGCGAGTTCTCGTTTACGTTATTTTTAAGGAATTCATTTAATTCGACACAAAAAACCCGTGCGAAGAAAAATGAATCGGAGTCTAATTCCAAGAACAAAATGACCGAAAATATGTGTAATATCCGGTGAGTTACACTTATATAATCAAAAAGTGTAAATAATTCGAACGAATCAATTTATTGTCTCTGAGGTGAAACCTATAATTGTTTTCATATATGAACATGGTACCTTTTGCGGCATCCGGAAAGCGCTTTCGAACCATGGCGAAGCTGGGACTCTTTTTTTTTTTGAATTAATAAGACAAGAGTTACCTCTTGGGATGTATCATAAAGATACTACAAAAACAAAAGAAATAATACACCATGAATGAAAATAACCTAGATCGACTGATATTTGATCCAAACAACAAGTTGGAGGAATCTGTAATAAACCCAGCTCAGTATTCGCCTCATGTGCCATTTTGGCCAAACGATCTGCACATTTCAATGTCTCTCGATTCGAATGAATTATTTCGATATCCCAAGTAGAAAAAATCAAAGATCTAATTTCGAAATCTCTTGAGACAAAGGATGATAGGGTCCATATTCGATGTTAATAAGTCGAATAAATTTCTGTAGAATCTGAGTACAACTTAATTTTTTTGAAACCAAGTTGCCTACAAGTCATCATACCAACTTAAGGGACTCTGATCGCTGGGACTCTGATCACACTCTTAGCTTAAGGGAAGAAACAAACGAACGGCATATAGTACAAAGATGGTTGTTTGTAACTATTGGGCCAATATACTTGGGCCTTATTTCTGCTGTGCAAAGATGGGCCCAATAGTTTTGAATAATCACTTGTGCAGCCCGTTTCTTTGTGAGCATAATAAAGCCATAAATAACACTCCCTCTACAAATAACCGAATCATGTATGCACACACATATCAAAAGAAGTTTGAAATTATCAGCACTCAGGTAAATAAGCGCGATGGTATGACGCTGCCTATCCAAATTTTCAGACGTTCGCCTGCTAACCATTTGGTTCCCAATCAAAAAAAAAAGTTTGAAATTAGTCAAAGGAAATAAATATGTAAAAAATTGTAACTTATTTTCTAAAAGATTTACGGAGAGGGGGTGAATGTAACTGCTAATACAGTATAGAAGGAATAGAGGATGTGTATACTATTTTTAATACATTTTTTCAAGAATTGAAACAAAAATGAAGCTGAGATTCAAGAAGAAGATATGTCAATGCAGAATAGAATGAAAACTCAACAGGACCAGAAGTCCTCAAGGAAGTCATCAGCTCTGCAGAGGAGTCGTCAACATCTAAATAGGAGTCATCAGCATCGGTAGAAGAGAAGCATATGACATGAAATTGAAAATAAAGCGATAACCGGCCAAACATCCACAAAGAAGAGAGGATTTTGGAACAAAATCAACTAAACCAACTTTACAAGATTAATTCAGTGTTTCAGCTGTAAAAGAATCTTCACTTTCTTTTACTTATATTCAAAATCTAAGATCGATAAATCTATTTTAAAAATAAAAATATGAAATAGAATAGGTGAGACCTTGGAAAACCATTTTTTTTTCTTTTCAGAACCTAAAATAATTAATCAATTCAGATCACATCATAGGCATAAATTAGCTAAATTATGAAACAATTCTAAATGCAAACCAGCAAAACAAATGGAAATCACAAATGGAAATCATAAATGCAAATAGAATTGCTAATTCAAATTCAACCACCATTTATCTTCATATCTTCTCCCAGAAAAAAAAAAATGAAAACTTCAGTACAGAGCAAAAGATCTCAAGCCATAAAAGCGCAACAATTGAAAAGGTTACAGTAAATTCCAAAAGATGAAATAACTTGTGAGATAGAAGCAATTGTGAGATACTTTACTATGGGACAGCAAATATTTTGCAGAAAATTTCTGTGAAAAATGAAGGAAAAACAAGTAAAAGAGAAGAAATAATTAATAACATGGATTGAAAGAAATAACACACCTTCTAAATGCTAAGCAAACACATAACACACATTCTAAATGCTAAGCAAAATCATGAGCCAAAAAAAAATGCTAAGCAAAATGAGTGACAGAACATAAAGCCAAAGCAAAATGCTAAGCAAACAGAGGAAGAACTCGAGGCCAAAAATCAGCAAAACACATAACACACTTTCTAAATGCTAAGCAAAATGAAACTAACAGAGGAAGAACTTCTAAATGCAGAACATAAAGAATCAGGAGAATGAGTGACAGAACATAAAGCAAAATGTAAAGCGCTGAAGAACATAAATCAGAATGAGTGACAATAAATTAGAGAACTTGAAGCTTGAATAAGAGAACTAGAGGCCGGCTTACCTGGTGCTGTGACGGAAAAGTGAATCTCGGAGGTGGAGACGGAGACGATCAGGCTTGAGAGTTGAGACACGATCCTCAGCCGACGATCTTGTGTTGAGACACAAGCACCGAAGATCTTTGCGCCGATGCAGCTGGTCAATCTCGGAGACGGAGACGGAGATAATGGCCAGAGTTGGGGTTTTGTTCGTCCTTTCGAAATGGGGGAAATGGAGATCTGAAAAGTGAAAATCAATCAGGGAGGGCGGAAGGCCGAATGGGAAATGCAGGGTTAAGGCAGAAGGTGAGAACACACAATTCTTCTGGTCATGCCTTTTCCTCTTTACTTTCTATATTCCCATATGCAATGATGGAGAATAATAATATATAGTGCCCTTTGAACGATGTCGTTTAAGCTAGGTAAGAAATATTTTTTTTTTTTAACTGAGGGTTGTAATATACTCCCTCATGTCCTAATTATAAAATCTAGTTGATTTTTTTGGAGAAATTAAGAAAGCTAATTAAATTACTTTAAAGTATTTTTATTTTTATTTTTTTCTTCAAACCAATTAGTTTTACTAATAAACTAATATATAATCCAAGAATACAGAACATATGAAATGATTAAGTAATTTATTTAGCTTCCTTAATCTCTCCAAAGAAAGTCAATTAGGTCTTATAATTAGGATCGAAGGTAATATATTGTAATAAATATATGTAATTTTAGCCGGGTAGGACTGGGCTAATTGATCGTTTACCCCTATCTGGAACTTGGTCCTACCCGGTTTTCGGGTCAGACCCGGTCTTGTCCAAATCTGTTCGAATTTTTTGCCCCTTTTCGGGCTGGACTGGGTAGTGTCTGGGCTGGGTCGAGTTGCTGGGTATCTTGTACAGCCCTACCTGATATACATCTTATACATTATATTAAATCTAATAGTACTGTGCTTGTTTGGATTAACGGTGACCTGCATTTCCGATATGATGGGTAGAAAGAAGCTATGCATAATACACAATTAATATATTACTATAATATATAATAATGTATTAATTAACTTTAATCCTAAATATAAGATATAGTTAACTTTTTCTTGTAAAGATTAAGGAATCAAAATAAATTGCTTTAGAATATTTATATTTATCATTTCTCTTTTAAACTAATTTGTGTTACTTATAAATTAATATATAATCCAACGATACACCACAAACACACACACACACACACACATACATACATATATTTGCATAGTGCATCCAGTGTCCCAGGACAGGTAATCTTTTAGGCACATCAACGGCCCCAGACTAATCCGGACCGAGACCGGGTTGTCCCCTTTCAAGGGGAAGCCCCAGACTAATCCGGACCGAGACCAGGTTGTCCCCTTTCAAGGGGAAGCCTCTACCACCCACGCACGCTGCATTCCCATGTTTCGAACTCAAGACCCGTGGTTAAGCTAGGACAACCCCTTACCAGCTGACTTAAGCTAGGACACCACATATATTTTGATTAAGTCATTTATTTACTTTTTTAATCTCTAAAAAAATCAACTATGTCTTATATTACGGATCGAAGGGAGTAATTAATAAGAGCAAAAATATGGTTAAGATTTCAAATATTATTTAAATATATCTTATAAATTGCACTCCACCGGAAAAAAAAGTTATAGAACAGAGGAAGTATGTAAGTAAAGGCGTATGGAAAGATTGTGGTATGGAAAGCGCAAAGGTTTAACTTCCAAAACTCAGAAAGAACCATTACAACTTACAAGAAAGGACAGAGAAGAGATGGGGTGGGAATCTGGGTTTTTCATGTTTCAGCTTAAATACCAAAATATCCCTTTTACACATTTTTTCGATACCTAACGATTTTGTCAAAATTATTACGATTTTTATCAAAACCATTATTATTTTTGTGGGATGTCATCGATTGAGTAATGAGACTGGCTAAAATGGTCTTATCAAAAATCGTAATGGTTTTGACAATACTGAAAAAAATGTGTAAAATAGATATTTTGGTCTTTAAGTCAACATGAAAAACCCATACTTTCACCCCATCCCTTATGTCATTTGCAAGTTTTAATAGTCTTTTCTAAATTTTGGAAGTTGAAGTGATATTTAAATATCTTTTTCTAAATTAATGTGAACAAAATTTGATCTATATCCCTACATTAAAAATGAAATGGAAGGACCAAGGTAAGCTAGATAATGATATTCAGAATATATAAAAATGATATCTATATATATATCTCCAGCCCCATCTTTTCTCATCATACCAATCAGTACACTTGCTTGGTTTTCGTTGGGGCAAAATGCAAGTTACAGTTATCGTATAATTATTATTATTTTTCCAAAAAAAAAAAAAAAAAAAAATCACATTACATCTCATTCAGTTATAGATCAAGTCCTACGACGCCTATTTATGTGTCTCACATCTGAGATCCGAGGAACTACAACAGGCCCTCCACGGTCCTTCTCAAGAGCAAAATTTATTCTCAAAGGTCTTCCTAAGAGTGCCTGCATGTAAAATGTTGCCAACATAATGAATCTTTCAATGGGCAATAAGAATAATATACTACTTTAGTCCTAAATGTAAAAGCTAATGTATAAGTTTATTTTGATATTAAATATAAGACTCAATTCACTTTGTCCACCAAATTTATAATTATTTTTCCTAAAAACCCCTATTGATTGCACATATTAAAGGGAATTTCATTAAGGGAGTTGTTTTTTACTAGAGATTAAAATGAGTACTTTAAGAAAACCAATACACATTTTTACAAATCCTAGTTTAACTAGATTCTACTTTTAAAACCAGTGTATAATGTACATTTGCTTCTCACCTTGCCATCCATTGCGTCTTTTGCAGTTTTCGCATTATCTTCATCTGAAAATATGACAAACCCAAACCCTCTAGACCTACCACTGTCTTTATCATAATCTATCCTCACTGCAAGAAAAAGAAGCTGGTGATGTAGAAACTGATGGTTAATTTTTCCTTTAGATGACTTTCATGCAAAGGTTCATGAAATTGAAAACAAAAAATTTGTTTAATCGTTGCGGAAACCCGTAACTCCTTACGGTTCTAATGAATTATTAACCTTAACTCATTACATTAATTAGTTAATAATTATTAATCCATAACTCTTTACGGCACTCATGATAATTCATAACAATTTATAATATTCATGAACTTTGGGACTACTCGTTAGAACAACTATTGGGGATTAGGATAATTTGACAACACAACTATTAGAGATTATGATTACCTTAGATCACTTGAAGACCTCAATGTTGTTGATGTCCTCTAACGTTGATCCACACGGTTACCTCCCGATCGCAACGAGAACTCCTTTTCTTGAAACCTCTCACTCCTTGAATGCTTGTTAGGCGAAGACAAGGTTGATGTTTGGTTTCCTTGAGTTTTACTCTTTTCAAGAAGGTGATGGTTTCTTGGAATTAGGTTATGGATAGGATGAATAAGGTTGGAACCTTACCCTTTTTGGATGGTGCCTTTTCCTCTCTAAACCTTTGGTAAAAACCTTCATTTAGAGAGCATAAGAGTTCTTGTTTTTCTCCTAGAAAAAAGTGCAAGAAGAAGGCACACCAAAAATCAGCACTTTATAAGAGTCTAACCCTAATTTAAGTGCTTACAAGAAAGGCTCAATCCAAGCTTGAATTAGAAAATCCAATTCACAATTAATTAAATTCATATCTTGATTGAAGGATTGGATTTAAGATGATGAATCAAATTCATATCTTGATTGATTGATTGAATTTAATATGATGAATCATATTCATATCTTGTCAACCAAGTCACATTAAATTCATATCTTGATTGATTGATTGAATTTAATATGATGAATCATATTCATATCTTGTCAACCAAGTCACATTAAATTCACATCTTGATTGGTTGAATTTAATATGATGAATCATATTCATATCTTGTCAACCAAGTCACATTAAATTCCCATTTTTTTCTTCCAAAAACGTCCATGAAAAGGGCACACAAAAAATCAGCACTTTATAAGAGTCTAACCCTATTTTAAGTGCTCACAAGAAAAGCCCAATCCAAACTTGAATTGGAAAATCCAAATTGTAATGAATTAAATTCATATCTTGAATATTGAATAATAATTTAAGATAATAAATCACATTCATCTCTTAAACTAAAATTCAAAATCATTTTAAATCAATCCTCATTTATTATTTCTCCTATCTTCATCCAATCATTATTGGATCTTTATATATATATATATATATATATATATTATATTATAATTTAGAATTATCTTTTATAACCTATCCTTTTTGAATTAAAATTCAAATCTCCTCATTGGGCTTGGAGTCCCACTCCAACTCAATTATACATTTACTCTTGATAAAGTCCAATAACAATTATTGGTCCAAGTTTGCTAATTTTAAACAATCGGGAATAACCTTTGTGTGTGACCCATTAGGCCCAATTAGTTACTGACATAAATAAACTCGAACCAATTAAAACTCCTTTAACGGGCCCAATTTATTTAATGACCTCATAAGACACTAGCAATGCTCTGTGGCCCAAGAACTAATTGAGTTGATCAAGTGATCTACCTTTCATATTTGGACATCATGCAGACATCATCCCTCACATCGTCATTCACATTTAGTTGAGAGCAAAGATAGAGTATCATCTCTCTTAATTGACTAAATGTAGCTAATTCACAAAACTAAGAATCTTCTTATATTAACTCTATAACGGATCATGACTCTTCATGATCACTTGCTGTGCGCACAGACTCCTGAGTTAATTAGAAGCTATTCAAGCTCTACCGGTCTTAAGAATGACTAATCCCTTGTAGGGGACTGTGAGTCCTCTTAGCATGTCCATCTATACTCATGTATTCGAGTTACACCCAAGAGTACACTGTTCTCCTCATTTTCAGGTGGATAGAGTTGTACAGTCAAAGTATAACCCTAGGACATAGTGTTCGATGACATCCTTAAGTCCAGGACGATCTGTACTACCAAAAGATGAGAGACTTTATATATCTAATGATACTCTCTATAATGAATCTTTGTGGAGTCTCTCGACGGGTTAGTTCGGTGCTATCTGTTCTCCAACAGATCCACCCATGACATCAGCTAAGGCATCACCATGCCTGTATTCCATGAGGTCCCTACCTTGTATCTCTATACAAGTAGACGATGTCGTACTAGTCTTATTGATATCATCAATGCCCTTTCTTGGTGATTCAAGACTAAGAACAAATTTTAGGTAATATATATACAATGTTCTCGAGTCCTCATGATCATGATCATGATCTCTTATCATTGATCCTCGAGATTAACACATATTCTATTCTTAGAGCTTTTATCTTCAAACACATATTTACTTTAAAATAAAGGTGAGACATAAATATGATAAAGATAAAATATGCTCATTTATGAAATACTACAACGTAGAAAAAGGGGTTGATATGTCCTTATGGATTGTCTCTGTTTTTTTGGAATTGGGGACCTAATGGTCCCGGGCAGGGTCGAACCCTTGATATGTCCTTCTGGATTGTCTCTAGGACACCTAAATACTAACAGAAACTACAGTAGAACTAGCAAAAGTCAAAACTAATTTTTTATGAAGCATTACAAAGGAACACTTCCAAAGGTGTAAAGAACGCTAGTGACCCTTATTCCGTCAAATAAATGTTTGCAACTATATAATGTAATAAACCTGTCCAATTCTTGTAAAGTTTGCACAGGCCCATAATTAGGCAATGTAGAAAACAACTGAGTTCTTTTATGTTTTCTCAGTCCGTCACTTTTATTCATGGAATTGGCACATAAATAGATGTCTGAGGCAACAAGACAGCCTAGCTCTGGGTCTATGAAATCTAGGCTAAACCTAACTAAAATCACTAAAGGATAAGATAAATATAAACAGAATGGATAAAAGGACCAAAGGATAACTAGTAATTATAAAATAAGATAAAAAAGCAAACATGCCCAAAACCTTAGAGGAGTCTCCTAATAATCTCTTAGGAGGTTGGACCAATGTTTAGTGCGCTCTTATTTGATGGGCCAAAAGAGTAAGTCACATGAAGTATGTGAGGTGTTTGACTAAGAGGTAAGGGGCTATTAGTTGTATATAATGGGGAGTGAGGCTTAGGATTTAAGCAAGCAGAACGTGAGTGGTATGTGGGAGAGTCTCTAGCCTCTCGAATGCTAGAGGTGGTTTTAGGTTACTGTGTTTCTTTGGTTATTTATTTCTATCTTCATCACCATTTGTAGCTTAATCCATTAGACCTACATTCTGTGGATTATTATCTGTGATTTAGTATCAATTCTGGAAGTGGATTCCACCCAACATGCGGTGTTCAACAGGAAAAATACATTATTCTAAGCCTAATAAACCAAAAGGCATACCAGAACAATAGATCTGGTATGGAAGTAATAAACTATGAGAACCAATTACTGAACATTGGTAAATTGTCTGCACCGCCAAACCAAAGCAAGAATAATCGTATATTTTATGGTTGCACAGCCATACTCATGTGGTCCAAATTTAACAGGTTTTAAGAGGTGTAATCTCAGTGTCACTTAATTATCTTTTTAAGTGACAAGTAACATCCTCATTTTTCATGTGCATTAGTTTGAAGTTATTTGCATATATGAATTTTTCTATGAAGTTATGTGTTAATTAGGGATGTCCAAAAAACCCGGTGGTCCAGGTGGCCCGACCCAGTCCGGTCTGACCCGGCCCGGTCCAAGACCATTCATGCGCACCACTGACCGGTCCGTCGGCCGGACCGGACTTCGGTCCAGGGGTTCAGATCCTATGGACTGGTCCGGTCTGGCCCGAAAGTGTTTTTTTTTTTTAAATTTTTTTAATTTATTTTTTTTAAAAAATCCATTGCATCAATCTCTCATTGGGCACCCTAGCCAAATTTGTGACTTCACTCCCTTTCACTCCAGTATTGATTTGTGGTTTGGCTTATAAAATTTACTTGGCTTTATAAAAGCATGCCTCTATTTTATATTGTATTCTTGTTCAATGACATGTTGTTGGAGATTATTATGGTTTAGGATTGGATTTAAGATGTTTGCATGTTTATTTATATTCCCGCAGGTGTTTCATTTATTTAATTATTGTTCTGGAAGTGGAAATAGAAAAATTAAAAAAAGGGTCCTGGAGCCCAAGCTGGACCAAACCAAACCTCAGGCTGGATTGTCCAGCCCGAGGTCCCTCCTGGACTAGACCTCGGGTTGACCTCCAACCCGGTCTGGTCTGGTCCATGGACATGCCTAGTGTTAATGAATATAGGTTATTGTGTGAAATAATTAGAATAAGATGTGGTCGTGAAATTACTTGTTTATGGGTATTAAATTTGACCAAAAGGAATGAGAAGAAGTTGCATGAGTATTATTTGGAATTAATTGAAAAATTGAAGCACGGTTAAAATTTCAATTTCCACGAAATTGTGCCGTATATCTCATAATTATTTAGAATTTATGGGCACATGAGGATGAGTTATAAGTTAACAAAGTGGGCTAAAATTATCCTAAGAGAGGCTTAAAATTTTGGCCCAAACTAAGGGGAAAAAGAAGGAAAATGGCCAAACACATTTCAACTAAATGGTTGGATTTTAACATGATGGCAAATTAGTAAATAATGGGCTAGTTGGAGGTCAATTTTTCCCTTCATTAATCCATCCGAATTGGACCCTTTTATTGACATTAAATCAATTCTTCTTCCCATACAAGACTCGGCCAGCACGCAAGAACAAGGAAAAAAGGAAGAGTTGAAAATTTCTAAGAAAAAAGGAGAGGGAAAAACTCAAGAATTCAATAGGTAAACCTTAAGTAATCTCTTCTAACCTTCCTTTTGCAACTCTTCTTGACCCAAAAATATGTCTTCTTATGGTGTTCATGGGGGGGGGGTGGGGGGGCGAAAATTTTGGTAAACAAGGAAAAAGAAAATTACAAGAACATTGAAGGTCAAGCTAAAGTTAATGATTCTTGAACCTCCTTATAGTGGATTTGAGTTGGTGAATTGATTTGTGGTGGTACTCTCTTGTATTCTTGAAATGTTGGAAACCCTAAATGTATGAGGAGTTGCTGCCCAAATTCTTAAATGATTATAGATTAGATTATGGTGTTAGAATTGGAAATCAAAATTTTTGTTCTTCCTTGTTAGAACAACAAATTAGAAATGATTATGTTTCCATGGTGTTCATAGATTATGGGATATATGTTAGGAATTTTGGAAGCACCGGGATTGAATTATACCAAAACCTTGAAATTTGTCCGGAAAATCCTGTATGGGCATTAATATTGTGGTGCGTTTTTGGGGAAATAAATAAAGTCTAATTTCCATGAAATTTTACAATATTAAAGTAGACAAAATAAGCTTTAATGTGATAGTTAACTCACAATTTTCTGAATTATATGAATATTTGAAGTTGACCCCTGAATTTGGACTTTATCTGCGACTAGTGAGGGTATTTTTGGAATCTGGGAAAAACCTATGCGTGCTGGTCATGACAAGTATTTTTACTCAACAATAGACATATTAAGGGTCATTTGAGCTTTGGAATCAACCTAAAAGGGTTTTTTCTATATTTAATTATGAATTTTTGAAGATCAGTCCCTGTTTGCTGGAAATTTCAGAATTTGGGCGAAAATTAAGGGAATATAAGCTCATATTAAATTCCTTAATAAGAAAATGGATTTAGTAAATATGGACACATTAATTGGGCTTATTTTAAATTATCAAAGGAATATTTATTGAAAGGAATTTAATTATATTTACATTTTATTATTTTAGGGATAATTGTGATATTTTCTACTGGGAAGGTTATTTTTAACTATAGTTGACTGTCAGGTACTAACCTTAATCCTCATATACTCTGTGTGACTTGTGTATGTATGTTTTCCAAGTATATAGCATACATTTAGTTATCATTTATTTCCAAGCGCTATGGAACTAGAACATGCTGCGTGCATAAAGGATTTTGCTGTGTGTTGTGCCCGGTGGTCTATCCTATGTGCTATTAGGACCACTGCAGTTTGTGCTGTGTGCTATTAGGACTGCTAGTTCTAGATTTGGCTGTGTGCCTTGATACTAAATGTTATGTGGTATTCGTTTATTTATGGTTTTTCTTACTTGCATTATTTATACATTTTATATGAGATTAACGGTTACTCTGAGATTCAATTTTTGAATCTCAGCCCCTTATAAGCCATTTGGCAGTTCATTTAGAGCGAAGCAGGGAGACAGAGGTAAAACGGGCCAGGCCCATCGGGCCGGCCCGTTTAAGCCCTGGCCCTTTAAGGGCCGGAGTTAAAAAATGGACGAGATATTTGAAATTAGCCCTGGAGGGCCGGCCCTGACGGGCCTCGGGCTTAAACGGGCCGGCCCTGGAGGGCTTCGGGCCAGCCCGGCAGGCCCTTTTCACTGTAGCTTTTTCTTTTTTGCCTTTTTAAATTTATTAATTTATATATATATTGTATTTGTTATAGAGTTATTTATCCATTTAACTACAAATACATAATAACTATACTCTAATTTAATGATTTGATTTATTATTTGTTGCAAATAAAGATTATGGATGTGTTCATGATGCGGAATAAGAATTTCATGATATTCTTACTTATGAGCTAGAGGCTACTACTCAAAGTGAAGAACAATCAAATGTCGTTAAAATCGATGATAGTGACGAAGATGACGACAATAATAGTCATCGTACTAATGTCGCTTAGTGATATGCTTTTTATGTTTTATGTGAGTTATTTGTGAACATAGTTTGCTTTTGATTATGAATTAGTGATCGTGCTTATTTATTTGATGATTCGTGTTGTAATTTACTAATTATATTTTTTTTAAAAAAAAAAAGTGAAGGAAAAATAGTTAAAATTTGGAATAGTAATTTTCGGGCCCTGCGGGCCGGCCCTGGCCCTGGTGCTCTCGAGCCGGGCTTTGAAAAATAGGTGTTTTTCTTACTCCGGGCCCTGGAGGGCCGGCCCTGTTAGGCCCTGGCCCTTCACGGGCCGGCCCTGGAGGGCTGGGCCAGCCCTGATTGCCAGCTCTAACTGAACGTAGGTCAAGGATTGAGCCGAACCAATATAAATCACAGTTTTCATATTCTCTTCCCTTATCTCTTATATTTCCAGTATATGCTTATTCAAATATCTAACTGTTGATTTAAAAGACGCGAAAAGATTTTCAAAGTTTCAAGTTTTTAATCTTCAGCTAATTCACCCCCTTCTTAGGTTCATCTGGTTCTTCATTGTTAATCTAGAGGAGCAATTGATGTCTGGCTTCTCTTTAGATGGTGAAGATTATTATGTGGAGTATTAAGGTCTCCATTGGTTATGTACTAACTATGAGGTTTATGGTCATAAAGCTGATACATGCAAAACATGGGCTAAATCCGATGGTGAGGAGGCTCTGGCTGGAGATTGTATAATGGAGGATTCAAATGGTGGGACTCCTAGTAGTGATGGTAAGCAAGGTGATATAGGTGTGTGGAAGGTCGTTCAAAAACCTAAGCGCACTAACTGAGGGGGGGAAGGGAAGCTTGCAGGTAACACCATTCCACAAAACAAGGGCTCTAGGTTTGATGTTCTGGAGGTAGTGGGGGCTGGAGAAGTTGACGGTTTAAAATCTGAGGTTGCTAGAGGGGCGAAAGCAAAAGAGAGTATTACGTCAGGAGGCTCTGAGGGGGCTGTTATAGCAGACGAGGTGGTGGAACCGAGGAGCACTCACCCTGTATGTGTTGTAAAGGAGAAAAAAAGGAGTCAAAATAAAAAAGCATGCAAAAGCCAAAAAGTATATCAGTGAGAGTGTATCAGATATTGTGGTTAGACAGGTGATGAGGAAGGATAAAAGGAATAGGGACATGTCTAAAAAGAATGAGACAGAGAAAGTCATTCTACAGATTATTGATGGGAAAACGTTTGTGGAGGAGGAAAGCATGACAGGATTAGATGATACAGCTTTTAATGAGGATGGACCACCAGATATTATCATATTGCAGGGGAGTCGCTTTTTAGCCCCGTTTGTGATCCAAGAGAAGGTCAAAGGGGTATTGTTGGTCGATTTCCTTGATGGCAAGTGAACCAGTCGAACAAGTAATAAAGTGTAAGTAGAGTATCGTCCCACAGAGACTGAGATACCGAAGAGTGACGCTCAATTGCTATGATAGTTGCGATTTAAAAGTAAATATAATTGGTATGAGAGGTTTTTGTAATTATGCTAATAACAGAAGTAAACAAAATAAATTTAAGAAGATATTAGTGAGAAGTTAGGCTGAACTCAGAATCATCCTTAAGAGCATAAATCCCCTAGTTGCTCTACCCATTGCTATAGCATCCATACTGCACAGCTTCCGCAATGCTACAACATGGCTACTGACTACAAAGCTATTCAGTTAACCCACCTCTATAATCCATCGAAGCTTCCGCGTCCGATACATATGATACTAACTATACTCCTTCCATATTCCTATGGCAACTTTCTAGTTAAATCTGCATTATACTTAGGGTGTCTTGGTTATGAGAGGTTGACCCATTCCTGAAGCCTACAATAAATAGGTCAAGCCTTGCACCGGCTGCCTAGCAAACACTGTTTCTCAGAGGTCTAGTCTCGACTCCTTGCCAGTAAGCCGAGACCACAAGTCTAGCCCTTAGATTCCTCTAATCGACTAGTGATTCATTCACTGATAAGCAAACTGAATCTATTAAATCAAGAACTTGCAACTGGGTTCATATAACACTTAAGAATTCATCCTCGTTCAGCCATCAGAAAGTTAGTTCATGACTGACGAGGGAAACACAAAACAGATAGTAACAGAATGACCCATGATCTAACTACTAAAATGAAATGAATGAAAATAGAAAGCTTGACGACGTTCCGACGGCGTGGAAGAAGCCCTGTCACGTCACTACTCCACGTCTTCTTCCCTTCGTCTTACTGCAAAGAAGGATGCTGGGTTATCCTGGAATTCTCGTGCTAGTGAAGTCTCTCACTCTTCTTTTGAGTCGGCCGAATGTGTAATCTTGTTTTGGCTCTGTGCGACCCTCCTTTAGGGTTGACTCTTTGTTTCCTTTTATACTCGACTTCTTAGTGTGACGCAAGTTTCAGCTAGCCGTGCTTTCCAAATCTGTCGAGATCTATCACATCTTCTGTTTGTAGATTGATTCTGCTGATCCTGCGGGATTCTTCAAATCTTTCTGTTTTGATCCTCCGCATCTTCTATTTCATTACGTCAGCAATCTACCTGTCGATCTCGATCTTTTTATGTTTATTCCTGAAATCAGCTAGATAAATGGGTCAGAAAATATGCCGCATAGCATTGCGTCCTTTACTTTGCTATAGCTTGTATGATACTTTTTATTGCACTTCAAGTTGCGGTCATAATGCTATATAGCATCGTATCAGCTTTGCTATACGTTCTTTAAAAACAATGTAAATTGCTCCTTCTTAGCACATGTTTAGGATGTAAATGGTTTCCATCCTTCAGTTCCCTATATCATGAATATATGTCTTTTTGCTTGGATTGTTTGCAGTTAAGATTTCATTTACCATACAATTCAGTCATGAAATACAGGGAAAACATGGCATAATTTGTGCTCATCAGGTATTGGGCCTTATGGTAAATTTTTGGCTGGGCCAAATTCTGAGGAATTAGATGATGTGGATATGGTTGCAGAGACTCCAGTTGAGGGAGTGCAGGACACTTTGGGGCCATCAACTTAGTTGTCTTAAGCGTTGGGTTGATGCTCTTGTTTTTTGTCTGAGCCTTATTAAATCATTTTATTTTAATGATTAATCTTGTTTAATGGAATTGTCGTGGTGCTTTTGGTAAAGGTCTTTGGCATTAGTTGCGGCTTCTATGTCGGAGGAATAATCTTTCAGTGATCATCTTATTCAAAACTAAATGCGTGCAGATGGAGCGTTTTCAGTGCCTTTGATCTTTGGGGTTTGATGAATTTACAGTGGTGCCGAGTGTCGGCCAGTGTGGGGGGTTAATGGCGGCTTGGAAGAAGCAAGAGGTTCTTTTGGATGTTTTAAGAATCGATCGCCAATTCTTGCATTTTAGATGCTCTGTCGAGGGGTCAGTGGGATTTTTTCTTACCACTATTTATGCGACACCATATCCTAATTTGAAGCAGATTTTATGGGATGAGTTGGTGGGTCTTTCGTCATCTATCTCGGACCCCTGGGTAATATTGGGGGACTTCAACGATATTTGCTCCTCGTTTGAGCGAGTCGGTGGGATGGCGTGTAATGATTCGAAGATCAAATTGTTTGTGGATCGTCTTCATAGGTGTCGTTTATCTGATCTGGGTTTCTATGGCCCCAGATTTACCTAGAAGGGTCCTAAACAATTGGGATGTAGAAGATTGTTCGAAAGACTTGATCGTGCCATTGCTAATGAGTACTTCCTGGCGGAGTGCTTAGACTAGTGTCTTCAAGTTCTTCCTTGTACTCAGTTTTCTGACCACAATCCCATCTCTTTGAAACTGTATAGCAATCGGGTTCCTCAGAAATCTGTTCGTCCTTTTCGATATGAAGCTATGTGGGGAAACCATGAAGATTTCAAAGATTTCCTTTTTGATGGCTGGTGTAATGATGAGGAGATTTATAAGTCTCTGCTCAATTTTCATTCCTTGCTGGTTGATTGGAATAGGGATGTATTTGGGATGGTTGAAAACCAAAAAAGGTCTTATTGTCTAGACTGGACGGCATCCAGAGGTCTAGTGCCTACCCTCATTCTGAGTTTTTATGTGATTTGGAGATAGATCTTCAAAATAAATTGGATAGACTTTTGAAATTGGAAGAAATTAAATGGTTTCAAAAGTCTAATCGGAATGGATTGCAAAGGGGGACCGCAATACTAGATATTACCACCTAAAGTCTAAGATACGGAATCGGAGAAATAAGATAGTGATGTTGAAAGATGTTAATGGAAATTGGGTTGATAAGAAGGAGGACCTGTGTTTGATGGTTACTAGTTATTTTAAGAATCTCTGTAGCACTAGTTCTCCAGTCCTCCATACTACAACCAGATTCCCAGAGATTGATACAGCGACTCTTAGCAGTTTCTCTAGTCCTTTTGAGGATGATGAAATTAGATCGACGTTATTTTCCATGGGTTGTTTCAAAGCCCCTAGTTATGATGGTTTTCCTCTGGTATTCTATAAGAGGAATTGGAGCATTGTTGGCCCCTCCTTTTGTAGATTTGTCAGGGATGCGTTTCTTGGTAATGTATCTCTTACTGATGCTAACAAAACTCTTATTGCTCTTATTCCTAAATCTGATCATGTTGAATATGTTTCTCAGCTTAGGCCTATTTCTTTTTGCTCTGTTCATTATAAATGCATTACTAAACTAATTGCCCTTAGATTGAGAGATGTTATGAATGATTTGGTCTCTCCTTTTCAAGCTAGTTTTATCAGAGGGAGACAAATTCAGGACATATTGTTATTGGTCAAGAGATTATGCATTCTATGTGTAAGAATAGAAGCAAGAAGGGTCTTATGGCAATGAAGATAGACTTTGAAAAGGCTTATGATCGAATTAGCTGGGATTTCTTAAAGAAAGTGCTACTTGAGGTGGGTTTTGAGTCTCAGTTCGTTGATCTGATTCTTAATTGTGTGTCCTTGGTTTCCTATAATGTTTTATGGAATGGGGCTCACACTGAATTCTTTTCTCCTAGTATAGGCCTTCGTCAAGGTGATCCTATTTCCCCTTTACTGTTTGTTTTGTGTATGGATAAGTTATCCCATATGATTTGTGATCTGGTGGATGAGGGGATTTGTAAACCCATTGTCATTGCTAATTCTGGACCCAGAATCTCTCATTTAATGTTTGCTGATGATTTACTATTGTTTGGAGTAGCTTCAGAATCTCAAGCTTATTGTATGTTAGATTGCTTACAAGATTTTATGGCTGCTTCAGGAGGAAAGATTAATAATTTGAAATCTTCAATCTTTTTCTCTCCTAGAGTGCCTTTGCATACTAAGTTGAGAATTAAAGATTTGTCTCAGATGAATATTTCTGGTGAAATTGTTAGGTATTTGGGGTTCCATTTATCTAGAAGTAAGAGAATGAAGGAGGACTTTCCGTATATTATCGCTCGAGTTAGGTCGAAGTTGGGAGCGTGGAAAGCTAAGTTCCTCTCTACTGCTGGCAGGATTACCTTAGCCAAATCTGTTGTGAGCTCTATTCCTCTTTACCCTATGCAGGTGGCTAGAATTCCTAAAAGCATTTGTCTTGAAGTTGAAAGGCTTCAAAGGAACTTTATTTGGGGCCATGATGATGTTTCATATCAGCTGCATTCTGTTGGTTGGGACCAAATTACTAGGCCTAAGGATTATGGGAGATTGGGCTTTAGAAGACTCTCATATTTAAATCAAGCTTGTGGGGCAAAGTTAGCTTGGAATTTGACTATTGGGACTAAACGATTGTGGGTTGATGTTTTAACTCATAAGTACATGTTGAGAGAGGGTGAGTTCCTCCTTAACTCTCGGTCAGGGGATTCCAAACTCTGGAAGTTTATTTGCTCTAATAGTCATATTGCTGATCAGAGATCTAAGTGGCAGATTCGTAATGGACATGCCACTAATTTTTTCAATGATTGTTGGATTAGTAAAGGTGTGTTTCTGAAGAATTTCTGCCTAAGGGAGTTTTTGTTAATTCTCTATATGTTTTGATGATAACTGACATTTGTAAACGCAAATTGAAGTTTGTCTTTGGTAAGTTGGAAAACTTACTATCAAAGGCAAACTCGAGTTTTGGTTTCAAAACTCGAGTTTTGACTTGACAGAGAGTAGCTCAATTTTGTTGAACTAAGCAAAACTCCAGTTTTCATAGGAAAACTCGAGTTTTGGTCTTACAGAGAGTGCTTCAAGTTTTTCAAATTTAGACAAACTCCAGTTTTCATAGAAAACTCCATTTTTCAGTTTGCAGAGACTTTTCAATATTTCCTTAAGATTACAAAACTCCAGTTTCCACCAGGAAACTCGAGTTTTGGTCATACATAGAGTCTCCAACATTTTGGGCTTATGCAAACTCCAGTTTCAATTTTCCATGAGTTTTCTAAGTTTTTCTAAATTGTGAGAAAACTCGAGTTTTACTTTGGAAACTCGAGTTTGTGCTTGACGAGAGTTTTCAAGTTTTACTCAATTTTTGAAAACTCCACTTTTGACTTTGGGACAAATTTCGAGTTTTCATACTTAAATGAAAACTCGAGTTTAGTTTGGGAAACTCGAGTTTTGGGCAACCAGAGAGCTTTACTATTTTCAACAATTTTGAAAACTCAAGTTTACATTTGAAAACTCCAGTTTTCAATTGGCAAAGATTTTCAAAGGTTTCCAATTTTAAGAGGAAACTCGAGTTTAGTTTTGGAAACTCGAGTTTGTGTCTTACAGAGAGCTTTGCTCATTTCATCATTTTGGAAACTCCAGTTTTGAGCTTTTGGACTTAAACATGTTTTCACTATAAAAGCCCAAAACTCGAGTTTGGATAAACAAAACTCGAGTTTGTGTTTTTGAAAATCAACTTGCTCGAATTTCGCAATCTTCCCGTTTGATCTTAATACTTCTTATCAACATTCACTACTATTCTTAGCTATGTTTAATCAGTTTGTTAGTGAGTTTCGGAAGGTTTAGAAGATATTAAATGAAGATTTGAACAAAAGCAAAAGGTGATGTCGAACATTAAATGCAAAGTTCGGAAAACTTGCATCCTTTTGTACCATCATTCTCCACACGTTGCAAAGGGATTAATGTCTCGCTTTCCTAAGCGTAGCTGCTCTTCCAATGGATCTATTACAAGGGAAGTCAACACTAATCATCCGGACAAAAGGAATTCACCAAGAGTAGAGAGAGAAGACACCAAAGTGCCTTCAACATGACTAGATTAATGCACCAACGGTTATAATGGAGATTACAACGGTCATTTAATGCTCTCTTTGTATAAATACGGTTGTATTCAATTCTTCTCAACAACACATCTCAATGAAAATGAATTGCATTCAAGTTTACTAACTACTCTTTCGCCACTTGTAAAGTATCTTTTGATACATTGATCTTCGTTGTGTTTATATTTATCCACTCTTAGAGAGAGTTCATTTATTGTGAATCATTTCATTGTAAGAATCTCAAGTCAGGGGACTTGGAGATTGGGATATTGATTGCAACTTGTAAGGGGGAGTAAGTTCTAGTGAGAGAATTACTCGAGTTACAGAGTGTGTAATCAATTGAGATAGTGAAAATCCCTGAGAGTCTGGGGACTGGACGTAGGTCAAGAGGTTGGACCGAACCAGTATAAATCTTTGTGTCTTGTTCTTCTTCCCTACACTCGACTTAGCTCTGCTTTATTGTTAAAAAACAGAGCACTCTGAAAAGAATTTTAAAATCCCCAATTCACCCTCCATCTTGGTGATTAAGCTCCACTTTCAGTTTTCAGTGGAGGAAAATAGTTCTACTGTAAGTGATTAGGTCTCCGATGGTCGTTGGGATTTGAGTAGAATCTTTACTATAGTGAGCCAATCTGGTTTAAGGAGGATGACGTCAGTTATTCCCCCTAGAGAATCCTCCGGCGAGGATTTTTTTGGTTTGGGGTGAGTCAGGGGATTGGTGCTTTTCTTTAAAAAGTGCTTATTTCCTTATTGAGCAAAACCCTCCTAATGCTAAGGATCATTTATTTAAGGTTATTTGGAAGTGGAAGGGAGTGGAAAGGATTCAGGTGTTTATGTGGAAGGTTGCTTTGAACAAACTTCCCACTAATATGTGGAGGATTTCTTGGTCTCAGTCATCAGCCCATTGTGGTTTGTGCACTACTGGTATTGAAAATATTCTCTATATTCTCAGAGATTGTCTCTACGCGAAGTCTTTATGTTTGAATTTATCTCCCAACTTTATTTCGAAATGGGGAGGACGATGGTGCATAATGTTTGGGGTTTCTATTTGGCATCTTTGGAATTGGAGTAATAGTGCTATCTTTGTTGATTCCTTCTCTAGGCCACCCAACCCAGCTAGCGTTATCTCCAGGACTTGGCATAATTTTTCCGGTTGTTCGACCAAGTGATGTCGATGCATCAATTAAGTGGTGTGGCTATTAGGGGCTGGTTAAAGTTGTAACATCTTAATTTTTTTTAAAACTAAGTAATATTTTAGAAGAGATTAATTTATGGTAATTAAAATTTACCATATAGTTACTCAGTATGAGAATACATTTTCCTAAGTAAGAATTAAAGAAAATATTGCAAGTTATAATTTTAGAAGAATAATAAACACTAAGGAAATTTTATTTGGATTGAAAATATAAACTCGTCCAATTGCTTTTATTAAAAAAAAAGAAGAAAAAGTAATAATTATAATATATTAATATAATAATATAATATTAGTAATATATATATATATATATATATAATATGTGTAAGTGGTCAGCACGTGCATATGCTGCCCACCACACTTTAAATCGGTGGAGGGATTAATAATTACCCTCCACCGCCTCTCATAATTATAAATAGGAAAAATTCCATTAAAATACCTTTTGAATTTACAAAACCCTCAAAAGTCTTCCGAATTTGTAAAAAGACTGAGAGGTACAAAGAACCTATGAGGGATATGCAAATTCGGGTGAAATTACCCTTTTGCCCTTACTTTTAAATAAATAAAATAAATAAATAAAATACCCTCCACCCCCTCTCCGCCGGACCACCACTGCACGCCGGCCGCCATCATCGCGCCCGGTGGCCGGTCGGTCGCGGTGGTGGCCCGGCTGGGGGCAAAGCGCCCGGGGCAGCGTGGTGGCGGCCGGTGGTGGTGGCTGCCGGCGGGGAGGGGTGGAGGGTATTTTATTTATTTAAAAGTAAGGGCAAAAGAGTAATTTCACCCGAATTTGCATATCCCTCATAGGTCCTTTGTAACTCTCAGTATTTTTACAAATTCGGAATACTTCTGGGCATTTTGCAAATTCAAAAGGTATTTTAATGGGATTTTCCCTTATAAATATGTGTGTGTTTAATGTTAGTGTGTGTGTGTGCGGTATAATATGTGTGGGTGTTGAGAGTGTGAGCGCAGAGAGTGAGAGGCGATGTGTGTTGAATGATAATACGATGAGAGAAGAAGAGGAAGTGAAGAAGAGAGGATTATTTGAGTTTTTAAGGTACGTTATTTATTTTATAAGATCATTTAGGTAGTTAAAATAGCTTCTTTTCAATAAACTTTCTTTATGAAAGTTATTCCATATATTTTTCTCTTGCTAATGAGAATAATATAATACTGATTAGTGACAATTTAAGGATTAAAATTATGATAAAGTTTCAAGTTTTGATAATAGATGACTGTATATATGAAGAGCATAATTAATAAATAACTTTAATCGGTTTAGATTTGTTAGTTGATTGCTGTGGGAATTTAAGTTTATTTTCTATTTAAAAGAATTTAGGATTTATGTCATATAGTATATTTTTACCGATTAAATGAGGATATAACCATTTTGTAGGATCACTAGAGATATTATTAAAGGTTTAATCGTTAGTTTTGCTAAATCTTGAACTATATGAAATTATGATTTGGATTTTGAAATTTAAATTAAAGTTTGATATGATTTTGGTTATATGGAGGTTTGAAGATTTGTTAAATAAATTGGGTTATGCTTATATAAGTTAAGTATTAGGCTGAGAAATTGAGATGTGTGATAATAGGTCTTTTGTATTCGAATTTATAATTCATTTTTAATTTATTGGAGGTTATATTGAGGATTAGGTGGATTAGATTTGAGGTTTATAAATGAATAGGAATAATTGAATTTTTAGGTGAAGCTTTCATTGTAGGGGATTAGGTATTTTGGTTAAATTGAGGATATGTTGATAATTATAATTAGTGAAAATAATTCATGAAGGAAGAAAATGAGATTGTGACGATGATTTGAGGAATAGATAAAATTGTTACTTATTCTAAGAAAACTAAAGTGGACAATTATAGTTTAATTAATTATTAATTATTGTATTTTTGTTAATTGTATTAACGTATAATTATTATATTTATTTTTAGAATGGACCTAATATCTCTCAAGTTTAGTTCTTGGGTCAAGAATTTGAGGTAACCACTTTCCACTTATTGTACTTGCTTGTATGATGTTTGTGAGTGATTTTTATTTTATAAATCTGTGAAACTATGTTGGTAGTGAAATTGCCTTGTGGGATTTATTTTGGAACGATCAGTGATGTTATATGTTATGGATAATGTGTTTTTATGGTTTCTGGAATTGAAATAATACAGTTACCGTTATCTTAATTATTATTGAGACAATGTAATTTTTTTATAAACCCTGTTTAGAATCTTATATATACATGCCAAGATTATGTTGATGTGGAGTGATGATGAGAGTTATTGTGTATATAATACCATGTGGTATGCCACCACTCGATGCACAGTGGATGACTTTGATATTTTCAGGGCCCTTGGTATCATCCTTTTCCTTTGGCCGGGTTAAGGGTCAGCCCTTGGGATAGTGACACCTTTCCATATTCGAAGGAAAGGGAGCCCATGGTCCAATATGAGTTCTATAGTCTTTGATCGGACTATACCTCATTATTGGAGAGCTTGATGCAGTCTTGTCATAGAGATTACATCTATTACGTTATAGCCCATGGGTTCTGTCAACGGAAAATAAGGGTGGGGGTGATAAGGATTGTCAAGGTATCGATCTGTTACTTGGCATGTTATATATGTGATTCATGATATGAAATTTGATATAGAAATTTTATTTCAAAATTTGTGATGATACATTTGAAAGTTATATATCTAGTACTTTGTTATATAAAATGTTCCACTTAGCACCTCACGAGCACATATTATCATTTATAATGAGTTGGATTGATGGTTACAAATATTTTTCAGGTGATAGTTCTCGAATGGGTCAATCAGGGAAGGCTTCGAAAGCTTAAGCTACTTTTGCTAACGGTAGTGCTTCCACCTTTTTGGCACATGTTGAATTATTGTATATTGCCGCATTAGGGCTCACTTGGCATACTCTAGTATATTTTGGATAATTTAGCAAGTTCTAAATCAATATTTAGTTTAAAAATATGAGCTTAATAAAATCTACAGCTTAATTGTGTGCATAAAAAAATTTAATAAATGGTTTAATGAATATAGTAATTAATAATTATCCTTTAAAATAGAGGATGTTACAAAAGTTGCCTCATGGCTGGTTTAAAATCAATGTGGATGGGGTTATGGTTGTTCACTCTATGAATGTTGGTTGTGGAGGTGTGATCCGTGATTGGACTGGGAAGTGGGTTGTAGGGTTTATGAAGGATATTGGGGTCTGTCTTCTTGATATGGCTGAGGAGTGGGTTGTGCTACAAGGGCTGCGTTTGGCTTGGGATTTTGGTTTGAGGATGATTATTTTGGAATCGACGCGAATGTGTGATTAAGAGAATCCTTGATGAAGATTGGCAGTCGGGGAGTCTTTTGGTTATGAATATTAGGGAGCTATTGGGAAGGAATTGGAAAGTTAAGGTTGAATCCATTTCGAGAGATTTTAAGAGGATTGCCGATGCCTTGGCTAAATTCGGTATTTCCAATTCTACTATTTTTTATTCTTGTCCGAGTTTCTTGAGGTCCCTTGTTGACCAAGAATGTTTGGGATTAATTTCCTCCATTGTGTAATTTCTTTGTATTTAGGCTTTTAGCCTTCTTTATTATCAAAAATAAAATAAAATATATTACACCAAGTCCTAAATATAAGACCTAATTATTTTTTTTTAGAGATAAAGGAAGCTAATTAAATTTCTTTCAAATATTTATATTTATTATGTTTCTCCAAACTAATTTGTCTGACTTATAAAATAATGTTTAATTTAATGATACACAACATATGATATGATCAAGTAATTTATTTAGCTTCCTTAATCTCTAAAAAAAAATATCAACTAGGAGTCAGTTTGAAAAATCCATATCTTTTTGTACAAAACTCCAAAAATTGCTTATAACCTATCAAAAGAAATCTCTCTTTGTCTACTTTATTTCTGGAAAGTTTCATGATTTTTGACTAATCAAATTTCATGAATCAGGCAAGAAAACAAATTTTTGCCAGATGGCAAGCAATTTTAAGTGCTTTTGATTTTGACATTGAATTTATCAAAGGTACTTCCAATTCCCTTCCTGATTTCCTTACCCGAGAGTTCCTCCAAGGTAATTCTAAGGTGAGCCAAACTAGTGAGTGAAACCTAACCTACAAACACTTTCCTTTTCCAGAAAATGGTCAGGAAAAAGAAACCAGGGGATAAACAAGTCCTCCAAGAAGAAGATGATAAACAAACCATCTTCCAAGATGCACAAAGCCCAATCTCTGAGGCTGACCTCCAGGAGATAATCAAACAACTGCTGCTGCAGCAACAAATTGCACCCCAAACACAAGGAGCATCAACCAGTCAGTCAGTTCCCCAAACACAAGGAACAAGACAGACACGGTCACAAACAAAGTCTGGGTCATCAACCCCCCAACCAGGGTCATCTACTCCAAAACAGTCTCAAACCCAGGGACTTATTTCTGTTAAGCCTGGAAAGAAAACAATTGATTCTTATGTTAAGAAACCTCCAACCCAAAATTGGAGTGAAGTATTAACAAAGAAAGATCATAAAACCCAGGCTCTTGATTATGATAAACTTGCTTTATCATTAATTGCCTCATCATCGCAGGCAATCAGCAAAAAAGAGTATGATTCTGCAAACAAAGAATTTGCTCTTCAATTAGCCCACCAAAATCCATCTCGGTATCTAAACCATTAGCGAATCACCACTTCGCTACTAATCCAATGGATACTCCATACATCGAAAAACAACACACTTGTATTGAATATCCTACAAATTGAACCCGAGTATTTCTTGAAACACCAAACCAGGTAGCGTTAAATGTTTTCCCTCTTTGGATTTCATTTTCCCCTACCAAATTTCAAAAAAATCATGAGTTTTATGAGTTAATTTTAGTTGATTCTGGATCTATTGACTTTGTTCGATATCAATCAAAAAAGATCAATCATTAATAACTCATTCAACTTTCCAAATTTTAAATGTTCTCACACCAACACAAAGTGGGAACAAAGTTTACATCAACCCAAATCATTTTCCAAAAAAGTTTTTGATCTTGATGGATATACCTCTTTGGGATTATTGTGATGCCTGGTATCATATCTTTTGGGATCAAAACAAAATTTTTAAACATACTTGGTTTATTTATTTCAAACAAAAAACTAAGTATGAATTTCCTCAATGGTTTTTGAGATGGTGGTATGTTTTTGGACCAATTTCTGCAATCTTTCCACCAGAAATCCAAAAGGCATTTGACCATTTCAAAAAGAAGTTTCAAAACAATGAAGATCCTTTTCCAATTGATCTTCATTATTTTTCAAAATTATCTGTATCCTGGATATTTTCTTGGCAATACAGATTTTCTCACATGGATAGAAAATCTCCCGTTTTACCAATATTACAAAGACAACTCTTTGTACGTTGGTGGGGGAAATATAGACAAACAAATGCAGATTGCAAAGCAGTAGACCAATGGTTCAGAGACAATCCATAATTCCTTTGTGCAAATGAACAAAGTTGATTTCTTAACCAAAAGAACTTTGTTCAACATACTCTTGCAGCTGCATCTAATAAACAAGACTGTATTAAACAACTCAGTATCCTGCTCAAACAACTCTAGCAAGATGAGACTGAGATGTCTAAATCAAGTGATGATGAAGAAGATGAACTCATCGTCAACCTTGGAGAAGACTAAGATTTTGCAACTTTTGACGGAGACAATAAACAAATATGTTTCCATGTATAAAGTTGTAATTTTCATTTTAAAAACTCTCTGTATTACAGTAGTGCTAGGTATTCCCACTAAAGCACCAAATCCTTGTAATATGTAGAGCACTGTAGAAACAAACAGTACCGGTCATCAACCGAAACTGTAGCAAAACTGGCAGTACCGGTTACCATAACTGAAACTATATAAATAGTGGTCTGAATCAGTTTTTAAGCTGAAGCTCCTTCAGTTTGAGGACAGGTTCTAATCAGCGAACCATCTCTCTACCTTCCTTCTCTCTACCTATTCTCTCTCTCTCTACACTCTTTCCTTTCTCTCTCTTTTAAGCTTTCTTCTGCCTTTTGCTTTCCTGTAAGTTTTTATGATTTGAATAAACTTGTGTTCCTTTATGTCTTTCTACATCTGCATCTCTTCAAAACTCTTCTCTATGTTTATGAACTAGATCAGCGTAGTTTACTACCGATCTACTTTGCTTTTTCTTAATTTCTCTTAGCACGTTTAATTCCAGTTCTTTATTTATGTTTTAATTTCGTTACTACTTTCTCTACTTCTCTGTTTATCATTCTCCCTTTCCCCTCAGATCCTTCGGGGTCACTCCCCCAAGTTGGTATCAAAGCAATTTTAGGCCATAAGTCCCGTGTGTTGAGTCAGGCGATTTGCCCCACAGTAGGCTACCATATGTGTGATTCTCTAAAGCATAAGGTTTTACGTGAAACCCAGATTCATCACATAGTACCGCCTTATATCTTGGTGTTTAGGATTTTCAACATTTTATTCTCGAAATTTGTCTAGATTAACGATTGTTTGGCTAACGTCCTATTCATCTTGAAAGGGAAGAATTTGGGTGAAAATCTTTAACAACGTTCAGACGTTCAGATGGGAATGTTCTCATCTTACTCTTCTGATCTAAGAGCATATGATCTAAAGACTCTACTGAATGGCCAACTAAATATTATGATCGATAAATTACAGTAAATATTTAATCAATATACCCCTATTTTACCTAATGGTAATGATACTAATTGAAGGGAGATTTACAATTATTGTTTATCTCGTTTTACTTTTCCGCTGTTTATTTATCTCGTTTATCAATTATTGATTCTTCTGCTGTTTATTTTCTTTGTTGTTTACATTTTTATAATCTTTTAATTATGTCTTCTCTTTTTTGCGGTTTTCATAAACGTTCCTCTTCCTCCGCTTCCTCTTTCTCCTCACCGTCACGTTCAATCAACTCTTCTTTAAACCTTGAGGATTCAAAGTCCTCCTCCCATAATATTTTTAATGAAGAAATCCAGTTTAATAACATCAATCAAAATGTTGATAATTGGACTCTTCCTCAAATTGACCATAAAACCCTCTTCCAAAAGAATAAGAAATAGTTTTTCCAGTCAAATTATATAATCAAGACTGTTGAAGAATCAATTCCTATTCATCCTGAAAAGGAAGAATTTTTCCTTCTTTCTCCACAATCTCTTTCCAAGCATAAGGAAAAGTACAATTTTATACACATCGGTTGTGTTCAAATTGCACTTAAACCTCTTGTGCTTAAAGGATTAAACATTTCTGGTCTTGCTTGTCTTCGTTTGGCATAATCATTTTGAAGATTCCCTTCTCGCCGCGGCCGAATTTGGTCTCCATAACGGTCCCGTTTATTTCAATTGTTACCCTACCCAAACTATTGATTTAAACGATAAACATGTTCTTGAAGCTTTAAAGTGAATCTTTCATTCATGGATTTTCCATGAAGCCTGGATCTATTCCTGTTACCCTAATGTATAGGATACAATATAAGGTCTCAAATTCTTCAGCCTCTTCTCTTCTTCAACAACCAACAGACAATGGTCAAACTATTGTCTTTCTCACAGATTCTACAAACACAAACATTACCATTCCTCGAACGATCCTTTGGAAGGATGTTCATCTTCCTGAGACATGGGTAATGGAAAAGGCTGTACAAGCTATACCAAAACTCACTTCTCACATAACTAAGATTTCACAAATGCAATCTGGAACTGTCCATCTTTCCTTTGACAGATCTAGACGATCAAATTCCTATTCTTCTGGATCTATGTCTTCAAGATATGAAGATTTTAGATCACCTACTCCCAACCTTCCACAATATTTCTCTGATAAGCCTACTCCCTCACCACCTCCGGTCATTTATCTGCCACCACCTCCTTCTCCTATCACTCCACCTTCCTCTTTTCCTCCTCCAAACTCAGAAGAGGATAAGCCTAATGTTGGAATACAAGGAATTGATAATTCTGGTACAATTTCTCATGCAAACTATCAAAAATGAGGATGATCTAGATTCCGTAGCTTCAATGTCTTATACGGATTTAGGTGAACCTCACTCTATTGGTGTTCTTGAACATCACTTTGAAATTGATAAACAAAGTTTGCAAAAGGAATTTTATTCGAAACAGAATACTTTGCAAAGAAACTGGTTTTTAGAGCACTTTAAAGGATCATTGTGAAAGCAGATCCAAGAAACTTTCTACAGTTTCCTTGACAAGTATGAGATGAATATTCCATTTTTTGATTGGTTTGAAGCTTATGCTTCACAACAAGGAATAGAATATCCATTTCAACAATCAATAAATATGACCAAAAAAGAGTGGAAAATTTCTGATAACCAAGTGCTTTCTTCAAAACTTCCACCAAAAGGGTCAATCAACTTCCTGATATTTTCAACAGTAAGAATAGACCTGTTCTTGCTTCTCCTTTCAAAACCAGAACCTCTGATGATCCCCTAAATGCCAGGGAAATCATCAATATCATGGAACAAAATAACTACACAAATCAGTATCTTCAAATTCTTGGAGATCATGTTGTTAACACTTCATCAAGCTCTTCGTCTTCTAAACAAGTCAAGGTCAAGAATTACCACTTAAACAACCTCTGTTTAAACCTTTCAAGATTGATCCAAAACTAGCAACTAGCATACAACAAAAAACCAACGCTAGTGTTATAAGGCAAATTGATCAACGATTACAGCAACTAAAGCAAGACGCTGAACCAAAAACTCCTCTTTCTGAACTACAACGTAAAGTTATTCCTGACACCCCTTCGGAATCATCTTCCTCAAATAAAATTATGAATTTAGAAAAACTTTCTGATTCTAATTCTAAATCTGATTTTCAAATAAATCATCAACGTTTGCAAAAATCTTCCTTTCAAAAGTCTTTAAAGTTATATTATCCTAAGGCCAGTCCTTTAGATATTTTAACTGAAGAACGAAATGATCAAACTTTTAAGTCTTTCAACTCGAATGACATCTATGAATGGAATATAGATGGACAGAGCGAGACTAATATTCTTCAAATTTTACAACAAATGACTATGGTATGTACTTGCTTACCATACTTCAAAAATTTAACGACATAGAAATTACTAATCTTTTAGTATCCGGTTTTACTTGGTCAACTAAAAGGTTGGTGGATTTTTTATCTCCTCATGAAGAAAAGTCAATCATTTTTTCTTCTATCCAAATTGAGTCGAGATGGAACTCCTATTCTTCATAATGGAAAACCTATTTCAGATTCTGTAAATACTCTTATTTTCACAATTATTAAACATTTTATTGGCGATCCAACTATTTGGCAAGATCGCTCTTCTGAATTACTTTCAAACATCAAATGTCGATCTTTATATGAGTTTAGATGGTATAAAGATACGTTTATGACTCGGGTACTTACAAGAGATGATGCCAATAAAGGTTTTTGGAAAGAAAAATTTCTAGTGGATTACCACAATCTTTTGGTGATAAAGTTAGAGATAAACTAAGAACTTTATATGATGGCGGCATCCCCCTTATGATACTTTGACATATGGTGAATTGATTGCCCATGTTCAGAAAACTGCTTTAAAAATTTGTCAAAATGATGGGATCAAACATCAACTTTCAAAAGAAAAGAGTATAAATAGAAAGGAATTAGGATCTTTTTGTTAACAATTTGGTCTTCCTTCTTGCTCAAAACCCAAGTCAAAACCCCATAAAACTTCTCATTTGACAAATCTTTTCAAAAATACAAACCTTTTCGTTCTTCTAAACGACCCTATTTTAAGGAACGATTTAACAAAGATTTCCAAAGTTACCAAAATAAACATAAACGAAATTTTCGTTCAAACTATAAATCTAAATCTAAACCAAATAAATCCTCAAAAGATTTTTCCAATAAAAACACTGCTTCTTGCTTTAGATGTGGGAAAATTGGTCATTATGCCAAACACTGCCGTGTCTCTACAAAAATCAATGAACTTTCCCTAGAAGAACCTCTTCGACAAGAAATCAATAATCTTCTCTTAGAAACAACTTCCTCGGATCTTCGAAGATGATACTACTTCTTGTTCGTCTGAAGAGATCAACCAAATCCAAGATGATGAATTCAATTCAACTTCTGAAGAGGATTACCCTCAAATAAATGTCATTTCTAAGGAGCATGATCTGCTACTTGATGTCATCAATAAACTTCCGTTGTGATAAAAGTGAGTATCTTTCTAAATTTAAAGATATTTTCTCACAATCTTCCCTCCCTCTTCATCTTCTAATTCTAAACCATCGGTTCTTGAAATACTTATGATCTAACCAAAACAAGTGGAAAGATTTAAGCGTTCACAAACCAACAACCATGTCGATCTTCAATTTGAAATAAACAATCTTAAAGTTGAAGTTCAACAACTTAAATCCTCTCAACAGACTCTCACGAGTCCGCTCTTTTTCAAATTCAACAATTTCTTTCATCTTCCCAAAATCCTTCTAATAAGAATATTGATAATGTTTTAGATAAAGAAGAAAATGATGATCCCCTTGAAGATCCAAATTTAGAAACTTCATTTTTAAATGTGATTTCTAAATGTTTTACCCAAAAATTCTATATCAAAGTCAAGATTATTATCAATGATTTTATTCTTGACCAACCGGTTTTGTTTGACATTGGAGCTCAAGCTAATTGTATCTTAGAAGGCTTAGTTCCAACTAAATATTTTGAAAAAACTACTGAACGTTTTATAGGTGTTTCAAAAACTTATTGTCCTGTTCAGTATAAAGTTTCTAAGGCAATTGTCCAAAATGATAATTGGCAACTTCAAGTTCCTTTTATTTTAATGAAAACAATGGCATCCAATATTATCCTCGGAGCACCATTTGCTACGATGATAATGCCATACTCAACTACTTCTAATGGAGTTACAATTAAAAATTTAGGGCAAGATCTTCTTTTCCCTTTTACTCAAAAACCAAAAATCAGGGAATTAAATCATATTCTTCTTAAGCAAAATCAAATCAATTTTCTCAAAGAAGAAGTCTCTTTTAAACGAATTGAGTAGCAACTTCAACAATCTCTTGTTCAACAAAAAATTCAACTTTGTTTGGACAAGATTCACAAACGGTTTGTGCCGATTTACCTAATGCTTTTTGGAAACGAAAGCATCATACGGTAAATCTTCCTTACGAACCAAAATTTTCTGAAAAACATATTCCAACCAAAGCTCGAGCCGTTCAAATGAATCAAGAACTTCTTGAAACCTGCAAAAAGGAAATCCAAGATCTTCTTGATAAAAAACTCATTAGACAAAGCCAGAGCCCTTGGTCTTGTGCAGCCTTCTACGTCAACAAAAACACAGAAATTGAACGTGGGACACCTCGTCTTGTTATAAATTATAAACCTCTTAATGAAGCTTTGCAATGGATATGATATCCAATTCCAAACAAAGCTGATTTACTAAAACATTTACATTCTGCAAAGATCTTTTCTAAATTTGACATGAAATCTGGATTTTGGCAAATTCAAATTTCAGAAAATGATAGGTATAAAATCTGCTTTCGTCCCATTTGGTCAAGTATGAGTGTAATGTTATGCCTTTTGGACTTAAAAATGCTCCTTCAATTTCAAAAGATTATGAACGAGATCTTTATGGATTAAAGTCAATATATTATTGTTTATATTGATGATGTTCTGGTCTTTTCAAATTCATTAGAAGATCATTTTAAACATATTTATAAATTTATTCAGGCTGCAGAAATAAATGGTTTAGTTGTTTCCAAACCAAAAATTAGTTTATTTCAAACAAAAATACGATTTCTTGGACATTGGATTTGTCAAGGAACTATCACACCAATTGAAAGGGCAATTCAATTTGCTGATAAGTTCCCTGATCAAATTCTTGATAAAAATCAATTGCAAAGATTCTTAGGATGTTTAAATTATGTTGACATGATTTGATTAGTCAAAAATCATGCACAATCACTACTATTTAGATTGTAATTCCAGAAACATAAAATTTGTTCCCTAAAAAATCTATAGATCCTTGTACAGAACTTCAAAAATTACATATTACCTATTAAAATCTCTTGCTGTCTACTTTATTTCTAATATTTTTTAGACATTATTTGATTAGTAAAAAATCATGCACAATCACTACTATTTATATTGTACTTCCAGAAACATAAGTCTTTTTCAAAAATTTGTAACTCCTTGTAAAGAGCTCCAAAAATTACTTGTTACCTATCAAAATAAAGCTCTTTCGGTCTACTTTATTTTTGGAAAGTTTCATGATCTTTAGACATCATTTGATTAGTTAACACGTACAAGTTGATTGCCTCCATAAAAAACAAAACTGGCAGATTTTACAATTTGTATAACTTTCATCTTTTGCTTCCAAAAATCACTTTCCACCTTATGTCCACATCATTTTTCATTTTAACTCCATTAATAACCTCAAAATCATGAAAATCATTTTGTTAGTTCTCTATGTGTTTTGATGATAACTGACAATTGTAAACTCAAGATGAAGTTTGTCTTTAGTAAGTTGAAAAACTTACTGTCAAAGACAAACTCAAGTTTTGGAAGTAAAACTTGAGTTTGTACTTGACAGAGAGTAGCTCAATTTTAATGAATTGAGAAAACTCCAATTTGCAAAGGCAAACTCGAGTTTGTGACATACAGAGAGCACTCCAAGTTTTTCATATTAAGACAAACTCGAGTTTATATTTACAAACTCGAGTTTGAACCATACAGAGACTCGTGAATATTTTCCAAAGTAAACAAAACTCCAGTTTGCAGAGTAAACTCAAGTTTGGACATATAGAGAGCTTCCAAAGGTTTGAACTTAAGCAAACTCCAGTTTTGATATGAAAATCTAGTTTGCGTCAAATGAAGAGTTTTGTCAAGTTTTGTGAACTTGACCAAACTCGAGTTAATGTTTTTAAAACTCGAGTTTGGGCTTGGCCGAAAGTCTTAATGCTTTTCATCATGAGCAAACTCCAGTTTGTTATGACAAACTCCATTTTGCATTTGGCCAAGGAATTTCTAAGTTTTCCAAAGTCTTGAGAAAACTTGAGTTTGTACCTAACAAAAGCTTTCATGTTTTACCCACTTTGAGAAAACTCCAGTTTGTTTATAAAACTCCAATTTTCATTTGGCAAAGATTTTCAAATTTAAAAGGAAACTCGAGTTTGGTTTAGTTAACTCGAGTTTGTGCCAAGCGAGAGCTTTGCTATCTTTCGGTGATTTTGAAAACTCCAAATTGAGATTGGAAACTCCATTTTTGAACTTTTGGACTTAAACATGTTTTCACTATAAAATTCCAAAACTCAAGTTAGTAACTAATGAACTTGAGTTTTGCTCAATGCTCAAAATTGACTTCAAAAAGTCAAATCAAGACATTCTTCTCTGGAAGAAGAAAACTCGAGTTAGGATTTGGAAACTCGAGTTTGGCTTCTGAAGCAAAGATACAAACTCCAATTTGTGAGAACAAACTCGAGTTTGTGTCGCTGAGTTTGAAAATAAAATTGCACGAATTTGTGAAATCTTCATGTTTGTTCATAATACTTCTTATCATCACTCATTACTATTCCTAACTATGTTTAATCAGTTTGTTAGTGAGTTTTCAGATGATTTAGAGGATATTAAATGAGGATTTGAACAAAAGCAAAAAGTGACGTCAACACATTAAATGCAATGTCTAGAAAGCTTGCACCCTTTTGGACAATCATTCCACACACGTTGCAAAGGAATTACTGTTTCCTTTCCCTATCCAGTAGTTGCTCTTCCAACGGATTAATTTGAAGGGAAGTCAACCCTAAACCTCTGAGCAACTGGATTAACTGAAGAGTAGATAGAGAAGAAGACCAAAGTGTTTCTAATAGCTACAACAATGTGTCCAACGGCTACATTGATTAATCCAACAGTGATTTAATGCTCTCTTCATATATATAGAGCTGCATTCAAGTATTCTCAACAACCAACACACAGAAAACGAATTGCATTCAAGTTCTTCAACTACTCTTTCATTTTTCTACTTTAAAGTATCTTTTGATACATTTGTACTTCAGTGATTATCATTATCCACTCTTAGAGAGAGTATCATTTGTTGATATCGTTCATTGTAAGAATCTCAAGTCGTGAGACTTAGAGATTGGGTTGTTTGATTACAACTTGTAAGGGGGAGTAATTTCTAGTGAGAGAATTACTCTGAGAGTTACAGAGTGTGTAATCATCTGAGTTAGTAAAATCCTTGAGAGTCTGGGGACTGGACGTAGGACCGAACTAGTATAAATTTGCTATGTCTTGATCCTTCTTCCCTTTCTCTATTTTGCCCTGTTTTAGATATTCATAACAGAGCATTTTCAAAAGAATTTTTAAAATCCCCAATTCACCCCCTCTTGGTGATTTGCTCCACTTTCATTTGGTATCAGAGCCAGGTCTTCTCTAAAGAGCTTAACATCTCGAGAAGGATAAATATGGACAATATTCTACCTGATGGAGCTTCGATCAATAGACCACCTGGTTTCAATGGAGAGCACTACTCTTTTTGGAAAGCCAAATTCAAAGTCTTTGAATTAGTTTCTGAATATGGTGTTTGGAGGGTGTTCGAAAGAGGAGATTATGCTCCTGCAACTGTTGAAGATGGTGTTAGAACACCTAAGCTTGAAGAGAAATATGATGAAAATGACAAGAAGCTGGTAACTCTCAATAGTAAAGCTATCCTCATTCTACAAAGTGCTCTGAGTCAACAAGAGTACTTTCGTATCTGCACTCTATCCTTTGCTAACGAAGGAACTATTGGAATCAAGGAAAATAGAGTCAATAACCTCATGACAGAGTACGATCTTCTTCGTATGAAGTCTGGGGAATCCATTGGTGAATTCCAACTTAGATTCACTCATCTGATCAACCAATTAGCTGCATTAGGAAAAGTTTATGAACAACATGTTCAAGTTAGAAAAATCTTGAACATTCTCAGTAAGGAATGGGAAGCCAAGGTTACTACAATCGAAGAGGCTCGTGGAGAGTCAATGGCGTCTGTGGCAGCCTTGTTTGGCAACTTGTCTGAGTATGAAGGCAAGATCAAGTTCAGAAAGGGACTTGATGAGATCAATGGGAAGAGCAAAGTTATTGCTCTTAAAGCTGTCAAAGAAGCTAAAGAATCAGATGAAGAAGAAGAAGAAGAAGACGAAGATGGAGAGCTAGGCATGATGGTCTGGAGATTCAAGAGATTTTATAAGAAGGACCAAGGATAAAAAAAGTTTCACAAGGGTAGCTTCAGCACTGAGCTGAAAAAGCAAATCATTTGCTACGAATGTGAAAAGCCTGGCCACATCAAGTCAGAATGCCCCCAGCTGAAGAACAAGGACAAAGAAAAGAAGAAGTTCAATAAATACAAGAAGAAAGCCTATGTCTCAGAAATATGGGGAGACAACTCATTTGATGAAGATAAAGCTGAAGAAGAGGATAAAGCTAACATATGCCTTGTGGCTCAAGAGGAAGAGCAATATGAAAACATTGATGAGGTATATGATTCACAACCTTCATATGATGAGTGATTCGCTGAATACAATGTCTTACAAACTGAATTTGAAAAGATTGCTGAAAAATATATTGCTTTGAAAAAGAAGAATATAACTCTTGAATAGAAAATAAAAAATGCTTCTTGTGAAAACAATGTTTGTGAAGATTGCATTGATTTAGAGAAAAAGAATCTATATCTTACAAAAACACTTGAAAAATTCACTCAAGGGAGTGAAATACTCAATGTCATTTTTAAACAACAAAGATTTACAAATGACAGGTCAGGAATTGGTTACAGACCTGATTTTGATAAAAAGAAAGGCAATAAGAAATTTGGAGAAAAATCTTATATAAATTATTTTATAAAAATGTTCATTCTTCAAATCCTTTTGCTCATTGCAATTATTGCAATAGTAAAGGTCATACTACTTCTTCATGTTTTCATAAAAAGGAAAGAAAGAGTAAACCTGTAGGAAATTATCAATGGGTGCCTAAGGCATTCTACAAGGTTCCTAAGACACAAACTAATCCCAAAGGACCCAAGAAAAGGTGGGTACCTAAAATCTGATCCTTTGTGTTTTGCAGGTTTGTCTAAGAGCATCGAAATCCAACAAGTGGTACATTGATAGTGGATGCTCTAGACACATGACGGGAGACCAATCCAAATTTGCTTCAATCAAGCCTAAGATTGGTGGCAAGGTGACCTTTGGTAGAAATCAATCCGAAAGGATTGCTGGTATTGGTGAAGTTGGAAGCAACGAAGGACCACAAATCAAAGATGTCTACCTTGTTGAAGGACTATGCCACAATCTTCTCAGCGTAAGTCAAAACACTGATAAACGTAACCTAGTTGTCTTCGATTATGAGGAGTGCTTAATTGTGAGCAAAGATATTCTCCCGTTAGAAAATGTGAAATCTAAAGCCTTATTCAGGGCCCCTAGAGAAGGTAATTGTTACACTCTCAATCTCTCTAGAAATGGTCTTGTTTCTGAAAAATGTTTTATTGGTAACTTGGATGAAAGTTGGCTATGACACAAGCGATTAGCTCATGTCAATATGTTTCAACTTGACAAGTTGCTAAAAAAGGATTTGATAATTGGTTTACCAAAACTTTGTTTTAAAAATGACATGATTTGTGATGCTTTTTAAAAAAGTAAACAAACCAAATCATCTTTCAAATCTAAAAATGAGATTTCAACTAATAGACCTCTTCAACTACTCCATAGGGATCTAGTTGGACCAGCTAGAGTAAAAAGTCTTGGTGGCAATCTTTATACTTTGGTCATAATTGATGATTTCTCTAGATTTGCTTGGACAATATTTTTATCTTCTAAAGATGAAACATTTGATCAATTTGTTATTTTTGCCAAGAAGGTCCAAAACGAGAAAGGCGTGTCTATTGCAGGAATTAGAACTGATCATGGTGGAGAATTCGAAAACCATGCATTTAGTGAGTTTTGTGATATATTGGGTATCGATCACAACTTCTCAGCCCCGAGGGTTCCTCAACAAAATGGTGTTGTGGAAAGGAAGAATTGAGTTCTCGCTGAGATGGCAAGAGCTATGCTGAATGAGAACTCTACCTCCCAAGTGTTTTGGGCTGATGCTATGAGTACAGCTTGCTACATCTCAAATTGGGCATTCCTCCGGAAGAAGTTGAGCAAAACTCCCTATGAGCTGTACAAGGGAAGAAAGCCAAATTTAGCTCATCTGCATGTTTTCGACTATAAGTGCTTCATCCACAACAATGTTAAGGACAATTTGGGAAAGTTCGATCCCAAAGCGGATGAAGGTATATTTTGGGTTATTCAAATAGGAGTAAAGCTTATAGAGTCTTTAATACTCGTACTTGTATTGTTGAAGAGTTAATGCATGTTGTTTTCTGTGAATCCAAAACTGATAAATCCTTGGATGATGATGAGGAAAATGTTTTCAAGAATCAATTCTTTTTCTAAAACTACTCCTGCCTCTATTGAAAATCCTGAAAATGTTTTCGAGGCTGATCCTCAAAATACTTGTGAAAACCCCGATCAATCTCAGCCTAGAGCTTGAAGGTTCATTAGGAATCATCCTTTGGACCAAGTGATAGGTGATGTAAATCAAGGTGTAAGGACCAGAAATAGTACTTTGAACGAAGTGACTTTTTCTGCCTTTATATCAGAGATTGAACCCTCTAAGATTAATGAAGCCCTTTCAGACAATGATTGGGTGATAGCAATGCAAGAGGAGTTACATCAATTTGATAGAAATCAAGTTTTGGATTTAGTACTTAGGCCTAACGACCATCCGGTCATTGGCACCAAATGGGTATTCAAGAACAAACGATATGAATCAGTAATCATTGTCCGTAACAAGGCAAGATTGGTTGCTAAAGGCTATAATCAAGAAGAAGGAATTGATTATGAAGAAACTTATGCTCCAGTGGCAAGATTGGAAGCCATAAGAGTTCTTCTAGCCTTTGCATGTGTCAAAGGAGTCAAGCTCTATCAAATGGATGTAAAAAGTGCCTTCTTAAATGGTTTTATTCAGGAGGAAGTTTATGTTGAAAAACCTCCTGGTTTTCAAATTGATCATCATCCAGATCATGTTTATTGTCTCAAGAAAGCCCTTTATGGCCTTAAGCAAGCTTCTAGAGCTTGATATGAGTGATTAAAAAAATTCCTTCTTGATCAAGGATTTGTTAGAGGAAAAGCATATACAACTCTCTTCATAAAGAGTAATAAGCTTGGTGAAATTTTAATTGTTCAAATATTTGTAGATGACATTATATTTGGTGCCTCTAATGATGTTTTGTGTAAAGAGTTTGCTAAGAATATGCAGGGAGAATTTGAGATGTCAATGATAGGAGAATTGAATTATTTCCTTGGTCTGCAAATCAAGCAAAAAAAGAATGGAATCTTCATATCTCAGACCAAATATCTCAATGATCTGCTTAAGAAGTTTGGAATGACGAATGCAATGGAGCCGACACTCCTATAAGCTCAACCACTTCATTAGATGCTGATGAAAAGAGCAAGGACTTCAATATTACAAAATATAGAGGAATGATTGGATCATTGCTCTACCTTACTACAAGTCGCCTTGACATCTAATTCAGTGTGGGGATATGTTCAAGGTTTCAGTCAGCCCCCAAGGAGTCTCATGCTGAAAATGTGAAGAGGATCTTCAGATACCTTGCAGACACAAAGACCCTTGATTTCTGGTTTCCCAAATGCCAACCTGAACATCTGGTGGCATATTCAGACTCAGATCATGGTGGATACAAGACGGATAGGAAGAGCACAAGTGGTCAATGTGAATTCCTTGGTGGCTCACTTGTCTCATGGTTTAGCAAGAAGCAAATAACCATCTCTGTGTCATCAACTGAAGCTGAGTACATTGCTGCATCTAGTTGTTGTGCTCAAGTCCTATGGCTCAAGCAACAACTATCTGACTTGGGAATCAACCTAAAGGAGATCCCAATTTTGTGTGACAACACCAGCACAATAAGCTTGGCAAAGAATCTAGTGCAACATACTCGGACCAAGCATATTGATGTGAGACATCACTTCATAAGGGATCATGTTCAGAAGAAGGATGTCAAAGTCATGTTCATGCCAACTCATCTTCAACTTGCTGACATCTTCACCAAACGATTGGCAAATGAACAATTCAATTTCATAAGAAGAGAATTGGGAATGGTAATTCCCAATGAGCTGTAAGTATTTCTCACTCAATGTTAGTTATAGTTTTGATGATTATCAGATACTAACTTAAGCATCGAGTGTTTAGCTATGTCTTTTGCAGGATGTTTAAAATGCTGATGTTTGCTATCAAAAGAAGAAACTCAAGTTTGAGAAGCCAAACTTGAGTTTATCGGAGACAGAGAACAACCTTTGGTTTTGGATAAGTTCAAAACTTGAGTCATTAAGTGAGTAACTCGAGTTTCCATCAGACAGAGAGCAACTATGCCTTAACGAGAAGTGAAAACTCGAGTTGGTAAGTAGAAACTCGAGTTTTGTAGCGGAAGTTCAAAGGTTCACATTACACCTTTGAAGTCCAGGTAAGTTTGCATTTATGTAAACTCGAGTTTGTCGCGTCTTATATATATGTGTTGCCTTGCCTGTTCTTCTACACTCTCCTCAAAACTCAAGTTTTGCCATAGCTCTCTCTCAACCCTTTGTCTCCTTCACCATTTTCGACCAAACCCCTCTCTCAAAACCCTAAAATGGCTTCCAATCAACCTCCCAGAACTACTCAAGACGAGGAATCAGAGTATGAACCCTCTCCATCGCCTCCTCCACTGCAGAGACCCAGACGCATGAAGTCGACACCCAGGAGATTTCACTATGGGGTTGATAAGACAATCCCTGGGGTTCCCTCGTCTCAACCTACTTCATCTCCTAAACCTAAAGGAGTTAATATCCAAGACCACTCTGAGACTTACACTAAGAAGCGACATGAACCTGAACCAGTTGAGGGAAAGGGAAAAAAGAAGGCTACTAAGGCTTCTAAGCCTCCCAGGAAGAAGAGAGCCTCTGCCACTGAGTCCTAAGGCACTGAAAAGGGGCAAGCATCTTCAAGGCCCTCCTCTACTTGTACCCAACCTGAAGAGCCTCTGGTTGTGCCTAATGCCATTGAAGAAATTTACAACCATCACTCTCCTCCTCAAGGGTTTGCCTCTGCTACTTCTATTCTTTCAAATGAGTTAGCTGCCAAATTCAAGGATTCTTTCCTTAAGAAAGAATTTTGTCCTGTGGTTTATGTTAATTTAGCCAAGCTAAAAAATGAGAGCAATTTAGATCTTGCACCTTGGTTGAAAGATTATGAATCATTTCTTTCTATCTCTGCTTCATATACCCCCAATATTGTTAAGCTATTTTATTTCAATATGTCCTATGACAATCTTTTAGATTCCGAGGGTGACTTAGTTGAGGAAAGAGTCTCTACTACAGTCAAAGGGGTGACCTTCACTTTTTCTACATCTATCCTCAATTACATTTTGAAAATTGACAGTCCCCCTCCTGTTCCTACAATTGAGTTTAGCAACAGAGAGATTTTTGAAATTCTCGGACCCAATGAGCCTATCCCATAAGCTGAGTTAGACTCTCTGTCTTTCAACCCTGTGTCAATGCCACCAATCAATAGAGTCCTTTGGTACATTTACTCTAGGAACTTAATTCAGAAAGGTGGTAATTTCACTCACTTTGCAAAGAAGGACTACCTTCTCTTTGCAGTTATTGTTCACAAAGTACCTATCAATCTTGGCCACTGGATCTTCTAGGAAATGGTCAAGTTCAAATTTGCATCTCGCAAACCTTCCTATATCCCATTTCCATCACTTGTTTTAGTAATTCTCTTCTATCACAAGATCTAGTATCTTGGTCCTCCTGATTCAATCAAAAATCCTCCAGCATTTGGCAAATCGCAATTGAACCTCATGAGGATTACTTTTGAAGAAGAAGGCTCAGGCCAATCAAGGGCCCCCTCTAGGTCTAGAGCTTCCCATGCAAGAGCACAAGAGGCTCAGTCAGCTCCTCCACCTCCTCAATCCTCTATGCCCTCTGACTTTGATGTTAGAGTCATGGCTATTGTGGATGCTGCCATTGCTGCCATATCTATCAGAATTGAGTTTGAGGTTGGAAAACTGGTAGATGAGGTGACTCGGGGAAACCATGAGATGGTTGATGAAAAAGAATGCAATGAAGGAGAAATTTGAGGATCTTATTGGTCATATGCTGGATCACGATGCGAAGCTTTCTACTCTCATGGGAAATAATGCTATTCTCAGTGATAAGTTAGACAAGGTTTTGAAAGCTCTTCACCCTGGTTCTTCCTCTGGTTTTGGCATCCCTACTGGTCCCAGTGCTTTTGATTCTGAGTTTGGTCTAGATGCTGGTCTTAAGCCTGATCCTGAACCCTCATCCTCACCCTCATTTTACCTTCACCACTCCCATTGTATCTACCTCTCCACCTGCAGCCTCCACTCCTACCACAAAAATCCTACCCCCTCATCCTCTCCAACCACAGAGCTTATACCTCCCTCCACTGTCAAACTTGACTCACCCCCTCTTACTCCTCTCATAGACCCATTCTTTGAGCCCTCTCTCTCAGCTCCATCCTCCTTTGAAGATGACAAAGGGGGAGAGAAACGTGGTGAAGATTGACATGTAGAGAGTTTGAGTTAGTGTAGAGTTTGAATTTGTGTAGAGTTTGAGCTTGTGTTTGTGGTGTCTTTATTTTAATATATGATGTAATACAATTGTGCATTTTGATCAGCTGATATATATTGATGTAATGCACCTTCTTTTGGTATACTATGAATGTCAATTGTCAGTTTTATTTGCTTCTGCTATCAATTTCAACTCTGATATCTGTTTCTGATCAATTGTGCATTTCATTTTGGTTTTTGACAAAATAGTTCAAAATGACTAGATCTGTCAAAATGCAATTTCTGTCAAAACTCTTGAAATTTTGATTGTCAAGTTCTGTCACATACAAAGTCAATTTCAAAATGCAAATCTTGTCAAACTCTCTGACTTTTTGGTTTACAAGTGTTGTCATCATCAAAAAATGGGGAGAATGTTAGTTCTCTTATTATTTTGATGATAACTGACAATTGTAAACTCAAGATAAAGTTTGTCTTTGGTAAGTTGAAAAACTTACTGTCAAAGACAAAATCGAGTTTTGGAAGTAAAACTCGAGTTTGTACTTGACAGAGAGTAGCTCAATTTTAATGAATTCAGAAAACTTCAGTTTGCATAAACTCGAGTTTGTGACATACAAAGAGCACTCCAAGTTTTTCACATTAAGATAAACTCGAGTTTAGATTTACAAACTCGAGTTTGAACCATACAGAGACTCTTGAATATTTTCCAAAGTAAACAAAACTCCAGTTTGCGAGAGTAAACTCGAGTTTTGGACATACAGAGAGCTCCCAAAGGTTTGAACTTAAGCAAACTCCAGTTTTGATATGAAAACTCTAGTTTGCGTCAAATGAAGAGTTTTGTCAAGTTTTGTGAACTTGACCAAACTCGAGCTAATGTTTTTAAAACTCGAGTTTGGGCTTGGCCGAAAGTCTTAATGCTTTTCATCCTGAACAAACTCCTGTTTGTTATGACAAACTCCAGTTTGCATTTGGCCAAGAAATTTCTAAGTTTTCCAAAGTCTTAAGAAAAATTGAGTTTGAGTTTATCAACTCGAGTTTGTACCTAACAGAAAGCTTTCATGTTTTACCCACTTTGAGAAAACTCCAGTTTTCACTGGGCAAAGATTTTCAAAGGTTTTCAAATTTAAAAGGAAACTCGAGTTTGGTTTAGTTAACTCGAGTTTGTGCCAAGCAGAGAGCTTTGCTATCTTTCAATGATTTTGAAAACTCCAATTGAGATTGGAAACTCCATTTTTGAACTTTTGGACTTAAACATGTTTTCACTATAAAAGTCCAAAACTCGAGTTAGTAACTAATGAACTCGAGTTTTGCTCAATGCTCAAAATGGACTTCAAAAACTCAAATCACGACATTCTTCTCTGGAAGAAGAAAACTCGAGTTAGGATTTGGAAACTCCAGTTTGGCTTTTGAAGTAAAGATACAAACTCCAATTTGTGAGAACAAACTCGAGTTTGTGTCGCTGAGTTTGAAAATAAAATTGCACGAATTTGTGAAATCTTCATGTTTGTTCGTAATACTTCTTATCTTCACTCATTACTATTCCTAACTATGTTTAATCAGTTTGTTAGTGAGTTTTCAGATGATTTAGAGGATATTAAATGAGGATTTGAACAAAAGCAAAAAGTGATGTCAGCACATTAAATGCAATGTCCAGAAAGCTTGCACCCTTTTGTAAAATCATTCCACACACGTTGCAAAGGGATTAATGTTTCCTTTCCCGATCCAGTAGCTACTCTTCCAACGGATTAATTTGAAGGGAAGTCAACCCTAAACCTCTGAGCAACTGGATTAACTGAAGATTAAAGAGAGAAGAAGACCAAAGTTTTCTTAACAGCTACAACAATGTGTCCAACGGCTACATTGATTAATCCAACGGTTATTTAATGCTCTCTTCATATATATATAGAGCTACATTCAAGTCTTCTCAACAACCAACACACATAAAGTGAATGTCATTCAAGTTCATCAACTACTCTTTCAGTTTTCTACTGTAAAGTATATTTTGATACATTTGTACTTCAGTGATTATCATTATCCACTCTTAGAGAGAGTATCATTTATTGATATCATTCATTGTAAGAATCTCAAGTCGTGGGACTTGGAGATTGGATTATTTGATTACAACTTGTAAGGGGGAGTAAGTTCTAGTGAGGGAATTACTTTGAGAGTTACAGAGTGTGTAATCATCTGAGTTAGTGAAATCCCAGAGAGTTTGGGGACTGGACGTAGGTCAAGAGGTTGGACCGAACCAGTATAAATTTGTTATGTCTTGCTCCTTCTTCCCTTACTCTGTTCTGCCCTGTTTTAAATATTCATAACAGAGCATTTTCAAAAGAATTTTTAAAATCCCCAATTCACCCGCCCCTCTCTTGGTGATTTGCTCCACTTTCAAATTTTACTTCCTTGAGTTTCGGTTCAGGCCGAAACATGACCCTAAAAACAAGAAAAGTCTCTTTTCATAAAGTCATGATTTTTAACTTAGGTTTGTCTTAGATCTTGGCTTTTTGGACTTTGATCATGTTGGATCTTATTTTGGGCAGCATGAATCCTTAGGATTTCTTGTCTCCATGTCCCAAGAAAAACATGACCAAACCATTTTAAACCAAAGAAAACTAAGATCTAGCCAACCACGTGAAATAATACAAAGAAAGTTAGGATCCTTACCAACTTGCTTGATCTTTGTGTTTTTGGTGGCAACCTCTTCTCTCCCTTGGGTCTCCAAACTTTCGATCTTCTCATCATGAAACTCCAAAAGAAAGTGTTTTACCAAGGTTAGAGATTTATGGAAGATTATGAGAAGATGAACTATCAAACAACAAGAACACTTACTTTATTTAGTTCTTGAAGCTCTTCATTCTCTCTAGAATTCAACCTCTCTCTCTCTCTCTCTCTTTTCTATGGGAAATGAATGATTAATCTCAAAGTGACATATGAGAGGAGTGGTTAGGAGTATAAAAAGGATGAGCAAGTCACCAAATAGGTCCCACTTACTAAAAGACCAACATGCCCTCAAAATATCTTCTTGCATTTGTCTTCTTCATCCAACTCATCATCTTTTCCTCTCTCCTCATACCTTGGCCGAATTTAAGGCTTATTTGGGGGAAGAAAATGTTGTCATTCAATTTCCATAAGCCTCATGATATGATCAAGTGCTTAGGTGCCCCTCCTCTAGAACATTTTTCCCCTTATACCAAGTAGCATAATAGGATTGCTTTGTTTCATCTTGATGACATGATCACAAGCTTAGGTGTCCCCTTCTAAAACATCTTGATCATCTTGCTTCCTAGATTGACATGTGGCTTTTTGAATTGTTGACTTTTGATCCAACATGATCACAAACTTATGTGTCCCCTTTTAGAACATCTTGATCATCTTGCTTCCTAGCTTGATATGTGGTACTTTGACTTTTTGACTTTTGATCCAACATGTGCAAGATATTTCAAGACTTCATCTTTTCCCTTTCCTTCTCATGTTGGCCGAATTATTGGGCCTTATCAAGGGGTCTCTATTGCCTTTTCAATGTGTTACCATTTATGTGTCAAAGTGTCACATTCTCTTGGTCTTTTCCCTTTTGACACTTAGCGCCATCTTGGCTCTTCTTTCCTCCTTCATTTAGATGAATTCATGACTCCTTATAGGTTTCTCAAATATTGAATTTTATTTCCTATTAGTGCAAACTCATGTGACAAGGATAAGTTGTCATTATGCACTAATTTATCTAAGTGCCAAATATTCGTTTTTCTTGTCAAAATTGACTTAGGAATAATCGATAGATTTTCATTGTCACAATAGATATTCAATCTTGGCACTTCATTAAATATTCAATTTCAACACTTTTTGAATATACACAATATACATGGATTTTGGTAAAGAGTAAATCAAGATGTTACACCATTTACTTGTCCAAAATTAAATCATAAGTCAACTGCCACCCAAACTCTCAAGACTGACAGTTTTGAACTTTTTCATAATTTAATCTCATGGCTTCCAATATTATGTTCCTACCTTAATCCCACACCATTTTTCATTTTAAACCTTTTGGTAATATCAAAATCAACAAAATCACATTATTTCTTTATGTTTTGCTCTTGGCTGAAAATATGCATAGAGAGAGACTTCAAGTAATTCTTCAATCTATCCTTACATATAACATGATTTTAGGCTTAGATCACCTTCTTGCCTATTATTTGAACCTCTTACATACTTATACACCATTTAAGTATTTTAAGTAGTAAGTCTTCTTAGGGTTTCAATCTTTTAAAATTTCAAGAAACCAAAAGAAAATAGATTTTATGACTTACAAGAAGCTAGGATAGCTACTTACTTGACTTGTGCCTCTTGTATGGCTAGCTTTTCCTTTCTCCTTGGGTCCCTTATATTTCGGCCTTGTCCCCCAAAATACCAAGAAAAGGTTATTCATTAGGTCCACATGCATATATGAGAGGTTTGGAAGGAGTATTACAAGATTACATAGTCCTACTTACCTTAATTCATGATTTTCCCTCCTTTCATTTCTCTTGTTATTTTCGATACTTTATTTCTCTCTTGTGTTTCCTTACCAACCGACACAAGCATGCAAAATGGAAGGGTCGAGGGTATTTTATAATTGATGGAAATCATGCTTAAGTGTCCCTCTTGTTGTTTTATCAAAACACCCTTCACTATATTTTTATGCATGTATCCAATTTCCACATCTTTCTTGAACTTGATCTCCTTCTTTCCTTAGTCTTAGCCGAAATACACCTCCTCTTGGGCCTTCTAATTTTGTTTGCACATGTATTATTTTATTAGGGCATAAGCTTCCTCTTTGTCTTGTGTTCATACTTCTTTTCTTCTCTTGGTTAGTAAAATTTATGGCCATAAATGGAGCATAAGTGGCCTCATTTTAATCCTTAACTTTCATTAATTCTCCTTCTCCCCTTTTCTTGCCTGAAATATTAAGACCCTTTTCATGACCTATTATTTCATTTCTTAGCTTGGGACATATGTGTATATACCCCAACATGACAAGTGGAAAAAATTCTAAGGCAAAGTGAATTAATTGCCTTGACTTTTATATATAGACATGTGGCATGTTTTTGCATCAAGTTTCATTTATTCTCCTCTCATCTCTTTGTTGGCTGAAATACATACCATGTTTATTGGGTTCATTATTTGCTTTCAAGACTTGTCATTTTCCCTGCCTTACACTTGGCAAAATTCATGTTCATACAATTGTATCTTTTAGTACATCTCTTATTCTTGTATTGTTGTCTTATTCCTTGCCTTTCCTTCTTAACTTGGGACAACAAAGAGGCCATTTTAGTGAACCTTGGAGTCATCTTTTACCTGTTAATTATATGCACATGTGTCCCTGTCATCAATTCACCATAATCTCTCTACATGACAAATGGCTCGCTAGGGTGTAAAACGAAGTCTATATCTTGTACTTTAGCTTTATCATGTCATAAATTGCAAACTCATATGACTTCCTTTACCTTCTTGTTGGACGAAATGGGGAACAAAAATATAATTGAGTTCCCTAAAGACTCATTTTCATGTGTCAAAATGACCTTTCTTCATTGATGAGGGCCTTTTATCATTAGCCTTAGGGTCCACAATAAAAAATTAACAAATGATTGCGTATAGACAAACTTATGATCGTTCTTTCTTCTCGAGGAGGCTTCTATTGATTCATAAGCAATCTAAATGTCATGCAAATGCAATAAAAACAAGGGGAAATTGATTTTTGGATTTTCAAATTAATAAACTAAAATAGGGATGCAATTTAATTAAATGCTAAATATTGTTTTTGGTATCTTTTATAAGAATGGTGAATGGAATGGTATGGAATTGAAAATATGAATGATGAATGTTCTTTAGTAATGAAGAAATGACTATCCTTGCTTGAAAAGTATGGGAGTTAAAAATTCATTAAGTCTTAATAAAAACCTTAAGATAAGACTTGAGTCTAATATTCCCAATTAATAGTAGCTCCTACAAACATAGCTAACCACTACCTCTTGAGATATTGTTTAAAACCACTTAATGTGCAATTAAAATTGGAATAATGCAACATGAGTCTTTTTAAAATTGAGTACTAAACAGTCCCTCAAAGGCACAAATCAACCACATTAACTAGACAATAACACGTTAATTAATATAATCTCATTACAACTACAAAGAAATTCAAACATATATATTTTTCACACTGCAAAATCCAATTTTAGCTACAAATATCAAAATAATAGGACAAATATCCTATTCCTTCTTGCCATTCACACTCTTAATCAAATATGGCACTAGAAAAATAACTTTCATGTGGCATTTTAACTATTTAAATATAATCTCATAATTAATAAATTTCCATTAACAATATACATTGCTTCAAGGAATTTAGTACACTGAAAATTAGGTTATTATACTTTTCTTAGGGCCATTTCGGCCAAGCAGACAATGAAAGGGCATGGAATATTAATTTCACAAGAGCATGTGCCAAAGTCAAGAGGAATAAATTGGAAGTTTCTTGTACATGCCTAGGGTTTTGCTAAGTGTGCAAAGGGGAAGACTAGGGAACCAAGATACTTTGACCCCTGATAAAACACATTTAAGAGGCTCAAAATACCCTACATGTTCATCCAAATGGAGAAGGGAAGAGAAATTAATTGCAAGAGAGTACATGACACAAAGTCAAGAAGTGTAATTCTTAAGTTTCTTGCTAGGAAGTTATTGTGACTTGATGACAAGGGAATCGTGTGCATGTAATTAATATCACTACATGAAAATGCCAAAATAGCGACGGAAAAAATCCATCGCAAATTGCGATGGAAAAAATCCGTCACATTTTGTGACGGATTTTGTGATGGAATTGAATTGCGACGGATTTATTTTTCCGTCGCAAAATTTCACGAAGGAATTTAAAATCCATAGCAATTTGCGACGGAAAAACAATCAACTCAAAAAAAAGCTAATTTTCTGACGGGAAAAAGCTCACCAATTTGTGACGGAATTTGTTTTCCGTCGCAAAATTGAAAGATTTTCGTTGCAATTTTGCGACGGATTTTAAATTCTGTCACAAAAATGTTAAAAAAAAAAATTTTCTAGAGGAAAAAGGCCACCAATTTGCGACGAAGAAATTATTCCGTTGCAAATTTTGAGACGAAATAATTTTTCCGTCGCAAAAAGGCATCATTTTTTCGCCTTTTCGCATTAGAAACGGGTTACCGCCACAAAAATAAGTGATTTTGCGACAGAAGACGTTTTCCGTCGCAAAAAGGCAAGTGCAAACACATAATACCCTCCTTTATGCCCGATTCTCATTCATTTCTCATCTCCATTCAGCCAAGGCATACGAAAAAGAGACTGAGAGACTGAGAGTGAGGGTGTGTGTTGAAGGAAGAAGAAGATCTTGAAGGATGCACCGATTTGGATGTGCAAGCTTGGATTTGGGTTTAGGTAAGCTTCTTTATTCCCTTCCCATCTCTGATTTCTATATTTGGCTGTTTGGGAATTGGGAAGTTGAAAAATTAAATTATGGTTTAGTTGGAAAAGTGCTGAATATGAGAGAAATTATTATATAGTGGAAGATTAAAGCTGAAAATCAGTGTTGTATGTGCTTTGTTTTGGGAGCATCGAATATGTGGTTTGTTCTTCTGTTTGGTATGGTTTCAGATACTTTGAATAATAGGTTCTATGAAGTTGCTGCTGATGCACCGAAACAAAAGCATTAATATCAGTATTTTAGCTTCTTTTGATGCACCGATTTTTCATTTGAAATTTATATTAAAAGTAGTTTTAAAAGGCCTACTATCTGGAATATTCTGTTTATGTTGTTAGGATTAGCTTCTTAATGTATTCTCTTCTCATTATTCTTTTATCAAAATTTGGTTTGTAACTAATTCGTGATCTGTCATTTGTAAATCTTTGTCCTTTCAAGATGACATTGAGCATTTCACTACCTCTAGTGAATTTCTCAAGTGCCTTTGTAAGATGAAAATTCTTTTCCTTTAGATCGGGACAATCTTCACAAACAACATTTTCAAGACAAGAGAACTTTTTAGCTTGTAGTTCAAGAGTTACATTTTTCTTTTTCAAAGCAAGATATTTTTCAGCAAGTTTTTCAAATTCTAATTGCACAAGGTTATATTCAGCAAATAACTCATCATAAGTTGGTTGTGAATCATATACCTCATTACTATTTTTAGAATGCTCTTCTTCTTGAGCTACGAGGCATATATTGGCTTTGTCCTCCTCTTCAGCTTCATCTTCATCGGATGAGCTGTCTCCCCATATTGCTGAGACATAAGCTTTCTTTTTGAACTGGCTAGATTTCTTCTTGTCTCTGTCTTTATCCTTAAGCTGGGGGCATTCTGATCTGATATAACCAGGCTTTTCACATTCGTAGCCAATGATTGGCTTCTTTGTCTCAGTGCTGGAGCTACCTTTGTGAAACTTCTTGTATCCTTGGTCCTTTCTGTAGAATCTTTTAAATCTTCGAACGATCATTCCTAGCTCTCTTTCTTCATCTTCCTCTTCATCATCATCTGTCTCTCTAGTTTCTTTGACGGTCTTGAGAGCTATGCCTTTGCTTTTGCTATTGATTCCATCAAGTCCTTTTCTGAACTTCATTTTTCCTTCATATTCAGATAAGCTGCCAAACAAAGCTGCTACGGATGCCATTGATGCGCCATGAGCTTCTTCGATTCTCCTTCCCATTTTTCATACGTTGATCGAGATGAGTGAAAAATCACCAATTGATTCCCCGACTTCATACGAAGAAGATCATACTCAGTCATGAGAGTGTTGACTCTATTCTCCTTAACTCCAGTGGTTCCTTCGTGAGCTAACTCTAAGGCATCCCACATAGCTTTAGCAGAAGTTAAAGTGCATACTTGAAAATATTCACTTGACTTAAGGCACTTTGGAGCATGAGAACAGCCTTGCTGTTGAGAGTGACTAGTTTCTAGTCATTCTCATCATATTCTTCTTCGAGCTTTGGAGTTCTTACTCCATCTTCAGTAGTTGACGCAATATAATCTCCTCTTTCGAATACTCTCTAGAGACCATACTCAGAAGCCATTACAAAGACTTTGAATTTGCTTTTCCAGAATGAGTAGTGCTCTCCGGTGAATCCCGGTGGTCGGTTGATCGAAGCTCCATCAGGTTGAATACCTTCCATAGTGATCCTTCTCGAGGTGTTAATCTCTTCAGAGAAGACCTTGCTCTGATACCAAATGAAAGTGGAGCTTAATCACCAAGAGGGTGAATTGGGGATTTTAAAAATTCTTTTAGAAGTGCTCTGTTTTTCGAACACTAAAACAGAGCAGAACAAAGGATAGAGAAGAATAGCTAGACACAAGAGATTTATACTGGTTTGGTCCAATATCTTGACCTATGTCCAGTCCCCAGACACTCTGGGATTTCACTATCACGATTGATTACACACTCTGTACTCAAGAGTAATTCTCTCACTAGAACTTACTCCCCCTTACAAGTTGCAATCAATGAACCCAATCACCAAGTCCCCTGACTTGTGATTCTTTACAATAAATGATTTGCAAGTAAGAAACTCTCTCTAAGAGTAGATAATGTTGAACACTGAAGCTTAATGTATCAATAGATACTTTACACAAGAAAACTCAGGAGTAGTTGGAAACTTGAATGATTTTCGTTTTCTGCAGTCTTGGTTGTTGAGAAGAATTGAATGCAGCTCTATTTATACTAAGAGTGCATTAGATGACTATTGTAATTCCTAATGTAACCGTTGGAGATATTCAGGAAGGATTAGGATGTGTTTTGGTCTTCTTCTCTCTCTACTCTTCACTTAATCTAGTTGTACAGAAGTTTAGAGTTGACTTCTTGAATATTAATCGGTTGGAATAGCACTCTTTGGATGTGGAAGGCGACATTAATCCTTTGCAAGCGTGTGCAGAAGAATTACCCAAAAGTATGCAGCTTTTTGGGTTTAGCATTTAATGTTTTGACATGCTTTTTGCTTTTGCTTTAAACCTTCAATAAATATTCTCTAATTCATCTAAAACTCACTAACAAAGTGGTTAAACATAGCTGGGAATATCAGAGAATAATAATGAAACGTATTAAGATCAAATAAGAAGGTTTCACAAATTCATCAGATTCGAATTTCAAACTCTGCGATGGAAACTCAAGTTTGTTTCTCAAAACTCGAGTTTTGGACTTTGGTGTGTAAAATCCATTTATGTCTATAACATCATAACATGAGGTTTTCTTCCAAAACTGGAGGTTTTCAAAACATTGAAAAACATTAAACTCTCGACTTGGTAAAAACTCGAGTTTTCATTTAAGTATGAAAACTTGAGAAAATCGCGCCAAGTCAAAACTGGAGGTTTTGGAGAAAACTGGCAGTTCTCAAAAATTGAGAAAACACGAAGGCTTTCTGCCTGAACAAAACTCGAGTTTTGTAATCAAAACTTGACTTTTCACTTTATTGTGAAAACTTTGAGAAAACCTTGCCAAACTTGAAACGGAGGTTTTCATGAAAAGCTGGGTTTTAAATAAAATATGAATGCTCTCTGACAAAACTCGAGTTTTGGTTCAAAACTCGAGTTTTCATTTAATCATGAAAACTTTGAGAAAAAACTATGTTAAGTCAAAACTGGAGGTTTTAACCAAAACGCGGTTTTCAAAACGTGTAAACTTTGAGAGTTTTCTGCCAAGTCAAAACTCGAGTTTTGAATCAAAACTCAAGTTTTCACAAATCTTAGTAAAAACTTGGAAAACTCATGCCAAACTGAAAACTGGCGGTTTTGTACCAAAACTGGAGTTTTCACAATCTTAAAGTTTTGGAGACTTTCTGTATGACCAAAACTCGAGTTTTCAATGAAAACTGGAGTTTTGTCTTTTCCAGAAAACATTGAGAAGTCTCTGTATGGTGAAAACTGAAGTTTTCTCTGAAAAACCGACGATTTTACTTTGTTCAGGATTTTTCTCATTAAGATCAAAACTCGAGTTTTGAACCAAAACTCGAGTTTTCCTTTGATAATAAGTTTTTCAACTTACTAGAAGAAAACTTCCCATTTTGTTTACAATTGTCAGTTATCATCAAAACACATAGAGAACTAACACTCTCCCCCTTTTTGATGATGACAACATTTGTAAACCAATACTTCAAGAATTTGAGAGAGTTTGGATTTTTTAAATGAATTTTGCAGTTGACAGAATATTAGAAATTGCATTTTGAGAAACTGAGGCATTTTGAAACACAAGTTTGCATATAAGATAGTTACAGCATTTTGACAAATCAGAGATAAGCAACAGAAGACAAAATGCATTTCATATCAGAGATAAGCGACAGAGGCAACAAAATGCTATTCATCATTCATTGAAGTGCAGATCTACATTAACGTGAATTCAGAAGAAGAGAACACAATATAGAAAATGCAAAATGCAAAATCCTAAAATTTCTCCTAAAACTCTTCTTAAAAACTCAAATGTCTTTCTCTCCCCCTTTGTCATCGTCAAATGAGGGTGGAGCTAATAGAGCTGTAATGGGAGATGAGTGGGCGAGAAGAAGCTCCTGATTGAGATAATTCATCGTTGAAGGAGATGCCCAAGAGATTTAAGATATGTTTTTCAAACTATGTAGGATGCTCTGGCTGGTCAATCATAGGCAGGTACCAAATCTTCTCATGAAACAGAATGACTGAGATAAGGCTTGCGAAAGGAATCTGAGAAGACTTTCTGAGTGTGAAGCAAAATTTTGTCATTTCTTGAAAGATCTAGTGACCAATATTGTGTGGTACTTGGGCGATGAGAGAGGCAAAGAGAGGATAATCTTCCTGTGAGAAATGAGTGTATTGACCATTTTTCTGAATGAGATTTCTGGCATAAATGTACCATATAGCTCGATGCCTAGGAAGCATGGATGTAGGTGGAAAGTTCAGAATGTTGGACCATTCAGGAATAGACTCGTTGGGTTTTAACAATGCATAAATCTGTCTAGCGATATAGCTCAGTGTTGCTATTGATGGAGGATTTGGAATTTGCAGAAGAAAGTTTAGATAGGAAGGGGATAAAACAATCTTTTGACCCCCGATAGTCGTGGAGATTCTTTCTTCTAGCGAATGGTAATCGCTATCAAAGAGATTATCATACTCCATGTAGTGGTAAAATAATTTAGCAAGAGTGGGGCTATAGAAGGCTCTAATGGAAATTAGAGGTTCAAATTGTTTGAGCTAGGGGATAAAGTTCTAAGTTGCATTCCTCCTTTAATTTGACTAAATCAACATAAACTACTGGACAGAAGGTTTTATGATCAAACTGTTCTTTAAATCTAATGGCATCTTCTCCAGTCAATTGAATGGGTTGATTCAGAAAATCTCTAGGTGCTGAAGTGTGATTGTAAATTTCAAACAAGGCAGGAGTTTCTTCAGATACCTTGGAGCCAGACATTTCTCGTATAACCTCAGAATGATCCTTAATCACAAATCCGGTTGTTGTGGACGAAAGGAATGATTGAAACGCAGGAACTCCAGACCTTTGCTTATCGACCCCATATTTGTAGTGATGGGGGAAGGATTTTATCCTCTTAGGTTGATCGTGTTGAGATTGTAGAGGAGGTAGTGGGGCTAGGGTTAGATTCGATGATTCGGATGCTTCCTTTGGTTGGGGTAAAGACAAAGAATTTGATTCTTCGTGGTCTGAATCGGAGTTGTGAACCTCATGTGGGTTTGATTTCGAAGCCATTGGAGGATTTTGAGAGAGGGTTTGGGTCGAGAGATGAAAGAATCAGAGAGAGGAGAGAAAACCTAGGTTGAAACTTGAGTTTTAGGTCGAGTTTTGACGAATGGTTACTAACCTGGACTTCAAAGGCGTTCTGTGAGCCTTTGAGATTTCAACGACCAAAACTCGAGTTTTCACCATTCTTCAAAACTTGATTGCTCTCGGTCTGATGGAAACTCGAGTTTCCTCTTGAAAACTCGGGTTTTCAATTTCTCCAGAACCCTCAGTCTTTCTTTGACCTTGACATATCAAGACCAAAACTTGAGTTTTGCTCCCAAAACTCGAGTTTTCACTCCTCGACAACAAAACTCAGATTTTTAAGCATCCTACATAAAACATAACTAGACACTCTGATGCTTAAGTTAGTAACTAGTAATCATCAAAACATATAACTAACATTGAGTGAGAAGTACTTACAACTCATTGGGATTTACCATTCCTAATTCTCTTCTTATGAAATTAATTTTGCTCCTTAGCTAATGGTTTGGTGAAGATGTTAGCAAGTTGAAGATGTGTTGGGATGAACATGACTTTGACATCTTTCTTCTGAACATGATGAAAGACGGAATATCACCAAGAGGGGGGGTGAATTGGGGATATAAAAATTTTCTCGCGTAAATACTCTGTTAGCCGAATGTGAAACAAGGATAAACAGAGTAAGGGTAAGAGAGATTGAACACAATGAATTTATACTGGTTCGGTCCATATCCTTGACCTACGTCCAGTCCCCAGACTCTCCGGGATTTCACTAATCCAAATGATTACACACTCTGTAACTCACGGAGTAATTCTCTCTCTAGAACTTACTCCCCTTACAAGTTGTAATCAAATATCCCAACCCCAAAGTCCCAATACTTTGAGATTCTCACAAGAAGAATAATCAATGATGAACTCTCTAAAAGAGCAGATTAATAAACACTGAAGTATGATATATCCGAAGATATTAACTCTTTGAGTAGAAACAATAAATGATCTTAATGATTAATTGAATGCACAGCGTTTCGGTGGTTGGAGACTTGAATGCTTCTCCTATTTATAGATTGGCAGCATTGATGACCGTTGAGAAGAACTTAATGAGTCGTTGTGGGTAATCAATATATCCGTTATAATTTCTTGCTCAGTTGCTTCCGACATTCGACCGTTATTCTCCGTTGACATTCTTTATTCAATTTGTCCGTTGAGAGACAGTAAGAATGTTGTCTAGGAAATAGCTGAAATGCTTTTTGATTGTCCAGAGTTCTATTTCTTCATTTAGCTTTGATATCGGACATCATTTAATGCTTCTTACAGGAATTCGCTTTTCGTAATTTCAAATTTAAAACATGTTAAATATATCTGAAATACACTAGCAAACTGATTAAACTTGGTTAGGAACAATAATAATCAATTACATGAAACACCCATTACTTAATCGGCTAATATCGATTGCGCGAGATGAAGATTCAAATATTGTCATGCTTGACTCGAGTCATGCCTAGAGTCATAATTTCAAAATCCATTAAGTTGACTCGAGTGATGATGGTCGGAGTCATTATGAAGCAACTATGAATAGAAGGTATTTCGATGATGTGCCTCGAGTCATGCCTAGAGTCATGCAAGTGATGACTTGAGTTATGACTTGAGTCATTGCTGAGAAATTTCAAACAGAAAGATTTGCGCTGAGATGACTTGAGTCATGACCGGAGTCATGTCGATAAATTTCAAACAGCGCTGAGATGACTTGAGTCATGACTGGAGTCAATATCAGACTGAGGCGAAAAACAATATGCTGACTCGAGTCATATCAGGAATGACTTGAGTCATTTTATCGGGAAATTATTTCACAGAGTCTGAGACACATGGATGACTCGAGTTGATTAATGATGACTCGAGTCATAATCAATTTTTTTAAGGTTAGTGACTTGAGTCATGACTAGAGTCAAAATGTGATTTTATAAATTATCTTTTAAATCAAATTCTTTTGGCTAAAAATCAATCTTACAATTGTCAATCATCATCAAAACACATGAGAACTAACACATGATCCCTTATGAAGTGATGTCTCACATCAATGTGCTTGGTCCGAGTATGTTGAACTGGATTCTTTGCCAAGCTTATTGTGCTAGTGTTGTCACACAATATTGGGATCTCCTTCAGGTTGATTCCCAAGTCAGATAGTTGCTGCTTGAGCCATAAAACTTGAGCACAGCAACTTGAGGTCGCTATATATTCAGGCTTCGATAGAGGACACAACCACACTTGTTTACTTCTTGCTGAACCATGAGACAAGTGAGCCACCAAAGAATTCATATTGGCCACTTGTGCTTTTTCTATCAGTCTTGTATCCAGCATGATCTGAATCTGAATATGCCACCAAATGTTCAGGTTGACCTTTGGGAAACCACAATCCAAGTGTCTTTGTGTCAGCAAGATATCTGAAGATTCTCTTCACATTCTCAGCATGAGACTCCTTTGGAGCAGATTGAAATCTTACACACATCCCCACACTGAATTGGATGTCGGGGCGAATTGCAATAAGATAGAGTAATGATCCAATCATTCCTCTATATCTTGTAATATTGAAGTCCTTGCCCTCTTCATCAGCATCTAATGAAGCGGTCGAACTCATAGGAGTGTCATCTCCGTTGCATTGATCCATCCCAAACTTCTTCAGCAAATCATTGAGATACTTGGTCTGAGATATGAAGATTCCATCCTTCTTTTGCTTGATTTGCAGACCAAGGAAATAGTTGAGTTCTCCCATCATGGACATCTCAAATTCTCCCTGCATATTCTTGGCAAAATCTTCACACAAAGCATCATTAGAAGTACCAAATATAATGTCATCAACATATATTTGAACAATCAAAATTTCACCAAGCTTATTACTCTTTATGAAGAGAGTTGTATATGCTTTTCCTCTAATAAATTCTTGATCAAGAAGGAACTTGCTTAATCGCTCATACCAAGCTCTAGGAGCTTGCTTAAGACCATAAAGGGCCTTCTTGAGGCGATAAACATGATCAGGATGATGTTCATTTTGAAAACCGGGAGGTTGTTCTACATAAACTTCCTCTTGAATAAAATCATTTAGAAAAGCACTTTTCACATCCATTTGATAGAGTTTGAAACCTTTTACACAGGCAAAGGCTAGAAGAACTCTTATGGCTTCCAATCTTGCCACTGGAGCATAAGTTTCTTCATAATCAATTCCTTCTTCTTGATTATAGCCTTTAGCAACCAATCTTGCCTTGTTACGGACAATGATTGTTGATTCATCTCGTTTGTTCTTGAATACCCATTTAGTGCCAATGATTGGATGGTCGTTAGGCCTAGGTACCAAATCCCAAACTTGATTCCTATCAAATTGGTGTAACTCCTCTTGCATAGCTATCATCCAATCATTGTCTGAAAGGGCTTCATCTATCTTAGAGGGTTCTAAATGCGATATAAAAGCAGAAAATGTTACTTCATTTAAAGTATTGTTTCTGGTTGTTACTGAAGGTGGAATAACACCTAGAGGGGGGTGAATAGGTTATCTCAAAAATCTTTTCGCTGTATGATAGATAAACAAAGAAAGCAGTAAAGAAGTAAAGATGACAGACACCACAGAGAAGTTATCCTGGTTCGGTCGAACTCTTTGACCTACGTCCAGTCCCCAGACACACTCTGGGATTTCCACTATCTTATAAATAGGATTACACACTTTGTAAACGAAGGATGATTCTCTCACTCTTGGACTCACTCCCCCTTACAAGTTGTAATCAATACACCCACACTCAAGATACCTCTATCTTGAGAATTTGAACGAATTGTAAAAGCAAGTTGTGTAAAAACTCTCTCACAGAGTAAATAGAATGATGAACACTGAAGCTTAGTATATCCGAAGATGTAATCAGAATATAATTTGAACTATTTGAAAGCTTTTTCAATGTATGCACTGGTTTGTTTTTGTCGATTTCAATCCTTCGTGTATATGTATAGGTTGAAGTTGAAGACAGTTGAAAGATTTGAATCGTAGTTGGAATATTTGAATATGTACATTAATGGAGCACTCGCGCCGCTTACCCATTATCAAATGTCTCTTCGGTTGGGTCATCTTGTAGCCGTCACCTTGGGTGAAGAGAAACTTTAAAGATGCTTTTCGGTTATGGGTCATTTGAATTATGTCGCTCTGTTTCTCCATACTTTCGTGCGTCCAAGCCTATCATGCTTTGAACCAAGATTCAATGTCTGAACTACACTCACAGAGATGATTAGAATAAGATATAATCATATTAAGAATGAGTTATAGATAGGCTTAGTTTACTGAGTATTCATTGAAGGTATTCTTGCATAAACATGTTCTTGCTAATACTCGTGTGTTCTTTCTCTGACTGTGAAACCTTAAGGTATAAATCTGAAAACACTTAGGAAGATGATTAGTAATATCATAGTTAATAAGGAATGATGTTTGAGAGTTTAAAACAATTAACTAGATCATCTATAGAAAGTTACAAATGAATGCGGTTCTTTGTCGCTAACCGGTATGGATCTTGCGATAGACCATTCTCGAGAATTGCGAAGCCATACTCGAGAATCACTCAAAGAATCATTCTCAATTGATCAATTCTGGATCATTCTCGAGAATTACCTAGTGATTCTCGAGAACCATTCTCGAGAATTGCATTTCAATTCTCGAGAATCCAGATGAAACGAAGCAAACTTCGATTCATGCGATCGAGCATTCTCGAGAATTGTTTGCTCATTCTCGAGAACCATTCTCGAGAATGACTTCCTCATTCTCGAGAATTACTTGCAAACCGAGAGCTCGGAATCGAAGCTTACGATCATACTCGAGAATCCATTCTGATTCTCGAGAATTATTCTCGAGAATTACTTCCCATTCTCGAGAATCACCTCAGCAACAGAAGATATCAGTAAGGATCATCGACCATTCTCGAGAATCATTTTCTGATTCTCGAGAATCATTCTCGAGAATTGATTATCAATTCTCGAGAATCACTCGAGTAACATATTTCTGTTTCTGCTTCAAATCTGATCATTCTCGAGAATTACTTGGTATTCTTGAGAACCATTCTCCGTAATCAATAAACACTCTGAGAATGCTTTGCTGCGATGGAAAATAAATTAGACTTAGTAACACAGTCTTGCAGCCATTCTCGAGAATTCAAGATCCAATTCTCGAGAGTCATTCCTGGAACACATGAAATAGAATTCAATCATAGTTTCAAAACTTAAATATTTAAACATTTGTTATCATCAAAACATAGGAGCCAACACTTACTCCTTGATTTACATCACCTATTACTTGGTCCAAAGGATGATTCCTTATGAAATTCCAAGCTCTAGGCTGAGACTGATCAGAATTTTCAAGATTATTTTGGGAATCAGCCTCGAAAACATTTTCAAGATTTTCAATAGATGCAGGAGTAGTTTTTGAAGAGAATTTATTTTTGAAAACATTTTCTTCATCATCATCCAAGGATTTTTCAGTTTTGGATTCACAGAAAATAACATGCATAGATTCTTCAACAATACGAGTATGAGTATTAAAAACTCTATAAGCTTTACTCCTATTTGAATAGCCTAGAAATATACCTTCATCCGCTTTGGGATCAAACTTTCCCAAATTGTCCTTACCATTATTGTGGATGAAGCACTTACATCCGAAAACATTCAGATGAGCCAAATTTGGCTTTCTTCCCTTGTACAGTTCATAGGGAGTTTTGCTCAACTTCTTCCGAGATACGCCCAATTCGAGATGTAGCAAGCAGTACTTATTGCATCAGCCCAGAACACTTGAGAAGTGTTGTATTCATTCAGCATAGCTCTTGCCATCTCGGTGAGGACTCGATTCTTTCTTTCTACAACACCATTTTGTTGGGGAGTCCTTGGGGCTGAGAAGTTGTGATCTATACCATTGATGTCACAGAACTCGGAAAATGCATGGTTTTCGAATTCTCCTCCATGATCAGTTTGAATTCCTAAAATTAAGAAACCTTTCTCGTTTTGGACTTTCTTGGCAAAACAGACAAATTGATCAAATGTTTCATCTTTAGAGGATAAGAATATAGTCCAAGAAAATCTAGAAAAATCACAACTATGACCAAAGTATAAAGATTGCCACCAAGACTTTTTACTTTAGCTGGTCCAACTAGATCCATATGAAGTAGTTGAAGAGGTCTATTAGTTGAAATTTCATTCTTAGATTTGAAGGATGATTTGGTTTGTTTCCCTTTTTGACATGCATCACAAATCATGTCATTTTTAAAACAAAGTTTTGGAACACCAATAACCAAATCCTTTTTAAGTAATCTGTCAAGTTGGATCATGTTGACATGATCTAGTCCCTTGTGCCATAGCCAACTATCATTCAAATTACTAACAAAACATTTTTCGAAGCGAAATCATTTCTAGAGAGATTAAGTGTATAACAATTTCCATCTCTAGGGGCTCAATAAGGCTTTTGATTTAATATTTTCCAAAGGGAGAATATCCTTACTAATAATCAAGCATTCCTCAGAATCAAAGATAACTATGTTACCTTTATCAGTGCTTTGGCTTACACTGAGGAGATTATGACAAAGTCCCTCTACTAGGTAGACATCTTTGATTTGTGGTCCTTTATTGTTTCTAATTTCACCAATGCCAACAATATTTCCAGATTGATTTCCACCAAAGGTTACCTTACCACCATCCTTAGGCTTGATTGAAGCAAATTTGGAATGATCCACTAGAGCATCCACTATCAATATACCACTTGTTGGGATTTGATGCTCTTAGACAGACACAAAACACAACAGATCAGGTCTTAGGTACCCATCTTTTCTTGGGTCCTTTGGGGTTAGTTTGTGTCTTAGGAATCTTGTAAGATCCCTTTGGCACCCATTGATAATTTCCTAAAGGTTTACTCTTTCTTTCCTTTTTATGAAAACAGGAAGAAGTAGTATGACCTTTACGATTACAATAATTGCAATGAGCAAATAGATTTGAAGAATGAACAGATTTTCTAAAGTAGTTCATATAAGTCTTTTCTCCAAATTTCTTTTTGCCTTTTCTTTTATCAAAATTTGTTTTGTAACCGATTCCTGATCAGTCATTTGTAAATCTTTGTCCTTTCAAGATGACATTGAGCATTTCACTACCTTTAGTGAATTTCTCAAGTGCCTTTGTAAGATGCAAATTTTTTTCCTTTAGATCGGGACAATCTTCACAAACAACATTTTCAAGACAAGAGAACTTTTTAGCTTGTAGTTCAATAGTTACATTTTTCTTTTTCAAAGCAAGATATTTTTCAGCAAGTTTTTCAAATTCTAATTGCACAAGGTTATATTCAGCAAATAACTCATCATAAGTTGGTTGTGAATCATATACCTCATTACTATTTTTAGAATGCTCTTCTTCTTGAGCTACGAGGCATATATTGGCTTTGTCCTCCTCTTCAGCTTCATCTTCATCGGATGAGTTGTCTCCCCATATTGCTGAAACTTAAGCTTTCTTTTTGAACTGGCTAGATTTCTTCTTGTCTCTCGTCTTTATCCTTCACCGGGGGCATTCGATCGATATGACCGGGTTTTCACATTCGTAGCAAATGATTGGCTTCTTTGTCTCAGTGATGGAGCTACCTTTGTGAAACTTCTTGTATCCTTGGTTCTTTCTGTAGAATCTTTTAAATCTTCGAACGATCATTCCTAGCTCTCTTTCTTCGTCTTCCTCTTCATCATCATCTGTCTCTCTAGTTTCTTTGACGGTCTTGAGAGCTATGCCTTTGCTTTTGCTATTGATTTCATCAAGTCCTTTTCTGAACTTCATCTTTCCTTCATATTCAGATAAGTTGCCAAACAAAGCTGCTACAGATGCCATTGATGCGCCATGAGCTTCTTCGATGGCAGTAACCTTAGCTTCCCATTCCTTGCTGAGAATGTTCAAGATTTTTCTGAATTGAACTGGTTGATCATAGACTTTTCCCAATGCAGCAAGTTGGTTGATCAGATGAGTGAATCTAAGTCGGAACTTACCAATTGATTCCCCTGACTTCATACGAAGAAGATCGTACTCATTCATGAGAGTGTTGACTCTATTCTCTTTGACTCCAATGGTTCCTTCGTGAGCTAGCTCTAAGGCCTCCCACATAGCTTTTGTAGAAGTCAAAGTGCATACTCGAAAGTATTCACTTTGACTTAAAGCACTCTAGAGCATAAGAATAGCCTTGCTGTTGAGAGTGACTAGTTTCTTGCCATTCTCATCATATTCTTCTTCAAGCTTTGGAGTTCTTACTCCATCTTCAGTAGTTGACGAAATATAATCTCTTCTTTCGAATAATCTCCAGAGACCATACTCATAAGCCATTACAAAGACTTTGAATTTGCTTTTCCAGAATGAGTAGTGCTCTCCGGTGAATCCCGGTGGTCGGTTGATCGAAGCTCCATCAGGTAGAATACCTTCCATAGTGATCCTTTTCGAGGTGTTAATCTCTTCAGAGAAGACCTTGCTCTAATACCAAATGAAAGTGGAGCTTAATCACCAAGAGGGGTGAATTGAGGATTTTAAAAATTCTTTTAGAAGTGCTCTGTTTTTCGAACACTAAAACAGAGTAGAACAAAGGATAGAGAAGAATAGCTAGACACAAGAGATTTATACTGGTTCGGTCCAATATCTTGACCTACGTCCAGTCCCCAGACACTCTGGGATTTCACTATCACGATTGATTACACACTCTATACTCAAGAGTAATTCTCTCACTAGAACTTACTCCCCCTTACAAGTTGCAATCAATGAACCCAATCACCAAGTCCCCTGACCTGTGATTCTCTACAATAAATGATTTTCAAGTAAGAAACTCTCTCTAAGAGTAGATAATGTTAAACACTGAAGCTTAATGTATCAACAGATACTTTACACAAGAAAACTTAAGAGTAGTTGGAAACTTGAATAATTTTCGTTTTCTGCAGTCTTGGTTGTTGAGAAGAATTGAATGCAGCTCTATTTATACTAAGAGTGCATTAGATGACCGTTGTAATTCCTAATGTAACCGTTGGAGATATTCAGGAAGGATTAGGATGTGTTTTGGTCTTCTTCTCTCTCTACTCTTCACTTAATCTAGTTGTACAGAAGTTTAGAGTTGACTTCTTGAATATTAATCCGTTGGAATAGTAGCTACTGGATGTGGAAGGCAGACATTAATCCTTTGCAAGCGTGTGCAGAAGAATTACCCAAAAGTATGCAGCTTTTTGGGTTTAGCATTTAATGTTCTGACATGCTTTTTGCTTTTTCTTTAAACCTTCAATAAATATTCTCTAAAAACTCACTAACAAAGTGGTTAAACATAGCTGGGAATATCAGAGAATAATAATAACAAGTATTAAGATCAAATAAAGAAGTTTTCACAAATTTGTTTAACTTCATTTTCAAACTCCGCGACCAATACTCAAGTATGTTCTTCAATACTTGAGTATGTCATTGTGCACTAATATGAATACTTGAGTATACATGTCAATACTCGAGTATTCTTCTTCCAGAGTGGCACTTCATGTTTTTGAGCTTTAGACCATTTCTTTGAATAAGAGCCATACTCGAGTATTCAAATCCAATACTCGAGTTTTGAACTTTTTATGTGAAAATGAGTTTAAGTCCAAAACCTCAATACTTGAGTATTCAATTCAATACTTGAGTTTTCAAAAATGTTTAAAATGAGCCAAGCTCTCTGTATGCCCAATACTCGAGTAATCAAATTTCTTGAAAAACTTTGTGAAGTCTCTTCCAACTCAATACTTGAGTATTCAAGACATTTGAAAATAGCAAAGCTTTCTGTATGGCCAATACTCGAATTTCCAAATCAATACTCGAGTATTCAGATATTTTCAAAAACTTTGAGAAGACTCTGCCAAATCAATACTTGAGTTATCATTTCAATACTTGAGTATTCATAAACATGTGTAAAGTTTGAAAACTTTTTGTTAACCCAATACTCGAGTATTAAAACTCATACTCGAGTATTCACATGTTGAAATACTTTGGTAACTCTCTGTGTGACCAATACTTGAGTATCCAAATGGATACTTGAGTATTGACAATTTTTCCTTTTGGTCAAAGAGTCTCTGTATGGTCAATACTCTAGTATTCATACCAATACTCGAGTTTTGGCTCATAGTGAAAAACTTTGAATGCTCTCTGTAAGTTCAATACTTGAGTATTCAGAGAAATACTCGAGTATTGCTTATCTTTATGAAAATGAGCCATTCTTTGTCAACTCAATACTCGAGTATTGAAACTAATACTCGAGTTTGGCTTTAATAGTAAGTTTTTCAACTTAGCAAAGACAAACTTCAACTTGTGTTTACAATTGTTAGTTATCATCAAAACACATAGAGAACTAACACAAACACCCAGGGCATCAGCAGATTTTCAGGTAACAAAAAAAAGAAAATTAAACAAAAGCAATAAAAAAATGGAAACTAGGGTGCGGGAGCGGGAGCGGGAGGAGTGGGAGCGCTGCTGGTGGTATCCTCTTCAGAGGAGGTGTAGTCTACCCCGATGACGACTGGAATTCCCGAATGGGACTGTGAGAGTGAGAGGGAAATCAACGGACCTCGACGATGAGCAGCGGAGAATGCGCGTGGGTCCCTGTGGATGGTTTTCAACTCCTTTCTCAACAGGCAAAGACGTTTGCAGAACTTGTTTGTGGAGTTGGCATCGGTTTCCGGCCGCCAATAAAGGGGTGTATTGGAGATCATATAGGCCTTGTCGTAAATAGAGGCAGGGCTTAGGGAACCCGAAGAGTCGGAGGAGTAGGAGGAGGACGAGGAGGTGGCGGCGGAAGCTACTGGTGCTGGTGCCAAAGGGGGGTCAAGGTGACGTCGGGCTTGGACCGGTGGGGCGCCTGGTGAAGCCTCGTCGTCTTTAGGACCCTAGGCATAATGGTTGTGTACGGGGGAAAATGGAGGGTCGGTGAGCTTGTGAAAAGACGCGGGAGGAGAGGAAGACGAGAGTAGACAAAATATAGGTAGAATTTTTTGAAGGTGGAATATCACCTAGAGGGGGGTGAATAGGTGATTTTGAAATTCTTTCGCTAATTGCTCAAGAAAACTTAAAACAAAGATAGAGAGAAGAGCAATGAACACAAGAGATTATACTTGGTTCGGTCCAACTCTTGACCTACGTCCGATCCCCGAAACACTGGGATTTCACTATCTCCAAACTTGATTACAAACTCTGTAACTCTCGAGTAATCCTCTCACTAGGACTTACTCCTCTTTACAAGTTGTAACCAAATAGCCGTGGACACAATTACACACTTTGTAAATGAAGATGATCCTTTCACTCTCGGACTCACTCCCCCTTACAAGTTGTAATTAATACACCCATACTCAAGATACCTCTATCTTGAGATTTGAATGAATTGTGATACAAATGATAAGACTCTCTCACAGAGTAGATAAATGATAAGCACTGAAGCTCAGTAATATCCTAAGATATATACAGAATAGAAATTGAACACTTTGAATGCTTTGTCTATGTATGCGTCTCTGACTTCTCCAATTTGAATGTGTTTATATTTATAAGTATCGTTGAAAGAATTCATCTGTTGAAGTTACCGTTGTGAGTATTCGACAGTTGAAGGATTTGAATCTGTCTATTTGAATATGTCCGTTGAAAGTGTTTAAACATCTGTGCCATCTGTTTAACCACGATCGAGTGTCCGCTTAGTTGGATTCTTTAAAGATGTTATTCCACGTGGTCTCGGATGGGGAATAGCTTAAAAATATTGATTCTGTGCTTTTGACATTATGGGAATCCTTCATCGTGTCGGCTTTGTTCCTTGTTTCGGTTCTTCACAGCTCAAAGAAATTCAAACGATAATTGATCATCTGAAACTCATTAGCAAACTGATTAAAAGCAATTAGCAAATAATAATGAGTAATGTAATGAAGAGATAAGATTCATGATAATTATTTGAGTTACGGAAGACGGTGATTTGAAAACTGCGTGATCATGCTCGAGCAAGATCATATGTGTGCTCGGGAAAGCTATGAGAAAGTGTATTTTCAAGGAACGAGATCACCCAGTGCTCGAGCATGAAACCAAGCTTGCTCGGGCAAGCTTCTTCTGTAACTTAATCATCATCATCGTTGTTCGGGTAAGTTGCAAGGGTATGCTCGGGCAAGTATTTTTGAAAGACTTTGAAAAACATATGCTATCGATGATGCTCGAATAGGAAGATCTTCATGCTCGAGCAAGCTTTTCCTTATGCAGTGAAAAATGCTTCTACTCGCTGTTGCTCGAGCAAACCAACATTCTTGCTCGAGCAAGACACAAACAGAGGCGAGAACTTGAGATTGATACATGCTGCTCGAGCAACCTTTTGCCTCTGCTTGAGCAAGCCTTCTTCGCTGCTCGGGCATGACTTTCTAACTTGAAATGTTTTGCTTCTGTCTCGATGATGCTCGGGCAAGCTAAATCTCCTGCTCGAGCATGTTTGCTCAACTTGCAATTTTCTGGTTTGACCTTGATGTTGCTCGGGCAACCCAACTATGCTGCTCGGGTACAATTTTATTCTTGAAGTTTCTAATCATGCGTGAACAAACATAATACTCTTCAATACAAAACCCAATCTTCCTGAATGTAGAGACTTTCAGAAAACAAGAATGCCATCAACCCAATACTCAATTTCCCGTGAATGAAACGTCTTCGATATAGCTCCAATTTTGCCAAACCACTTATCCCCATATATCTCTTTGAGTCTTCTTTCCAATGCAAGAATAATCAGCTCCAAACTAGTTGTAGATCGACCATTAACATCAGAAGAATGAAGGTTGTTCTTAATCAGCGTTTTCTGCGATATCCTGAACTGACCATCAACTTAAAAACATAATATCCCCTTCAATTGATCTTTTTTTTCATGTTTGTGATGTTTGTGGAAATTTATTTGAGTCTAGTTTCCAATGGCACCGGTTGCAGCTCATTTGGATTTTTCGTTTGTGAGATATGCTCAAAATACCGAAGCTAGGTCCTGATTGTGAGGTGATTTTTGTGGCAAATTGTAAAAATCATGGCTCTCTCATCTAAAATCCTTTGGGGATTAATGTTATATCCAAATGACGCATTGGGAGTCTAGTTTCATATGTCACTAGTTTCACGTCAATCTGATTCCTGGTTTGGGAGATATCGTCGATTTACCAAAGGTCGCCAGAAACAGAGCTGAACAGAGGAAGCTGAAGACACGACCTTGCTCGAGCAGGAATTTTTCTCTGCTCGAGCAAGCATTGTTTTATGCTCGAGCAAGAGCGGGATTTGAGCAAAAATGCACTATGCTTGAGCATGAATTCTTTTGTGCTCGAGCAAGACACTGTGTAGGCGGAAAAACATCATGAAATTACATAAATGCCCTCCAACAAACCAGTATTCATCCGGAAGCTTGAACTTGCTTGTTTTAACTTTGAATTGAGCCGTTCCAACTTCTATTTGATCACAGAAAATTGAATATTGATATTCTCATAATATTTGACATTTTCTTCTTTCTTCAAACTTCATTCTTGATCATTCTTCATTATGTTAAACTTCACATCTACATTAAATATAAGAATTAGTCAAAGTATAAGATAAATGTAGTATGCAAACTTTTTGCTCTTAAGAATGACATGTATATAAGACATCATCAAAACTAAGCATAACCCAACATTTTTGAATATGAACCGTTACGACTCGTTTGACTCTAAGTTAAACTTAGTTGACGCGTAGTAGGCCCACAGGAGTGGTCTACCAAATCAAACACATGCACACCATGTTTATTTTAAAGATGAGGGCATACCTGACTAGCATTCAGTGGGCTTTTCCGTATTTCCGTTCTGGGGCCTTATTGCTTTGCATTATGCCGTAGCATGGATCCTGCTGGACTCGTTCCCTCCTACGGTGATGCTAAAAAAACTACCAAATTGAGCTGCTCCCAATAGTGCTTGCTTTAAAGTCTTCATCCAGACTTTGCTATACCAATTCAATGTTGCGGTAGTGCTGGACGGCTTCCTGCCTTTTTAGTCCCTTTGCTGTCATCTTCAGAGGTTAGGTACTTCTCAGCTGGGTCTTCGAATCTTGCGGTCTTAAGGATTGAGAAAGTGACATGATCATCATTTACATGCATGGTAAGTTCTCCTCTTTCCACATCAATCAGCGTACGTCCAGTTTCCATAAAAGGTCTTCCCAAAAGAATTGGGACATCGCGATCTGCTTAAAAGTCCATAATAATGAAATCCACAAGGAAGATGAACTTATCCACCTTTACCAGAACGTCTTCGATCTTTCCTTCAGGTAGAACTATGGAGTGGTCGGCCAGTTGCAATGTAACTGTTGTGGGCCTGGCTTCCCCAACTGCCAATTGTTTGAAAATGGACATGGGCATGAGATTTATACTAGCTCCCAGATCACACAGAGCTTTCCCTAAATATTGAGGTCCGATTGCACAAGGGATTGTGAAACTGCCAGGATCTTTTAATTTCGGAGGTAGCCGATTTGTTAGCATGGCACCTGCGATCCCCCGAGTCAATGCTCTTTCCTCAAACTCTTCCAATCGTCTCTTTTTAGACAGAATTTCCTTCATAAATTTCACAAAGCTGGGCATTTGATCTAGAGCTTCCACCAGAGGAATATTAATGTGCAGTTGCCGCAGCATGTCGAGGAATTTCTTAAATTGTTTCTCTTGGCCTTGTTTCTGTAGCCTTTGTGGGAAAGGTGGGGGTTGCCTTAGCATCTTTGAAGGCCCGGGGTCACGATTGTGCTTTTATGATGATGCGGTAGCATTCAATGTTGGGTATTGCATGTGATCATCCAGTGATGTACGCTGAGGCACTGCTGTGGTGCTGAGATCCTGTTCTGGTTGTGACAACCTTGGTTGACTCTGCTCGTCTTCAGGACGTTGTTAAGCACTTTCTTGCACTTCCTTAAATTTCTCATATTGCGGATTAGTGACAACCATAGGTTGCTTGGTTGCCTTTCTGGGTTCTAGGCTTTTACCACTTCGGAGCTCTATCAGCTTGACTTCCTCTCTTCCTTGGATCCTGAGGACTTCAGTGTCACTGGGCAGGGATCCTGAGGGTCTATTGTTAAGGGTAGTAGCTAGTTGTCCCACTTGATTTTCAAGATTTCTCAAGGTGACTTGCTGATTCTGAATGATTGCATCATTTTTTGCCATATATTCCTTCAAGAGGGTCAACATAGAGTGCTACGGGTCTGACTCACCGCCCTGCTGCCGTGCTTGCTGGGTAAACCCTGGTGGGTTTGATGTTCAGTTTGAGTATTGAGGGCCCGATGATTGTCCCACTACTTGTGAACCTTGAGAATTCCATGAGAAATTGGGATGCTGCCTCCATCCGGGATTGTATGTATTCGAGTACGGATTGTTGGTATTACTGCCCCTGTTAAAGTTGTTGACGAAGTTTACAGATTCAGGGTTGGCGGAGCACTGAGAGTAAGCGTGCTCTCCGCCACAATACACACAAGCTACCTGAGATGGTTGCAGCGATGTGGTGCTTGATGGAAGGGTCAGTCCTTTCACCATGTTGGTTAGAGATGATACTTGGGCTGTGAGAGCAGTCATAGCATCTAGTTCATGTATTCCTGCAATAGTTCAAGAAAATGTGGCTCTGTTTGCTTGCCATTGATGACTGTTCATGGCCATGCGCTCCAATAGGTTGTGAGCTTCTTCATAAGACTTCATTAGGATGGATCCTCCAGAAGAGGCATCTACAATTGATCGTGTTTGTCCATCGAGACCTCTGTAAAATGTTTCTAACTGGACCCATTCGCACAGACCGTGCTGTGGGCATCTTCTGAGGAGGTCTTTAAATCTATCTCAAGCTTCATAGGTAGATTCACCATATTTTTGTTGGAAATTGGTGATGTCCCCTCTGAGTTGAGCGTTCTTAGTAGGTGGAAAAAATTTGAGCAAGAACTTACTCCCCAGATCATTCCATGTGGTTATGGAATTAGCATGTAGGTTGTTGAGCCACGTCCAAGCCTTATCCCTTAGTGAGAATGGGTATAATTTAATCTGGACAGCATTGGGTGGGATTCCTAAGATGACAAAAGAATCACACACCTCCATTAAGGTCTTGAGGTGCAGGTACGGATCTTCATATGGAAGTCCTCCAAATTTCCCAGCTGCATTCAGCATCTGAATCATGACACCTTTGATTTCAAAGTGTCCTGCATTGAATGTTGGCAGTGTGATGGCCGAATTCAACTTGTTTAGATCTGGAATTCCAAATTCCATGATGGCCTTGTTCACTTCTGGGTTTGGAGGTGGAGGGACATGGTTATCCCCATTTATTACTATCGGCTCTCGATGATTCTGCTCGTGGTTGACAGGCATATCTGCCATGCTTGCTGAGTCGAAAGGTTGACTTCGTCGCTTCTGCTTCTTGCGCCTTTGCTGGTAAGTACGTTCTATTTCAGGATCGTAAGGCTCTAGGTTGGCTGAGGGTGAGTTGCGCATGCACTATAGAATGTACCTAAAAATCAAAAACAGAGAAAAGGTGAGCTTTTTATTACGTAAATCACAACTATTAAGCAAAAGGGACGTCGTCAATAAGGGTATCAACAGTCCCCAGCAACGGTGCCAAAAACTTGTTGGTCAATTTCCTTGATGGCAAATGAACCAGTTGAACAATTAATAAAGTGTAAGTAGAGTATCGTCCCACAGAGACTGAGATACCGAAGAGTGACGCTCAATTGCTACGATAGTTGTGCAAACAGGAAGTAAAGATAATTGGTTTGAGAGGTTTTTGTAATTATGCTATAACAGAAGTAAACAAAATAAGTTTAAGAAGATATCAGTGAGAAGTTAGGCTGAACTCGAAATCATCCTTAAGCGCATAAATCCCCCAGTTACTCTACCCATTGTTATAGCATCCATACTGCACAGCTTCCACAATGCTATAGCATGGCTACTAACTACAAAGCTATTCGGTTAACCCACCTCTATAATCTATCAAAGCTTCCGCGTCCAATACATATGATACTAACTATACTCCTTCCATATTCCTATGACAACTTTCTAGTTAAATCTACATTATACTCAGGGTGTCCTGGTTATGAGAAGTAGACCCATTCCTGAAGCCTATAATAAATAGGTCAAGCCTTGCACCGGCTGCCTAGCAAACATTGTTTCTTAGAGGTCTAGCCTCGACTCCTTGCCAGTAAGCCGAGACCACAAGTCTAGCCCTTAGATTCCTCTAATAGACTAGTAATTAATTCACTGATAAGCAAATCGAATCTATTAAATTAAGAACTTGCAACTGGGTTCATATAACACTTAAGAATTCATCCTCGTTCGGCCATCGAAAGTTAGTTGATGACGACGAGGAAACACAAAACAGATAGTAACGTAATGACCCATGATCTAACTACTAAAATAAAATAAATGAAAATAGAAAGCTTGACGGCATTTCGACGGCGTGGAAGAAGCCCCCGTCATGTCACTACTCCACGTCTTCTTCCCTCCGTCTTACTGCAAAGAAAGATGCTGGGTTGTCCTGGAATTCTCGTGCTAGTGAAGTCTCTCACTCTTCTTTTGAGTCGGCCGAATATGTAATCTTGTTTTGGCTCTGTGTGACTCTCTTCTAGGGTTGACCTGATATTTCCTTTTATACTCAGACTTCCATGTGACGCAAGTTTCAGCTAGCTGGGCTTTCCAAACCTGTCGAGATCTATCACATCTTCTGTTTGTAGATTGATTCTGCTGATCCTGCGGGATTCTTCAAATCTTTCCGTTTTGATCCTCCGCATCTTCTATTACGTCAGCAATCTACCTGTCGATCTCGATCTTTTATGTTTATTCCTAAAATCAGCTAGATAAACAGGTCAGAAAATATGTCGCATAGCATCGCGTCCTTTACTTTGCTATAGCTTTCGTGATGCTTTTTATTGCACTTCAAGTTGCGGTCAGAATGCTATAGCACCATATCAGCTTTGCTATACGTTCTTTAAAAACAATGTAATTTGCTCCTTCTTAGCACATGTTTAGGATGTAAATGGTTTCCATCCTTCAGTTCCCTATATCATGAATATATGCCTTTTTGCTTGGATTGTTTGCGGTTAAGCTTTCATTTACCAAACAATTCAGTCATGAAATACAGGGAAAACATGGCATAATTTGTGCTCATCAGTGGCCTGTTCATAGTTGTTTAGAATGTACTGAAAGACAGAATATCACTAAGAGGGGGTGAATTGGGGATATAAAATTTTCTCGCAAAAATGCTCTGTTTGTAAAGTTCAAAATAGAGATGAACAGAGTAAGGGTAAGAGAGATTGAACACAATGGATTTATCTTTGGTTCGGTCTAAATCCTTGACCTACGTCCATCCCTAGACTCTCCGGGTTTTTCACTAACTCAAATGATTACACACTCGTAACTCACGAGTAATTCTCTCACTAGAACTTACTCCCCTTACAAGTTGTAATCAAATAACCCAATCCCAAAGTCCCAATACTTTGAGATTCTTACAAAGAGGATAATCAATGAAGAACTCTCTAAAAGAGCATATTAATAATCACTAAAGATTGATATATCCGAAGATATTAACTCTTAGAGTAGAAACAATAAATGCTCTTAATCGCTAATTGAATGCGCAGAGTTTCGGTTGTTGGAGACTTGAATGCTTCTGGCTTTTATAGATGCTTGCAATTAATGACCGTTGAGGAGAGATTAATGAGCCGTTGAGAATAATAAATATATTCGTTGAGTTTGAACGTCGCTCTCTCCCTTCGTATCGTCCGATGTTGCCGTTATTCTCCGTTGACATTCTTCATTCGATTTGTCCGTTGAGACTCAGTAAGAATGTTGACTAGGAATGGCCAGAATGTTTTTTGGTTGCTCAGAAGCTCAATTTCCATTTTCATGCTTTACCTCTGTTCAAGCATTTAATGCGTCTGACAAGATTTGCTTTATGATAATTTGAAATCTAAAACTTGTTAATCATATCTGAAACTTATAAGCAAACTAATTAAACTTGGTTAGGAATAATAATATTCAATAATATGAAGTACCCAAAGATTAACCAAAGAATATCAGATTACACAGACGAAGATTTTAAAAACTGATAAGCATAACTTGAGTTATGACTGGAGTCATGATTCAAAATATTTCAAATGCAATTTGATGACTCGAGTTGTGACTGGAGTTATTGTTAAAACAATTCTGTCATAAAGAAATTTATGTGAGGTAACTCGAGTCATGACTAGAGTCATGAGAGTTATGACTGGAGTCATCGCTGAAATATTTCAAACAGAAAAGAGTTTGCACTGTGATAACTCGAGTCATGACTGGAGTCATGGGAGTTATGACTAGAGTCATTCGGAATTAATTCCAGATAGAAGCGAAGAGCAATATGATGACTCGAGTTTGATCAGGGTGACTCGAGTCATATCAACATTTTATATCAGTTGAAGTTCTCTATTTTTCGCATGACTCGAGTTAGGCATAAAATAACTCGAGTCATATCAGATCCTGAAAAAGCTGATATCGCGATGAACCATTTGAAAACTGAATTACAACCCATGACTCGAGTTACTAAGTGATGACTCGAGTCATGTCCTTTTCAAAAATTGATTTTCTTAATACTCTGACTTGAGTCATATTTGATAACTTGAGTTGTTAAGTTTAGAAACCATTTTCAAAAAGAACTCAGAGATGATTTGACTGGAGTTAAAGCATTGTAACTTGAGTCATTTCTGATCAATAGATTGTTGAGTTAAATTGACTTCAAGAAGAATTGATTTGACATAAACCAACAACAATCTCTTGAGATTTACAATTTTTTAGACATCATCAAAACACATAGAGAACTAACATGTACCACTCCGCTACTTTTTTATCGCTTCCTTCCAGAGTTGACCTACAATGTTTTTGAACGACTCGGCCAGGATAATTAAATATTGATATCTGACCACTTGGTTCACCGCCAACATCGTTGCGAGGTACCCCTCTCCATCTTGATATAACTTCACAAGGATAATAGTATGAGGCAAACTTAGCGGCCTTTTCGACTAAAAACGCTTCAGCAATAGATCCTTCAACGTACCTTAGATTTTTGATCTTGTTCTTAAGTGTGCGTAAAAACCTACAATGGACAATCAGAGGGTATTTATAACATATAGCACAATGTGTTTCAATTAATCACTGATAGAAGAAATATATATATTACCTTTCAAACGGATACATCCACCTATATTGTTGCGGACCTCCTACCCTTGCTTCGTACGCTAAGTGAACAGGCAAATGTTCCATTGAGTCAAAGAAGCTAGGAGGAAACACCTTCTCTACCTTGCATAGCATTATTGGCACCCTCTCTTCCAGCTGTCGTAACTTATCAACATTAAGCTCAGAAGCACAGATTGTTTTAAAGAACAAGGAAAATTCTGTCAGAAAACTCCATATATGCTTCAGTAGTGCTTTGAAGGCCCACGGCAACAATCTCTGAAAGAAAACATGACAATCATGACTCTTCATCTTGGATAACTTCACCTCGTTCATGTCGACACATCTCAATAAGTTTGATGCATAACCTTCCGGCAGTTTCACACCATTAACCCATTGCAACAATTGTAAATTCTGTTGTTTGTTCAATGTGTACGGCGCTCTAGGTTTGGAAGTCGAGCCCGTGACATTCTCCACTAAATGAAAATCAGGCCTTTTGCAAATCTGTTGTATGTCACGTCTTGCGTTGACTGTATCATTCGTCTTGCCCTTGGTGTCCATTACGGTGTATAGAATATTGCAAAAGACATTCCTCTCAATATGCATGACATCGAGATTGTATCTTAACAATTGATCTTTCCAATATGATAGTTCCCAAAAGATGTTGCGTTTATTCCAATGATGATCAACACCATATTCCTGAGGTTCATTGGAAGCAGCCCCCTCTTCGACACTTTGAATGTGAGCAACCATGTCCCATATTTCTTGACCACTTAAACCATGAGGTTGATTTGCTCATTCGACCACATTCCGCGTGAAGTCTTTTCTATTCCTCCTAAACGGATGATCGGGGGCCAAGAATCGCCGGTGCTTGTCAAACCAACAGACCTTATGACTGTATTGCAAGATAAAACCCACATTCTGTTCGAGACATACCGGACATGCAAGCTTCCCCGACGTTTGCCAGCCACTCAACATCTCATATGCAAGGAAATCATTTATCGTCCACATTAAGGTAGCACGCATGGTGAAATTCTGGCTCAATGATACATCGTACGTAAGCACTCCTTCACTCCACAACATCTTTAACTCGTCTATCAAAGGACCGAGGTAGACATCTATTTTTTTTGGTTGGATGGCCCAGGGATTAATGCGTTGAGGAACAAAAACTCTCTTTTCATGCACATAGAAGGTAGGAGGTTATACGGAGTCACAATCACATGCTAGCAGGAATAATTCCTACCCTTCTAGTTGAAAGGAGCGAACCCATCCGAACATAAACCAAGACGGACATTACGGGGATCGTCTGCAAACAAAGGATTCGCCTCATCAAATTTAAGCCAAGCTTCAGCATCGGATGAATGCATCACAAATTTTTCATCCCTGCGATGCTCCCGGTGCCATCTCATGTGAGCAGCTGTTTGTGGTGATGAATACAATCTCTGAAGTCTGGGCACGAGAGGAAAGTACCACATCTTGCTTAATGCTTGATGGGTCATTTTTCTCCCATTCCTCACAACTTTGTACCTATCATATTCACAGAATTTACTTGTGGTTCGCTCATCATCATCCTTGTAATAGAGCTACATCCTCTGGGGCAGCAATGGATTTTTTTCACATCCGAGCCCAAGCTCTTTCACCTTTTTCTTTGCTTAGTAAAAATCTTTCAGCAAATTATTGTCATTGGGAACAATCTTACTCATGATCTGCATCATTTCATTGTAATTCTTCTCACTCATATGGTGATCAGTCTTCAAGCTTAGTGTAGCTAGGGTAGCCGATAGCGATGAATATTCACTATTTCCAATGTGTTCACTACCTTCCCATAAAGGGCGTTGCGCTTCTTGAAGCATTTTATAGAACCTATCGGCTTCTGGATTAGGATCCTCTCCCATGTATGATGGTTGAGTATGTGCACTGGTCTCCTCTCCCATGTATGACGGTTCAGCATGAGTAACGGGATCAAAGTATTGACCGATCGACGGTCCTGCAACATCCATAACCAACTGTTCATATTGATTAAGGTTGTCTCGATGAGTACTGTCTCAATAATAACCACTCGGTGTCTGTTAGTTTTCCCCATGAAATTCCCAACATTCATAATTCGCCATGAATCCTTTTTGACACAAATGGATTCTGACTGTACTCGCATCTTGAAATTACAAACACCTAAATTTCACACACGGGCAACTGATCGAGGTACTTGAATTAGTTGCGTGCTCCAAAGCAAATTGGATGAACTCTTCCAAACCCTCAAAGAATACTCGAGTAAGTCATTTTTTCTGAGTTAGACGATTGTACATCCAACTCCTATCACGATCGCCTTCCATACTTCCCCAACCCAACCCTACACAAAGACTTTTGGAACAAACATAGTAATACTAACTAATTCAACTACTAACCTAAGTGGCATATACAACTGGCCGCTTATACCAACCAATTGCCAATTAATCAAGAAAGTGGCAAACAAACACATGCAGTGATTAAAGAATAGATCCCAGCAAGCAACCAGAGAATGAGGATAATACACTAGAAGATGGGGACATACATGTGGACGGGGCATGAAGTCTCAAAGATGAAGAATACCAAATAATAACAAATGAGATGTATATACAATATCATACAGTGATTCAAGAAAGATAGTGTTTCAATCTTGATAATTTTTGTTTACTATTTCATATGCTTCTTTTTTTTAATATGCAAACTTGCATATATATTCTTAAGTTTTGATCAATCCCTTAGAGTTTAATGAGAGGGAGTTTAGCAAAGCTCCTTGGGATTGTCCCGTTTAGATAGTTGAAAGCAATACTCTACACAAATATAATATTAAACCAATTTTCTAAATTTTTATGAAAGATCATCATCTTACACTAAGGTTATAGATATAAATAAACAGATAATAAAAGTGAAAATTAAAAAGAAAGAAAGCATCACTTACAGTTCTTGCAATTGAGTAAGATCACCAAATTCACTTGGTATAACTCCAGACAGATTAAGACCCTTCAGCTGGTCGTCATTAAGAAATTGTAAATCAAAAATCTTTGCAAACTATAATGTATTTAAACCTAGCAGTTCAGTGAGAGTAAAATGATTTAGAGTTGCAAAACAGTAACCAAGAGGGTAAGAATGTAAATGAAAAGCTACCACCTTAAAGGCAAAAAGAAAAAATAATTATGGGCCTGGATAAAGCATTGACAGCTAATCCACATAATTACTGTCTAATAATACCAAATGGAGCAAAGAGCAAGCAAAAAAATGCTAGTCATAAATAAATATAAGGGGAAAGAGACTGGAATATTTGCTGTCAAGTTAGACATCTAAAACATTTTTGGACCTTTTACCCAAAGAAAACACTTTTGGACCTTTACCTTCAACAAATCCTTCCAAAATAAATAAATCAGAGAAATTATTGAACTTTGTGCGTTAAATTCTTTTGGTGAGAAGAATCATATAAATGGCGTTGAGAATGTAGTTCAAGGCCAAAAAAGTAAAAAGAAAGAAAATCAAATAAGAAAAAAAAAACGTTTGTTTTAACACCAAATCTAACCAACAAATCCTTCTTAGATTGCACATGCTTAATCCTGTTTTAAAAACTTAATTATTCCCTATGTCTCTACAAGTAAGGCTAGTTCTTAAAGATACACTGCACTAACAAATCCTTCTTAGGCAAAGTAAACATCAACCCGAATTTTCAAGGACTCACAATCAACAGAAGCAATTCAAGTCTAGACAATACTCACTCAGAATACTTTCAAAAAAAATCAAATGAATGAAATTCAGTTCCAAATAGTAATTACTCACTCAAATCAAACTACAACAAATAGGTAGTGAAATGATTTAGTAGCCTAAAGGCTTAGTGATAATGCAATTTCAATTAGCATATAAGTAATGAACAACACTCCACAAAATATAACTTGAATCAGGGTAAAAATTTCCCCACTGAATATCCTTCGATCCAAAGAAAAAAAAAAAAAATTCCCCAAAAGAAAAATAAAATTTAATTCAGCACAAATATTCAGACTATTCTAAAATCCATAGGATAGACGAACAACTTTTAGTTGAATTGATTCTGTTTTTACAACATGAAGCAATGAACAGGAATGCTATACCTATTAAGTTTAGATTGATTCCTCCCAAAACATAATGGATGGAAGACAAAGTACATAGCAGGGAATAATTCAAAGTTACAAAATAAATAAAGAGTTAACTTTATTTTGGTCCGAAAAATATATATATATATACATATGTGTGTGCACTAACCTGGCCACCGGACGTTGAGAGAAAATGAGGGAAGGGCCGCCGGAGCTGCAAAACTGTGGGGCAAGGAGGAGGGGAGGACCGATAGTGCGAAATCGTGGGGCAAGGAGGAAACGACCGGTGGTCGCGACGCCGGAGTAGGGGACAAATCTGAAGGAAGAGCGGCGGACCGCGGGGAGGAGTAGAGTAGGTCGACGGCGGTTGCTTACGAACGGACTCACGGTGGCCTGACGGGGAATAACCGGCGGATCTGAGGCGGAGAAGGAAGAGAGCGGCGGACTTCAAAATCGCGGACCTAGGGCTGAAAATGGCGGACATGCTTGGACGCGAGTGAGGGAGTTAAAAGCAAATTTAACTAAATTTTGAGAGGGAAACGATATTTCCCTCGCAAATTTAAGAAAATTTGCTAGGGAAGCCGAATTCCCTTGCAAATTTACTTAAATTTGTGAGGGAAAAAGAAGTCCCTCACAAAATTCCTTTAGCTACTAAGTCAAACAGAGGCAGAAATGAGTGAGAGAGTTGAATTTTTTTTGTTTTAACAAGCTTGTATTTTCCCGTGCGTTGCACGGGTGATAGTACTTCATATGTTAGTTAAACATATTTTGCTTCCTACTTGTTGCAACTTTATTATCTTTACAGAACATTAAAACATCACTACCAATGAATAATTACATGTTAGAAATAAAACTTCAATAATGGTAAGTAACATTATCCTTCAATCAATTCAAAATACATATTATAAATGAAATCTAAACAATATATCACAGCAATGTCTTCTAATAGATTAACATTCTTAAATATCTCTTTGGACACAACATTTCTTGTCATCTACTCTCTGTGAATGAGTTTTTTGGATCTCATGCCAAGCAATTTCTTCATCCGCATTTTGATCGGGTCCAATGACACCCACAATGAGATCGAATATCCTTCAATACAATAGAATGATACAAAATTATTCCATGGATTTCAAGATTTTTCATATACTGAAACAAAAGCAAGAATAAAAAATCATAACATCAATAAGTAAAATGTATAAGAAATGGTGGTATGAATAACGTGTAGTAACTTCAAAACTAAATATTTCATTAAGTAGTGTAAAAAATCAATGCATACTAAATGAAAATGAGTATTTAAGTAAAAGTTTCAGTCATGAAAAACTGAGAAATTTGAATTTGCGCAGGAAGTGAATTTTAAATCTATTATTGAAATGCCTGCCAATTTTTATCATGTGTTTCACCACATTTGTTCAAGACTCCAAGTTGACAAATCAAGATTCAAATGTGACCTTTAACTTTTTTTAAAAAAAAAAAATTAAAACCTTACTTCATTTCATCCTAAAATATATAGAACAAAATTACAATCTTTCCACACTCTCTCGTCTATCCCCTTATTTTTGAAGTATTTGGCATTTATATCCAACAGAGAGATGGAAAATCTGCATTACATCATAAAAGATGTAAAAAAAAAATTTAAAAAAAGGGAAAAAAAGGAAATAAACAATTTTCCTTACTTCACATTGGACAAATTCCAAATGAAAATATAGCACCTAAGAACTCAGTGCATCCAGATTTCAGTTTTGGGACCTCATTAATATGTGAAAAAGGAAAAGACACCAGGATGACTCACATTTTTTTAAAGAAAATTTTCCAAGATGACTAACATGAGGTGCTATATTTGAAAATGAGTATTTATATATAATTCATGTATAAGCGACATTTGCCTATAAATCTAACCTTTTACCATTTAACCCTAACCGACATTTATATATAATTCATGACAACATCGCAAGTTGAGATAACTATAAATTAGAGATAAGATTACAATGGTCATATAGTTCATGGTTTCTAGGGCTTTTATTCTAACATTCAGTGGCAATAATTATTCGCTTATTTAAACATTTTTAATCATGTCATTTCAAAATTTCTGATATATTTCTTATAAAGGTTTTTATTAATTTACATCTTTAAAAAATATGTCATCTATTATGTTATATTTATTTGATTAAATGGTAAAAAGGAAGATATATAGAAATAATAAAAATATTAATTATAAGACAAATGTTTATCAATATATTTCAAAATACTATTGTTTATAAGAAAATTGTCTTGATTTTAATCAATATGCTACTTTTGGTCGAACAAAGGCGGAAATGAGTGAGAGAGTTGAATTTTTTTGTTTTAATTGTCTTGGCTTTACTTTGCGTAGAGATATTTTAAAAAAAACATATTTATATATTTACTGTAAAATATACTTTGCGAGGAAACCTAGTTCCCTCGCAAAATTGGGGGAAATTAACCGCAAATTTAACCCCAATTTTCGTCAATTTTGCGAGGGAACTAGGTTTCCCTCGCAAAATGGTCATATTTTGCAAAGGAAATAATTTTCCCTTGCAAAATTTTTTGCGGGGAAATTTTCCCTCGCAAAATTAGCCAATTTCCCCCCAATTTCCGTCAATTTTGCGAGGGAAACTAATTTTGCCTCGCAAAATTCACCTTTTTGAGAGGGAAAAATATTTCCCTTGCAAATTTACAAAAATTTGCGACGGAATTTTTTTCCCTCACAAATTCCGTTGCAATTATTGCATTTTCTAGTAGTGAGTCAAAGAAGTGTAATGGATAAGCCACTTCTTTAGGGCCATATTTTGGCTTACAATGCAAGAGAAGGAGAAAGAATGAATTCCATTAAGATGGTACAAGGAAGGAGCATGAATTAAGTTAAGAGGTGTGTATAATAAGCCATATATGCATGACTTAGATTTTGCCAAGTGTAAGGCATGGAAGATAAGTGTAAAGGAAAAGCTTCAAAAGCAAATAAAAAGCCCTAAATGCAAGAGGTATTTCAGCCAAAGGAGGAGGAGAAGAGAATTAAATGAAGTTGAAATCACAAGCTACAAGTTAAGAGTCAACATAATTAATCCCATATTGCCACATGTTTTGATGGGGTAATAAGATGACTTGAAAGAGGACACCTAAGCATAGAAAATCAAGACCAAAATAATGACTCAAATACTTCCCCAACAAGCCATAAATTTCGGCTGACATAAGGACAAGGAGAAGCGAATGAACACAAACTAGGTTATATTTATTAATTAATAGATCCAAACTTGTTAGTTCTCTAAGGGTTTTGATGATTACTAACAATTGCAAACAAAGTATGAAGTTTTTCTTTAATAAGTTGAAAAACTTGTTGACAGAGGAAAACTCGAGTTTTGGTTACAAAACTCGAGTTTTGATCTTACAGAGAAGAACTCAATTGACTGAGCTAAGCAAAACCACCAAAGTTTTCGAGAAAACTCAAGTTTTCACAATACGAGACTTCTCAATATTTTTAGAAAAGACAAAACTCCAGTTTTCATTGAAAACTCGAGTTTTGGACTTACTGAGAGTCTCCTAAGTTTTTAAACTTTTTGAAAACCTCCAGTTTTCAATTTAACTTGAAATTTTTCAAGTTTTCACTCAATTTGTGAAAACTCGAGTTTTGAATCAAAACTCGAGTTTTGAGTTGCCAGAGAGGATTCAGTTTTTAGCTAGTTTTCAAAACCTCCAGTTTTTGTGAAAACCTCTAGTTTTGGGTTTTGGCATAGCTTTCTCCAAGTTTTCACAGTAAAGTGAAAACTCGAGTTTTTATTTCAAAACTCGAGTTTTGCTCAGGCAGAAAGTCTTTGTATTTTCTCAACTTCTGAAAACTGCCAATTTCCTCCATAACCTCCAGTTTTGACTTGGCGCTGTTTCTTCAAAGTTTTCATATTTAAATGAAAACTAGAGTTTTGATATCAAAACTCGAGTTTTGGCCAAGCGAAAGTTTGATGTTTTTCAATGTTTTGAAAACCTCCAGTTGTGGAAGAAAACCTTCGATTTGATGTTTTGACTTAAATCGTTTCTACACACCAAAGTCCAAAACTTGAGTTTTGAGAAACAAAACTCGAGTTTTCATCAATGAGTTTGAAATTCAAAACTGACGAATTTGTGAAACCTTCTTGTTTGATCTTAATACTTCCAATTATCATTCCTCAATATTCCTAGCTATGTTTAACCACTTTGTTAGTGAGTTTCAGATGTTTTAAAGATATTAAATGAAGGTTTAAAGCTAATGCAAAAGTGATGTCAGAACATTAAATGCAAAACCTAGAAAGTTACAAACTTTTGGGTTATCCCTCTGCACACGCTTACAAAGGATTAATGTCTACCTACCACATCCAGTAGCTGCTACTCCAACGGATTAATTCGCAGAGAGTCAACTCTGAGCTTCTGCACAGCTGGATTAAGTGGAGATTAGAGAGAGAAGAAGAAGACCAAAAACTAAACCAGAACCTTGTCTAATGTAGGCAACGGTTATATTAAAGATTACAACGGTCACCTAATGCTCTCTTTGTATAAATAGAGCTGCATTCAAGTCTTCTCTACCAACACACCTGCTGAAAACCCATATCATTCAAAGTTCTTCAACTACCTTTCAGTTTTCACTTGTATTGTGTCTTTTGATACAAAAAGCTTCAGTGCTTATCATTATCCACTCTTAGAGAGAGTTTTTATCTATAAATCATTTATTGAAAAGAATCACAAGTCAGGGGACTTGGTGATTAGGTTCATTGATTGCAACTTGTAAGGGGGAGTAAGTTCCAGTGAGAGAATTACTCTTGAGTACAGAGTGTGTAATCAATACAGAATGAGGACATAGGAGGCGGCATGACCAAGGCAACAAACTTGGAGGACATACAAGGTCTTGGAGGCCCAATGACAAGAGCAAAAGCTAAAAAGGCTAAAGAGGCTCTAAATCTCTTGGTGACCACTTTACTTGAGACAAGCCCAAGTCTAAAGGAAGAAGGGACCGAAATGATACACTTAATTCAGATTGAAGACCTTGAAGAATAAGCCTCAATGGATATGCATGAAGGCTTCATTTTACTTGGCCCAAATTCTGCACTTAGTTTTATTTTTCTTACATTTAGTTAAACTTTTGTAATAAGGTTTATTGGGCTGGCTTATTGGGCTTTCTTATTTTGTAAGCATATTTAGGTTAAACTCAATATGGATGTTGTCCACTATATAAGGGAACACCATAGTCTTTTTGAGAGGATGGCAGAATTGAAAGTTAACCTTTTTGGTGAGAGACAAGCTTCTCTAGGGTTCTTTGAGAATCTCTGAACTTATCAAGGGCATCAATCCTTGTGGCGTTCTTGGGCTTATCAATTCTTTGGAATTGTGGCGCCTACCTATAATCCATAAACTTCAGTTTTCGTTCTATATTTCTTGGTTTCGTATCTCCAGATTTCCTTATCCTTTTTCGGTGTTTCTTGAGTCAAAGTCACGTTTCGGAAAGCCATCTTTCACCTCGTCTTGGAATCACTCAAATATGAGGTCTATAGCGCGAGATACGTCTGTTCGTATCAGGACGTGTTGGAGGCTGAATTTTCGGCGTGAAATTCCATTCCTAGTTGATCCAATCATCCTTTTCTTTCGAGAATCATATCAGATAGTGAAAATCCCAGAGAGTCTGGGGACTGGATGTAGGTCAAGAGATTGGACCGAACCAGTATAAATCCTTGTGTCTTGCTCTTCTACTCTCATCTTAGTTCATCTCTGTTTTTAGTATAAAAAACAGAGGTATTAAAAAAAAATTAAAAATCCCCAATTCACCCCCCTCTTGGTGATTTAGCTCCACTTTCATTTGGTATCAAAGCAAGGTCTTCTCTGAAGAGATTAACACCTCGAGAAGGATCACTATGGAAGGTATTCTACCTGATGGAGCTTTGATCAACCGACCACCGGGATTCACCGGAGAGCACTACTCATTCTGGAAAGGCAAGTTCAAAGTCTTTGTAATGGCATCTGAGTTTGGTCTTTGAAGAGTATTTGAAAGAGGAGATTATGTTCCATCAACTACTGAAGATGGAGTAAGAACTCCAAAGCTCGAAGAAGAATACGATGAGAATGACAAGAAGCTGGTCGTTCTTAACAGCAAGGCTATTCTTATGCTCCAAAGTGCTTTAAGTCAAAGTGAATACTTTCGAGTATGTATTTTAACTTCTGCAAAAGCTATGTGGGACGCATTGGAACTAGCTCATGAAGGAACCACCGGAGTCAAGGAGAATAGAGTCAACACTTTCATGACTGAGTACGACCTTCTTCGTATGAAGTCAAGGGAATCAATTGGTGAATTTTGACTCAGATTCACTCATCTCATCAATCAACTTGCTGCATTGGGAAAAGTCTATGATCAACCAGTTCAAGTCAGAAAAATCTTGAACATTCTCAGCAAGGAATGGGAAGTCAAGGTCACTGCCATCGAAGAAGCCAAGGTCACTTATTATAAGTGTCGCATTTTAACAAATAAAACCTATTAAAAATAGGTGAATATGTGGTCTCAAACCTTAAAAGCGTATTGATTATTATGTTAAGTAATTTCTTCTTGAAATTAAATAAGCTAAAGACTAAATTTTCTAAATCTTATTAGGGATCATAAAATACCCTAAGAATATCATAATTAAGTATAATCTTAAATAAAAGGAAAACAAATGTCATCAAAATGCCTAAACCAATTAAAGAAAATTAACAACAATTAATGGACAATTAAATTTACATTAGTTAAATTAATTAATAAATTTCTCATAATTAATTAAAAGGCAATTAAAAAAGCATCAATTAGGGATATTCTAACTTGATTAAAAATCAAGGGCCAATAAGGGTTCTAATTAATTTCATAGTTAAACTTAATCCTTGTGAAATTGGTGGGACCAATGGGAGGCTTTAGATATTATATATTAGAAGCACAAATTCATGAGCCAAATGAGAGGGGACAAATTGGAAGAGATGGGATAAAGCAAATAAAGGAATGAAGAAATGAAGATGCATGTCGGCACACACACATATTAGAAAGAATTGAAGTCTCAAAAAGCATAAAGCATAAAGTATGACTCTCCAATTAGAAAATTGAGCTAATTAATTAATTGCAATTAAAACAAAAACATAATAAATAGCATATTGGGTGGGGATGTCGACCAAGCCTTCGAGATTAACTTTCAAAAAGTGCAATTTCATCCAATGGTTAGGTTGAATCTTGATCACAATTAAATTCCATTTGTGTCCCCAATTTTCTCCTATAAATAGTAGGCTTGGGATTACTTCATTTTCACACCAAAATCAAGTAACAATCTGAATATAGAGAGAAGTGAGAGTGAGTGAGGAGTATCTTGAAGGAGATCAAGCAATAGCAAGGTAAGTTCTTAAAGTTTTAGCTTTTGATTTTTTTAGTTAATTGTTGTTTTAATCTTAAATATGAAATTCTCGGGCAATCACTCAAGAGGGGGTGAATTGGGTGTCTAATTAAAACTTTAGGAACTTTGAAAATCTTTTCACAACTTATTGAAAGCAGTTTGAATGACAGTAATAATTGATAAAGCAAAAGTCAATCATTCAAACATGTATACATATTCAGATATATATATATGCTAGAAATATAAGAGATAAGGGAAGAGAATATGCAAACTAAGATTTATACTGGTTCGGCCCAATCTTTGACCTACGTCCAGTCCCCAAGCTTCACTTGAGATTTTCAATCCACTATCTTCTTTCAACACGATTACACGTTCGTACTTGAAGTAATCCTCTCACTAGGATTCACTCCCCCTTACAACCGTAATCATTACACTTGCTTGATTACACACTCGTACTCGAAGTAATCCTCTCACTAGGATTCACTCCCCTTACAAGCCGTAATCAACACAATGTGTTTCCCACTCAAGATCACCCAATCTTGAGTATCTCACAGATAGAATGATAGGATGTTTACAATAAATCTTCTCTCTCAGAAGTGAATGAATAAACACTGAAGTGTATTACAAATAATTTCACTCTCTCTGATAAGCTATGTAAACATTGAAAAACAGAGAGTAAATGATGTGAAGATCATAGTATTAGCATGTTGAAGATGTAATCTTGTGTCTTGCTTCTTCTGTCTTGAATCTGACTTCTTTTACAGGTAGAGATCAATATATGACCGTTGGAGAAAGAAATATAGCCGTTAGACTCAGATGAAAACTAGCCGTTAGAACTTCATTTTCTGAACCAACGTCGAATACTCGAGTATTCAATACTTTACTTGGATACTCGAGTATTCACTCAAGTATCGCTTCTCGCCAACCTTCAAGTTGCTCTCTGTCTGATGGAAACTCGAGTATTGAACTTACATACTCGAGTATTGACCTTTGTTGAACTAACCGTAAACTATTGAGGGTCATATCTCCCTGGTCTGAACTTCGTTTTGGTTCATTCAACTCTTCATGGAACGCTCTGTGAGTCTACTTTCATATGCCACCAATTTCAGCACAACCGGATTTGTAGTTTGTGAGTTATACTCAAAACATTGAAGATTGGTTTGCTGTGTGGCGTGAATTTATCTATCAAATTCCACAATCCATAGCTCTCTCATATGAACTCATTTGGGCTTGCATTTTATATCAAAATGACGCATTGGGAGTCTAGTTTCATATTCCACTAATTTCACGTCAATCTGATCTCTGGTTTAGGAGATATCATCAAATTACAAGATGTGGCCTGTGCTGAACGTGAAACAGAGCTGATCACCGTTGCATACTCGAGTATTGACTTGGATACTCGAGTATTGCTAGTCCAGAGAGGCCACAAATGCTGAAGACACTGTATACTCGAGTATTGACTTAGATACTTGAGTATTCCTAGTCTAGAGACCCCAGAGATGCTAAAAACACTTCAATACTCAAGTATTGATGAACATACTCGAGTTTTGACTCCTAAACTCGAGTATTGAGTTCTTTACTCGAGTTTTCTCATCCTGAAGCTGATTTTTGCTGTATTTAACTCCTAATTGAGCCATTCCAACCTCCATATGATCTTGGAGGCTTCTAGCATCAATACAAGAACTTGAATAATGATATCTTCATTCCATTCAGCAAGTTCTTCCTTTTTCCATCTCCCAACTTGATCATTCTTCATCATTTAACTTTTTCTTTCTTCTCTTGATCATTTTCCACAATTCAATTCTTTCTTTCTTCTCTTCTCTTGATCATTCTCTGTCATTTAACTTGTACTCATCATTATTTGCAGGTTATACCTTCTTCAACATTTCCTCTTCTTCTGATTATTCCCAAAGTCCTTTGATAACTTCTTATTCCCTTGACATTCTGATATTCTCATTATATTGTGTGCAAGAACTTCTTTCTTCAATCTACTTTCTTGATCATTCTTACATCTTCTTTAATATCCATAAAGCCGAGCCTATGCTGAACTTATTCCAGAATTTAATGTGTCGGCTTCCGTATCAAGATACTATTCATTTATACTCCACTCGTAGCTCAAATATGATGAAGCTTCATTCCAACTTCGTTTGATCATAGAGACTTCCAAAGTGTCACATATAGTGCAAGTTCGTCTTTCTTTAGTCTCATTTCTTGATCAATCTCCATTATTGAAGTTCTACTTGGAATAATCTTCTTCAATATCTCCTTCTTGATTAATATCTATAATTCAACTTGGATTAATCTACATTAAATACATCAGTTAGTCAATGTAGGAGATAACTATATTACTCAATCTTTTTGCTTTTAAGAATGACATCTATATAAGACATCATCAAAACTAATCAAAACCAACAAAATCTTCCAAAATTAGTTAGTTTTCGTGTTTTCTGAGTTTAAAAATGTGTTTGTTTCAAAAAAAAATGATTGAGGAAGGATTGGAGCAAACATTTTGGGAGTTGAGAGTCAAAGTAGCGAAGCACTGACGAAATTTTGTCGGTTAGCGACTTCTGAAGTCAGTGGTAAAAATGCTGGTATCTTATGTTAAAGCTGATGTTCTTAAATTCTGAGAAAATTCATGGTTGAAGTAGACATATAGGGCTTTTCAACTATACCTAGAATGTATTATTTCGAGTTCTGTGCTAGGAGATAAAAATTCCTAAAGTTGGGCTATGTTTTCTGGAGAGTTTCTGGGCAGATGTTAGAAACACTAAACCTGGGAATGCCTCACGCAATATGGGAAAAGGATAGAGATTAGAAATGCTCATGTTGGTTTTTGCAAATTGATGATCGATCTGTGAATTCCATTTGCTAGCTTTGAGATCTGTGATGTGCTCTGAATAGCCTATAGCCTTTGAGATGTGAAAGGAAACTAAAGTATTGCTTCTTGAGTTGTATCTCATCGAATGAATATGATCGGTAGTTCAGCTTCCATCCCTTTCCTTCATAGAACTTGACTGTAGAGCGTATCTCAGCTTGTTCCAAGAGATGTTCCTCTTTCTTTGTAAAGCAAATCTCAGATTGATTGTCAAAGCATCTTTCGTCAATGTAATATTTTCTTTTTGTAGTGCATTAAGGAAGGCTTTTGCACAGATTTAATTCTCCTGTCACAATTGTAAAACTTTCTTGCAAGAGAAAAATGTGTTAGTTCATACCAAATGTAATTCTGTAGTGATACCTCTACCATGGCATTACATTGGTATCTCAAAATTATTAATTTATGCATCGCCTCACGGCTTGTGCAACCAGCTATCAAAATATCTTTTTCTATATAATATTTTCAAGATAAGATATTTTCAATTATAAGATTAACTCATCATCAAAACTAATAAAAGATAATGAATGCAGATGAGTATGCTTAAGAGGGTTTTCTTTAAAGAGATGAGCTCTTTAAGATATAATATACATGAGAATGTGAAGCTCCCCCTTAATGAATGCATGACTAAAAGTATGAAGTTTCTTATAATGACACCAAATAATAATGTGACACCCAAATGTTATGAAGAAATCTCTTATGCTTTTTTATGATGATAAAAAAGATTAAAGCATAAGGATCATTTTGAAAATGAGTGTTCTTAGGCTAAACTTCATATGATAAAATTTGAATGAATAAAATCAAGTTAGCCCGAAGAGTGACGGGAGAAAGCGTAGAAATGATTATGATATATGAACATTATTTCAAAATACAATACCTCACTCAAGTAATATCGTAATTACTTAAGTCATAATCATCTGATATCCATAGATGCATACTGGCTAGCCATTATCTGATGATGTAATCAATACTGAGGCTCTCCCCGATTTGAATGAGCATCAAGAGGATGAGTCTTTATAACCACCAATTGTTCTGAATGCATCCTATAAGCAGAAATCCCAAATGAGCTTTGAATAGGATCTCGAAATTAGTTTCTGCTCATAGCTTTTCGTCAAGCGAGTATGCTCCTTATCATCTTGGTCTAAGCCTCTTGCTAGTGATGGGATGTCACTCGTGTATTGTCACAAAATTTGCGACATAGCCACCGAAATGATCTATTCCGTTTGCCTATGTTCTTTGTATTTGACAACAGAACATTTTGGTCAACTCCCGCAAAAATATGTGTCCTTTGGTACTCAATGATTCTTGAGTCCACACAAGATTAGACATGGCAACCTTATGCTCTTAAAAGATTAAATCATATGATACTTAAGCAAAGAGCATAATAAGCTAACATAATTTTACCCAATCAAATAAGTTCATGCCAATGAATCATAAAGGGTAACAAATAAATGAAATCAAGAATGTTTTTTCTCAATGATAATTTGCAAATACACTTTATGCAGAGAAGATGTCATTGATAAACTACATGTAAGTTTGAGCATAGAAAATCTTATCCATAAAAATCAGCATTTATCAGTTCACAGTTCATGAATTAGATCAGATTTTTCAAGAGTGATAATGAAATATGTAAAATGTTTCAAATCTCAAATGTTCTTTCAAACCGTGATGATGCATTATGAAATTGTATGAAAGATTTATTTTTGAAATATGTTTAAAAAATTGATGCTCACTCTAAACATGGTGGAAGTCAATCATGTTAAAGAATAAATCAGAATGCTTCAAGATTAAGAGAACATGTGAAACATTGAAGTTTTCATATAGAAGAATTTTCCCAAGAACAAAAGTCATAAAGGTATTAATCGAAACATGCTTTGCACAATAGAAATATATGAGCACAATGACTTTGCTATTGACCAAGAGATAATCTTGCATTTTAGAATAGAGTCTTGAAATATAAGAATATTCAAGGCAAGAATATGAGTATTCAGAAATAGTTACTCAAAATATGGATGTAGACAAATGCTGATGTATTTGAGTAACACAATGAGTACTAGGATTCATGGATTATGAAGTACAAACTCATTAGTCCAGATGACTAGAGTTCCATAATATTATCCTAGTAAGTCATTCCATATAATGATTGATGCACTAACATTTAATGCATTAATGAACATTCATATTGCTTGGAATAACTTAACCAATGAGATTTTCACAAATTGAATTCTTTTCTAGAGATAAACTTGAAACTCATATAGATAATCAACTTGTTAGATATAAGATCTAACTTGATTGAAAATAAGGAATGAGGAGTTCAAGCATCATATTGAATACCAAAGGTCAATATGTGAATGATAGGGAAATTTCAACTAGACAAATTTGAAGCATATCCAACATTCAATATACAATATTAACTTCCAATTTGAAACATCATTTGAATGCAATCAAAGTATGGATATGTTTTCAAAACATTTGTATGCATTTTCACAAAACGGAGTGAATTGAAATCCAGACAGATTTTAGAGTTGTGCATTTCAAAAAGATATAAGCTCATAAAGTTATGCACAAATTCACATGTTTGATCATCATAAATTCACTAATAAATTGATTAAACATAGTTAGAAATATTAGTGATTGATGATATGAAGTATTGGACTTTTGATAAGAAAAAAAAATTGAGACCAAAATCTCAATACTTGAGTATTCATTTCAATACTTGAGTATGTCATTGTGCACTAATGTGAATACTTGAGTATTCATCTGAATACTTGAGTATTCATCTTCCAGAGAAGGCACTACATGATTTGAGCGTTGGACAATTTATTTGAGTAGGACCAATACTCGAGTATTGAAACCAATACTTGAGTATTGAACTTTTTATGTGAAAATAAGTTTAAGTCCAAAACTTCAATACTTGAGTATTCAAATCAATACTTGAGTTTTCAAAATATTTGAAAAAGAGCCAAGCTCTCTGTATGCCCAATACTTGAGTATTCAACTCAATACTTGAGTATTGAATTTGATTGAAAACTTTGTGAAATCTTTTCCAAGTCAATACTTGAGTATTCTCTTTAATACTTGAGTATGCAAATCACTTGGAAATAGAAAACCTTTCTGTATGGTCAATACTCGAGTATTCAACTCAATACTTGAGTATTGAACTGTTTTCAATTTTTGTGAACTCTTTGTCATTTCAATACTTGAGTTTTCATTCCAATACTTGAGTATTCATAAACATGTGTAAAGTTTGAAAACTTTCGTTTGTCCAATACTTGAGTATTCAAACTAATACTCGAGTATTCACATGTTGGAATACTTTGGTGACTTTTCTCAGTATAACCAATACTTGAGTATGCAAATGGATACTTGAGTATTGATAATTTTGCGTTTTTGTGAAAAAGTCTCTATATGATCAATACTCGAGTATTCAAACCAATACTTGAGTATTGACTCATTGTGCAAAACTTGGAATGCTCTGTGACTTCAATACTTGAGTATTGAAATGAATACTTGAGTATTGCTTGTTTTAAAGAAAATGAGCTACTCACTGTCAAGTCAATACTTGAGTATTGAAACCAATACTTGAGTATTCTCAATTTTTTTGAAAAACTTAGAAAAACTTGGAGAGCTCTCTGTAAGTTCAATACTTGAGTATTCAAATGAATACTTGAGTATTGCTTGTTTTAAACAGAATGAGCTACTCACTGTCAAGTCAATACTTGAGTATTGAAATCAATACTTGAGTATTCTCAAAAAATTTGAAAAACTTAGAAAAACTTGACACACTGAAAATTGGAGTTTGGTTTTGACAGTAAGGTTCCTGATTGAAATTGAATAAGTTTCAAAACCTTTTAACTTAACTAAAGAAAAACCAAACATGAATTTCATATAATTATAGTATGACGTAAGAATTAGATATCACCGTAATTCCTCTTGTCCTCATAGAAGCTTGCTTGGGATGAAGCAACGCTTTCTCACTTGATGTAGACGCAAGAATCTTTTCCCTTGTGCACAAGAAATCCTTCTTTTCTTATTCTCCTCAAGATGGTTGAATGGTACTCGTGATAATTCATTCTTGAGGTAGATGATATTCTTCTTGCTTGTATCCATTGCTTCCTTTGATGTTTAAACCTTGTAGTTCCAAAGAATGGCTTTTCCACAAGTTCTCGCTAACTGAGGTGAGTTTCCTTTTAGGTTCATGAGAAACTCTTGGATTCTTCTCCATCTTCTCAGTATTCTTATGTCCATTGATTTTCAAATTATCCTGCACACTTAAATCACTAGATGGACATTTTGGTACCCACTTAATTATAGTTGGGTCCTTGTACGTTAGTATTGGACTTTGATTGTCCTTTAGGAACCCAAACAAATTTATTCCTCACATTAGAATTTATTCTAATATAGTAAGTGTGAGAAATATGACCAGATTTACCACAATAATTGCAAACTATATGATGATATGCATTATGAGTTTTTATGCAAGTATTGTGTTGGTCATGAGAGTAAAAATTCAAATAATCTTCATTTAAACATTCATTCTTCCCACATGATTTTCCAAAGATGATTGAAAACATTTTTGGTTTTCAAAACATGAATCGCAATTGGTTGAAAAACAATTTTATGCAAATGTTCAAAATCATTTTTCTTAACTACACAAGAAGAATTGGAATTGTTTACCTCATATGCATCTTGAGCTCCGATAATGATTGATCATAATCGTCCATGAGCTCTTCCGGGAATTTTCTTCCTCTTGTTCCTTTGTGTTGACCGGATTATGGGAGTATTCAACGATTTCTCCTTCTTCAATCTCCATTGTTCATCAATCATAGATGTGCGCTTTATAATTTCGATGAACTATCAACACTATCAACTTCAACACAATTGTTAGAAGCATCTATGAAATCAAGAGTATCCCATATTTCTTTAGCACTAGTGCAAAACTTGATTTTCTGAAAATCATTTTCGGTTAAAGCACAGTGAAGGATTTTCATTGCTCTAATGTTCAACGAAAACATTTTCTTTTCCTTTTCTGTCCAATCCTTTGTTGGTTTGAAATCATAAACATTTATAAAAACATTCCACATATAAAAATCAGCTGCTTTGATAAAACTAGTCATTCTACCTTTCCAAAACCAAAAATCAACATCTTTGAAGAACGGTGGAATGGTATAATCAAAACCTTCTAAAAACGAGGAACACCCAAAATCAGCCATTGAAACTCTTGAGATGGTTAAGTTCTTTAAACAAGAGCCTAGCTCTGATACCAAATGAAATCCCGGGCTATCACCCAAGAGGGGGGTGAATTGGGTGTCTAATTAAAACTTTAGGAACTTTGAAAATCTTTTCACAACTTATTGAAAGCAATCGAATGACAAGAATAATTGATAAAGCAAAAGTCAATCATTCAAACATGTATACATATTCGATATATATATGCCGGAAATATAAGAGATAAGGGAAGAGAATATGCAAACTAAGATTTATACCGGTTCGGCCCAATCTTTGACCTACGTCCAGTCCCCAAGTTTCACTTGAGATTTTCAATCCACTATCTTCTTTCAACACGATTACACGTTCGTACTTGAAGTAATCCTCTCACTAGGATTCACTCCCCTTACAACCGTAATCATTACACTTGCTTGATTACACACTCGTACTCAAGTAATCCTCTCACTAGGATTCACTCCCCTTACAAGCTGTAATCAACACAATGTGTTTCCCACTCAAGATCACCCAATCTTGAGTATCTCACAGATAGAATGATAGGATGTTTACAATAAATCTTCTCTCTCAGAAGTGAATGAATAAACACTGAAGTGTATTACAAATAATTTCACTCTCTCTGAATAGCTATGTAAACATTGAAAAACAGAGAGTAAATGACGTGAAGATCAGAGTATTAGCATGTTGAAGATGTAATCTTGTGTCTTGCTTCTTCTGTCTTGAATCTGACTTCTTTTATAGGTAGAGATCAATATATGACCGTTGGAAAAAGAAATATAGCCGTTCGACTCAGATGAAAACTAGCCGTTAGAACTTCGTTTTCTGAACCAGTGTCGAATACTCGAGTATTCATTTGGAAACTCGAGTATTCAATATTTTACTTGGATACTCGAGTATTCACTCAAGTATCGCTTCTCGCCAACCTTCAAGTTGCTCTCTGTCTGATGGAAACTCGAGTATTGAACTTACATACTCGAGTATTGACCTTTGTTGAACTAACCGTCAACTATTGAGGGTCATATCTCCCTGGTCTAAACTCTGTTTTGGTTCGTTCAACTCTTCATGGAAGGCTCCGTGAGTCTACTTTCATATGCCACCAATTTCAGCTCAATCAGATTTGTATTTTGTGAGTTACACTCAAAGCAGTGAAGCTTGGTTTGCTGTGTGGCGTGAATTTATCTGTCAACTTCCACAATCCATAGCTCTCTCATATGAACTCCTTTGGGCTTGCATTTTATATCAAAATGACGCATTGGGAGTCTAGTTTCATATACCACTGATTTCACTTCAATCTGATCTCTGGTTTACGAGATATAATCAAATTACCAGATGTGGCCTGTGCTGAACGTGAAACAGAGCTGATCACCGTTGCATACTCGAGTATTGACTTGATACTCGAGTATTGCTAGTCCGAGAGGCCACAAATGCAAGACACCGTATACTCGAGTATTGACTTAGATACTTGAGTATTCCTAGTCTAGAGACCCCAGATGCTAAAAACACTTCAATACTCGAGTATTGATGAACATACTCGAAGTTTTGACTCCTAAACTCGGAGTATTGAGTTCTTTACTCGAGTTTTTTCATCCCGAAGCTGATTTTTGATGTATTTAACTCCTATTTGAGCCATTCCAACTTCCATATGATCTTGGAGGCTTCTAGCATCAATACAAGAATTTGAATAATGATATCTTCATTCCATTCAGCAAGTTCTTCCTTTTTCCATCTCCCAACTTGATCATTCTTCATCATTTAACTTTTTCTTTCTTCTCTTGATCATTTTCCACAATTCAATTCTTTCTTTCTTCTCTTCTCTTGATCATTCTCTGTCATTCAACTTGTACTCATCATTCTTTGCAAGTTCTACCTTCTTCAACATTTCCTCTTCTTCTGATTATTCCCAAAGTCCTTTGATAACTTCTTGTTCCCTTGACATTCTGATATTCTCATTATATTGTGTGCAAGAACTTCTTTCTTCAATCTACTTTTTTGATCATACTTACATCTTCTTCAATATCCATAAAGTCGAGCCTATGCTGAACTTGTTCCAGAATTTAATGTGTCGGCTTCCCGTATCAGCACTATTCATTTATACTTTATCGTAGCTCAAATATGATGAAGCTTCATTCCAACTTCGTTTGATCATAGAGACTTCCAAGTGTCACTTATAGTGCAAGTTCGTCTTTCTTTAGTCTCCTTTCTTGATCAATCTCCATTATTGAAGTTCTACTTGGAATAATCTTCTTCAATATCTCCTTCTTGATTAATATCTATAATTTAACTTGGATTAATCTACATTAAATACAGCAGTTAGTTAATGTAGGAGATAACTATATTACTCAACCTTTTTGCTTTTAAGAATGACATCTATATAAGACATCATCAAAACTAATCAAAACCAACAAAATCTTCCAATATTAGTTAGTTTTCATGTTTTCTGAGTTTAAAAATGAGTTTGTTTCAAAAAAAATGTGGAGGAAGGATTGGAGCAAAACTTTTGGGAGTTGAGAGTCAAAGTAGCGAAGCGCTGACGAAATTTTGTCGGTTAGCGACTTCTGGAGTCAGTGGTAAAAACGCTGATATCTTATGTTAAATATCATTTTCTTGAATTCTGAGAAAATTCGTGGTTGAAGTAGACATATAGGGCTTTTCAAATATACCTAGAATGTATTATTTCTAGTTCTGTGCTAGGAGATAAAAATTCCCAAAGTTGGGCTATGTTTTCTGGAGAGTTTCTGAGCAGATGTTAGAAACACTAAACCTGGGAATGACTCACGCAATATGGGAAAAAATGAGTATTTTTAATTAATACTAGACATCCTAAGGATTCCGAGGAATTTTACGGATCCTCATTTCGATGTTTTTGGAATTAATGGTGAATTTTCAAAGTTAGGCGAAAAATCAGCCCTAATGCTGTTAACAGCGTTTTTTTACTAAATTTAGGGAAAATAATTGAAAAATAAATTACACAGGGGTAAAATGGTCATTGGTGACTAAGATATCTATTGGGATATTATTTATGAATTAATAAATGCGATGGTACTATTATAGGTTGTCCGAGAACACAAATTGACAGACAAAACATACCACTATCTACATAGACTAAGGTACGTTCCCGGCGTACTGTAACACTGACTCTAATGCTTATAGTATGTTTATATATGATAGTTGTATTCATAAACTAAGATGATGTCTTAGTTCTTTACTTACACATTCAGCTTTACACGGGTTATAGTTTTAATAATACCGTTAGAGTTTTCCTAGCGCTGAGGACACGGAAGCGTGGCACTGGTGAATAGTGCAGACCGAGATAGCAGACATGTGAATCGGCTATGCCGTTATCTCAAATCATACATCTGTTATGGGCTTTTGTATTGATAATTGTTACAATGTCATGAATATCTGTCATAAATATATTGTTGATATAAGCATGAGGTTAACCGTTACCCGAGGTCCGATGGGCATTGGACCTCGCTCTCTTATTATAGCTTCGTGGTCTGGAGGACCAATGACGAAGATAAGAGACAAGAATAAGCGTAACGCATGAGGACTCAAATTTGGAGCCTCGTTTAGAGACGTATTATCATCGGTAGTGTATTTGTATTCTCGAACAAAAGTATCTATCTTATTAAGATACGCCACTAACAATGTTGTACCACAGATTTATCAGTTACTCAATATTTTACATTGCTCTGATGCTCAACTCTGATCAAAACGCTATGAAAATGCTTTCGAAAATTGGGGTGTTACAATTTTGGTATTAGAACGTTTTACCTGGCATGAATCTAATGAAGTTATAAACAAGCCATTGGTGCCGAAGGTATGGCTAGTCTATGTGGGTAAGTCAATCAGTCACCGTGAACTCGGTGAGACTCCCATGATAGACACTTATCTGGCCAATCAGTTTGATTAACGGAGTTAGGCTTGACGCCTTTTTAACATTAGAGCATATTTTGAAAATGAGTACTGATATAACCTGGGTGTTATGTTGTAGTGATGGACAGGGACGAGTTCCCATATATGGATTATTACGGTAGAGGGAGACATACTGCGCATAGATCTGTAGTCCCCGATATAATAGGATTGAGGCTGAACCCTGAGCCGATGTACCCACCTCCTGTGCCTATGGCTGCACTTGAGCCATTCTATTCCATTCCTAGATACCAGTCTGACCCGGTGTACGTTTCAAACTACCATCTTGTATCTGAGGACAATCCAGAGCCGGAGTATCATTTCGAACCAAAGTGTTTCAACGAATGCCTAGACAACCCTAGACCGGAGTACCTTTCCAAACCAGTATATCAACTTGAACCAGTGTACCACCTTGGGTCGGCAGATCACCCAAACCCTGAGAGACCCCTAGTACCTATTCATGACCATAAACCCTCGGAGGGATACCATCCCGAGTTAGTATACAAACCTGAACCTGTACTTCAAACTGATCTGTTATACCTCACTCCAGAAATTAACCTTGAGCCAACATGTCTTCCTGCTCCTACACATCATATCACCCCTGGACCGGAACATCCTTATCAGATCATAAATAATCAAGAACCTTTTCATTCAGAACCCATGTACATAGTGTACCCTGAACCAATGGCTAGTATACCTTATGAGCCAGAGAGACCTATAGGATCGGATCATTCATCCGTGGACGACAACCGTGAGTATCTCCAGCTATTAAGCTATCAAGATGACTCTGAAAGTGAATCTTGTTACGAACCAAATATCATGCGACATGTCTTGAATATGAACAAAGAGCTGATAAGCGCTCTACGAACGAATTACCTAATGGCGGAACATTACAATACAACTATGAAAGAAACGTATTTCCAATGGCTAGGGCAAGTCAAGATTACTTACAAACGGAAAACACAAGAAACTTCCCTACCCACTAGAAGATTGGGTGATGTCAACGTTATACCTTTTCTCTCGAGACCGCTTCTGGATGGAAAAGACAAATGAGCTCCTGGAAGGAGAACATATAGCTAGTTTTCATTCCTTTTTGAATTATCTTCAAGGACTAGTTTTAGACAACATGTAAACGAGTAGCTATTAGTACGACAATACAGAGATAGTAGATATGACTGCTGGTGTTAAAGCCAGTTAACTGATATGACATATTTTGCCATGTATATTGTATCTTATGTGGAGTATATATTTATTCCTTAATATGTGTCATTCTTAATAGAAAGATAGGATGACAAATTTGCAAGGAATTGAAGTCCCTAGAGGCCGAGGTAGAGGTAGAGGCCAAGGTAGAGATAGAGTTAGACAACCGTGAATGATACTAGTACATGAACCTAAGCAACAAGAACCACAGATAAAACGGAATGAGTTGCAGAAAATGCGGAGGATGCTGCAGGAACAACATATTCTTATTGATGAACTCCTTATTGAAAGACAGGAAAGACAAGTTGAAAGACAAGAAGAATCTTACCGGTTGATGATGAGTAAGGTATAACCAGTGCAAGTATACACTATTAATGTAATACGGCAAGTATCCCTAGGAGTAATAAAATATCGTTCCCACGGGGACCAAAGTTCCAACTACCAACCCAATTTACTTGAATTTAAAGTTGATGCAACCATATGAGTTTTTGGATGAACATATTAAAAGAAAATAAAATGACAAAGAAATTGAATCAAACTTTGTAGAAAACAATTAACAAAAGCCTAGGGTCATGTATGTCATCAATAATCCATTTAATTGTTCTTCCTTTACCAAAAGCTAGATTAAGACATAATCTTCTTTTAAGGTAGAATTTAATTACTTAACCCATGAATTGGAGTATGTCAATCGAATTTCAGATTTTAATCTAATTGTTTATTCCTAAGTCAAATTAGCCTAATCCTTAATCCTAAAGTCATGTTCCCATGCTCATTAGAATTAATTCTTGCATTAAGTCCAGAATTCTTTATGATTGCATAAAGCCTATGTCAAGTTCCCTTGCTAGTACCTTATGTTCTTTAATCAATTGAACCTAGAATTAACTAGCCTTTCCCAAGGTCTAATTAATCTTTCAATTCCTTAATTAGATTATCAAACTAACAAAGGCATTAAGAATGGATTAAAGAAACTTATCCAAAACAAGTATTATGTAATTAAAAACAAATTTCAATTAAACTTCATAAAGAATTCATACATGACCTTAGAAAGATACTTAGTTCATGCTATGCATGACCAAGCATACAAAAGGAAAAAAAAGATGAAGAACAATAAATTAAACTAAAACATTCAAAAGAAAAGATTACAACTAATCGTCCATGTAGGAGGTAGAACCATCGCATGTAGGACTTAAAATGAACGAAACATAACATTAAATTATAACAATCGAAAGGAAAAGATTACAACTAATCGTCCATGTAGGAGGTAGAACCATCACATGTAGGGCTTCAAATGAACAAAAGGAAAATAATACATAAGAAGCATAAACAAGATGTAAGAACCATCCATATAGGAGGTTTTGAACAAGAAAAGAAAGAACTTAAGATGAAGGAGATATGAAACTTAAGAAAGAAAGAACCTAAGGGAGAGAGAGAGCTCTTCTCCAAGTGTTTTTTCAGCTTCACAACACTCTTCTATTTATAGGCAGCTAGGAGCATCTCATTCATGCACTTTACAACTCAAATTCGTCACTTTTCTTAGTGGCCAACTTGGAAGCATCTTTGAATCACTTTACAGCTCCAAAACCGTGTCCGATTTACAGCCTGTTTTACACCACGAATTCGGTGGAATTGGGCCACGTTGTCTTCATATGAAATTTGACCCTGGATGTTAGCTTTTCATTCGTTCAAACTGGACCTCATTTGGAGTTCGAAAGCCCAAGTGATGGATCAAATACTGTACGTTGTTCCAGAGTCCGTCACAACACCTTGTCTTGCATTCCAAGCCCAATTGGGTCCTCTACACGTCTCATTTAGCTTCTGGACTCTTCATATAAGTTGTAGGGCTTTCATTCAGCGTTCCTAAAAGATAAACGGTAGATCAATTGGAGGTCTAGAACTCAAATTATGATCAAAATACCAAACAGTGTTCACTACCCAATTATAAAAGAGATGTGATTTAAGCCCAATTTTGAACAAAATTCCAAATATGACCAAGATCTATACAAATAAATTCTAAAAACTAATTATGAAGATGAAACTACATATTTAACTAATTTAATCCATTAAAACATGACAATGATAGAGTTTGTAACTCCTTTTTGCAATTAAAACATCATAAATTCCAAGGTTATCAAACTCCCCAAACTTAGATCTTTGCTTGTCCTCAAGCAAATTAATTCAAGATAACATATGTAGCTTAAAAATAAGGAGGTGTGAAGATCAATGTGAATGAGGAAAATAAGATAGTTCAAAACAAAGGACAATTCAAAAATGAGTAATACATTATGCTTGTATCAACACTTCACTAATTTCCGTTAATAGAAAGTAGAGTTATCAAGAGGAAAATAGTAAATTGGAATAAATAAACCCCTCACTTGGATATTCAATCCACTCAAACTCTCAAGTGTTTTAGGGTGTGTATTTCACTCAATCCACCATCATTCCAATAACACTACCATAGGCTTGTTCATATTCTAATTCTCCACTGCCTTGTAATACATGCATAAACCAATCAAAAGGTCTTTCAAAGGTTGTAATGTGGTTAAGGTTAGGGAAGGATATTTTATGGATAAGTAGCTTTAACAATGGAAAACGAGCATATCAATCATCGGTCGATCCAAATTATATCTCATATAAACTGTTTTCATCCTTCACTCTTCCTCATTCCTCTCTTTTTCTTCTCTTTGTTTTTTTTTTGAAATACCAGTACCACCAACATAATAATTTTTTTTAGCCCTCCTTTGTTATTTTGTCCTAATATATTCATCGTATAGATCATAACCATCATACAACTCCAAAATTCATTAATTAAGTTCATACCTTCACCTTCTGTAGCATACATTATTTTCCACTGTGAGGTAGGATATGTATGGAATGGTTGTGTGAAAATGGTTAATAACAAGAACAAACATGGCATCGGGCTCAAAAGGGTTAATCAATGGAAAATGCAAGGTGGGCTATTTGGCCAACTGGTTTATACAAGAAATAAATTGCCTTTTATCATTTCGAGTATTCATGTAATACTTGCCATCTCAAACTGAAAAGAACAAGTTCTAGAGTGCTAAAGTAGTGAGGTGCACACAAGAAAGAATATAAGTATATGAAGCTCAATCCCTCACGGCTATGGGAATCAATTATACTATCCTCAAGATCATTATCTACAAACTACTACTCAAGAAATTTAGTGACTTGTTTATTCAAACATATGATCATACTCACTCAAGAATAGCATATGTGACATTCACATTTTGTATTGCTAGTAACACATGATTCTTATTTTCCAATCCCACAATATCTACCTTAGAATTCATTCAAGTCATGTTTTAAAATATATTTTTTTTGTTTTTTTTAATAATAAAACATCTAATGCCTAGTCATGAAAACATTAAACCTTGTTGCCTAGTCATGAAAACATTAAACCTTGTTGGGAAAAAGTCTTTAAACCCTATCCTTAAAGAAAATAAATACATGTTTCCAAACAAAGCACCCCCAAACTTAAAACCAACATTGTCCCCAATGTTGTCTAATATGTAATGTGAATAGGTAGTGAAGAGAAAACCATAAATAAGAGAAAAGGGTTAAAGAGACTCCCCAAACCGAGAGGACACCCAAAGCTTAATGTAAGGGCTGCCACCAAAGGTTTTCATGCCGACAATTCCGCACAAACAACAAATAAAATCCGAAAACCGCAAATAGAAAATAAAGAACACAAACCACCGCAATATTTTGTTTTTTTTTTGTTTTTTTTTTGTTTTTTTTTATGATTAATTTAAATGGAAAACACAACCAAAATTAGCAGCAAATTATCTACGAGATAATAGTGCACATGCTAAGTTTATAGTCTTTAGCGAGACTTGTTACCCATATTTACGGATTAGGGATGAATGAGAAATCTCACTCAAAGTGAACATCTTTGCTCCGATTAATGCTTCAATCTTTGGCCATTCACAATGAAGGTTCTTTTGGAACTTTCCTCTTCCAATTCCACAAAGACCATAAGGGAAGACCTTTGTTACCTTAAAGGGACCACTCCACCTTGATTTGAGTTTTCCTGGAAACAATTTCAATCTTGAATTGAATAACAATACCTTTTGGCCTACCTCAAAGTGACGTGGAGCAATCTTCTTGTCATGCCATGCTTTGGTCTTTTCTTTGTAGATTCTTGCACTTTCATAGGCATCCTTCCTGATCTCATCTAATTCATTCAAAGGAGTCTATGTTCTTTAGCCACAGTGGGATCAAGATTAAGCTGTTTGATGGCCCAATATGCTTTATGTTCTAATTCCACAGGAAGGTGACAAGCCTTACCATATACTAACTTTGTAGGGAGATGTCCGAGACAGTCTTGTAAGCGCTTCTGTAAGCCCAAAGAGCATCATCTAGCTTTATAGCCCAATCCTTCCTTGTAGGTCGTACCACCTTCTCCTGAATTCTCTTGATCTCCCTATTTGATACTTCCACTTGGCCACGGGTTTGAGGGTGGTAGGCGGTAGACACTTTGTGCTTGACCCCGTATTTCACTAATAGTGTCTCAAACCATTTGTTACAAAAGTGAGAACCGCCTTCACCGATTATGGCTCTTGGGGTACCAAACCTTGTGAAAATATTCTTCCTTAAAAACTTGGTCACTTGGTGTGCTTCATTGGTAGGAAGAGCCACCGCTTCAACCCACTTGGTAACATAGTCAACCGCCACCGAATGTATTTGCAATTGTTGGAAGATGGGAAAGGTCCCATGAAGTCAATTCCCCACACATCAAATGGTTCAATTTCAAGAATACTATCTTTGGGGCATCTCATTTCTCCTTGATATATTACCTGTTCTTTGACACCCGTCACAAGAAACAACAAACTCCCGGCATCATGGAATAAAGAAGGCCAATAAAATCCGCTTTCTAGGACCTTAGCGGCGTCCTAGTGCTCCCATAATGCCCCCATAATCTAAATTATGACAATGAACAAGAATATTATTAATTTCCTCTTGTGGTACACACCTCCGAATTATTTGATCGGACATTTTTTGAAAAGAAAAGGCTCATCCCAAAAATAGAATTTTGAATCATGCATGAGCTTTTTCTTTTGTTGAAAAGTAAAATCGAAGGTAGAATACCACATACCGGAAATTAACAATGTCGATACCAGGGGGATTGACGTGGCAACTCCAAAGAGCCGTTTATCCGGGAAGAATCCATGCACGGTTCGGTCTTGTCTTCATTGCTTCCCTCTAATCTTGACAAGTGATCACCACTTGATTTTCTCGATCCCCTTGTCTCTCGATTTCCAAATCAAATTCTTGTAACAAGAGGATCCACCTTATCAACCTTGGTTTAGAATCTTTCTTGGACAACAGTATTTAATGGCGAGAATGATCTATGTAGACAACTACCTTGGACCCCAACAGATAAGCTCGGAATTTATCAAATGCAAATACTATAGCTAGTAATTCTTTCTCTCGTTGTTGCATAATTCTTTTGAGCATCTCGAAAGAGTTCTCGCTAGCGTAGTAAATTGCATGAAAAATTCTATCTTTTCTTTGACCCAAAACAGCCCCAATTGCAAAATCACTCGCATCACACATTAGTTCAAATGGAGCACTCCAATCGGGAGCACTCACAATGGGGCTGAAATAAGCTTGTTCTTTAGAGTCTCAAAGGCTTGCATACAATCATCATCAATTTTAAAAATTGTATCTTTTTCCAACAAATTGCAAAGAGGTTTGCTGATTTTGGAAAAATCTTTTATAAAACGCCTATAAAAACCTCGCATGTCCTAGAAAACTCCTAATGGCCTTCACATTAGTGGGAATGGGTAATTTTTCAATCACTTCAATTTTAGCTTTGTCTACCTCAATTCCTTTTTTTGAAATTTTGTGGCCTAACACCACCCCTTCACGTACCATAAAATGACATTTTTCCCAATTTAAAACCAAGTTTGTTTCTACACATCGTTGCAACACTTTGGACAAATTTGCTAAACATGCATCAAAGGTAGAACCAAAGACGAGAAGTCATCCATAAATACCTCCATTATGTCTTCTATAAGATCATAGAAGATTGCCATCATACACCTTTGAAATGTGGCGGGCGTTGCAAAGACCAAAAGGCATCCTTCGAAATGCAAATGTACCATAGGGACAGTAAAAGTTGTCTTCTCTTGATCTTCGGAGCAATTGCTATTTGATTGTAACCCGAATAGCCATCAAGAAAACAGTAAAAGTCATACCCGGCTATCCCGTCTATCATCCGATCCAAGAATGGGAGAGGAAATGATCTTTCCCGGTTGCCTTGTTTAACTTCCCGTAATCCATGCATACCCGCCAACCACCACAATCCTTGTGGGAATCAGCTCATTGTTGTCATTCTTTACCACCGCCGTGCCTCCTTTCTTTGGCACACATTGTACTTGGGTGACCCAAGAACCGTCGGATATGGGATAGATGATCCCATTATCTAACCATTTGATTATCTCCTTCTTTACTACTTCCTTCATGTGTGGGTTTAGACGCCTCGTGCTTCAATTGAAGGCTTGCTTCCTTTTTCCAAAATGATCTTGTGCATGCGTAGGAAGGGCTTATACCTTTTATGTCGCTAGAGTCCATCCTATTGCCTTCTTGTGCTCCCTTAACACCCTCAACAGTTTTTCCTTTTGTACCGATTTAAGTCACCGCAATAATAACCGGATAAGAAGCATCCTCTCCTAGATAGGCATAAGAGAGGTGTGATGGAAGTTGTTTTAAATCAAGACTAGGAACATCATTAGGAGTAATGGGTGGTTCACTTACCTCTTTACCTTCAACAACATGTAAGGTTTCAAAAATTTATTCCGCAAGGAAAGGGAAAATTCGTCTAAAGAAAACTCATAATCCTTACCATCAAAGGACTCGTCTCTTCTAAAGCTGCCCGTAAAGGGTCTAGAGGAAGAGTCATTACTTTTAAATCATTAAGGCAATTATCAAGCACATCGATAGAGAAAACATTCTCACGCTATCGAAAATTTAACCGCCTTAAAAACATTAAAAGTAACATGTTGGTCTTCAACCCGCATAGTCAACTCACCCTTTTTCACATCTATCAATGTTCCTCCAAAGGGCTAAGAAGGGTCTTCCTAAAATGATAGGAATATCTCTCGTCCTCTTCCATGTCTAAGATGATGAAATCTGCCGGGTAAGATTAGTTTATCAATTTTAACAAGGATGTCTTCAATTATACCTTTTGGATATGCCAATGTTCGGTCGCCTAACGAAGAACTGAGATGTAGACTTGATCTCCCCAAGGCCGAGTCTTTTGAATATGGTTAGGGGCATCAAATTGATGCTAGCCCCTAAATTACAAAGGGCGTTACCCACAAACCGATTGCCTATTGTGCAAGGTATGGTGAAGCTTCCTGGATCCTTCAACTTTGGTGGTAACTTCTTTTGCAAAACCGCACCGCACTCCTCGCAAGTGCAACTAGTTCGTTCTCCACCAATTTCCTCTTTTTGGATAACAATTCTTTCATAAATTTTGCATAAGATGGCATATTTTCTAAGGCTTCTGCAAATGGGATGTTGATCTGCAATTTCTTGAATACATCCAAAAATCTAGAAAATTGCCTATCCTTTGAGTTAGGTTTTACCCGTTGAGGAAAAGGAGGTTGAGATTCTTTCCTTTCAGTTTCAACAAGTTGGTGTGGTGGCTTGGTTTGACATTCAACCCTACTTTCACTTTGATTGTTACTTATAGCTTCTTCACTTATTTGGACTTCAATGGTTGCAGATTCAGCACCTTTCAACACTTTACCGCTTCTGAGGGAAATGGCTTGGCAAGTTTCCTTACCCCTAGGATCTTCTCATTCTTCGGGAAGTGTACCTTGCCGCCTAACATTTAGAGAGTTAGCAATCATCTACTCGCACCTCTAGGTTCTTGATAGAAGCCGTGTGATTTTGCAAGATGGAATATGTTCTTGTCATGAATTGGGCTAGAATATCTTCAAGATTGCTTTTCTTCTCTTGTGGCTGAACTGGTGCTTGCAAATCCGGAGGATTGTAGGGAGGTCGTAGTTGTTGTGCACTGTTTGATTTCCCCATGAGAAATTAGGGTGATTCCTCCAACCTGGATTATAATAGTTTGAGTGCGGATTGTATTGTTGCTTATTTTGATGAGCAACATACTGCACACTTTCCCGACTCATAGCACACTTCTCGAAGGTGCCCTCCTCCACATAAGTTACGGTACTTACTTGCACATTGGCGGATGTCAACTTGTTTAGCCGATTATTCATAGAAGCTACCTGCGAGAAAGTGTTGATAATGCATCAAGTTCGTGAATTCTGCTTGCTTTCTTGGTATTACTCCTTTCTCCATTCCAAAGTGGTAATTGTTATTAGCCATGTTCTCCAAAATATTGTAGGCATCATTCACAGATTTTGCCATTAGAGCTCCACCTAAGCAAAGATCAACAATGCCTCTCGTATTCCCCGTAGCCCATTATAGAATGTATGGATCGGATACCACTCGGAAGGCCATGATGTGGGCACTTCCTAAGTAAGTCTTTGAACCGCTCCCATGCTTCATAGAGTGATTCACCATCAGCTTGTTGGAAAGAGGTGATGTCGTTTCTTGACTTTCTTTGTTCTTGCGGGAGGAAATACTTGCCCAGGAATTTTTTAGTTAGTTCATCCCAAGTGGTGATGGCTCCGGGGGAAGTGACGCAACCGGACTCTTGCTTTATCTTTCGGAGAGAATGGGAAGAGCCTCGGTCTAATGGCATCATCGATAACGCCATTGAATTTGAACGTGTCACATATCTCCAAGAAGCTTGCTAGATGCAAGTTCGGATCTTCATAAGGAAGGCCATAAAATTGTACAGCTGTCTGCACCATCTGAATAATAGCTGGCTTGATTTCAAAGTTATTGGCTTCCACCCTTGGCTTGACAATGTTGGAAGCAATTTCACTAACCCTTGGGATAGCAAAATCTCCCACACTTCTACGATTCACGCCTTCTTCGCCATTGCAATATTTTCGTGTTCGGTTGTATCTCGTAGATGAAGAAACTTGTAACAAAGCCTTTTGTTCTCTTCTCAAACGTCTCAACGTCCTCTCTATTTCTTGATCAAATAGAAGATTTGAGTCTTGCATACACCTTAATCAAGAAATTAGTTCTTAAGAACCCGAAAGTCAAGAAGAAATGAACTAGAAAGGTTTAGTTAGTTTCAATTGAAATTTTGCGAAAAATGAATTTCCAAGTAAGTACACACAATTTAATGGGATTTTTTTTTTGAACACAAGAAAATTATGCACTTTACAAAAAGAATAACAATACCAAATTAAAGAAACAAAATTCAAGCTCAGACACCTTATGCAAAATATACTAAACAATAATAACCAAAACACAAGGATGTAAAGAACACGCTTAAATGAAAAAGGAATAACTCCAAATAAAGAAAAAAATTGCAATTAAAATAAAACAAGCACCAATCTATAAAACAAGCAAAGATAGTTGATATTGGGACAATTTTGGTCCCCGACAACGGCGCCAAAAACTTGATGAGTAAGGTATAACCAAGTGCAAGTATACACTATCAATGTAATACTGCAAAGTATCCCGAGTAATAAAATATCGTTCCCACAGGACCAAAGTTCCAACTACCAACCCAATTTACTTGAATTTAAAGTTGATGCAACCATATGAGTTTTTGGATGAACATATTAAAAGAAAATAAAATGACAAAGAAATTGAATCAAACTTTGTAGAAAACAATTAACAAAAGCCTAGGGTCATGTATGTCATCAATAATCCATTTAATTGTTCTTCCTTTACCAAAAGCTAGATTAAGACATAATCTTCTTTTAAGGTAGAATTTAATTACTTAACCCATGAATTGGAGTATGTCAATCGAATTTCAGATTTTAATCTAATTGCTTATTCCTAAGTCAAATTAGCCTAATCCTCAATCCTAAAGTCATGTTCCCATGCTCATTAGAATTAATTCTTGCATTAAGTCCAGAATTCTTTATGATTGCATAAAGCCTATGTCAAGTTCCCTTGCTAGTACCTTATGTTCTTTAATCAATTGAACCTAGAATTAACTAGCCTTTCCCAAGGTCTAATTAATCTTTCAATTCCTTAATTAGATTATCAAACTAACAAAGGCATTAAGAATGGATTAAAGAAACTTATCCAAAACAAGTATTATGTAATTAAAAACAAATTTCAATTAAACTTCATAAAGAATTCATATATGACCTTAGAAAGATACTTAGTTCATGCTATGCATGACCAAGCATACAAAAGGAAAAAAAGATGAAGAACAATAAATTAAACTAAAACATTCAAAAGAAAAGATTACAACTAATCGTCCATGTAGGAGGTAGAACCATCGCATGTAGGACTTAAAATGAACGAAACATAACATTAAATTATAACAATCGAAAGGAAAAGATTACAACTAATCGTCCATGTAGGAGGTAGAACCATCACATGTAGGGCTTCAAATGAACAAAAGGAAAATAATACATAAGAAGCATAAACAAGATGTAAGAACCATCCATATAGGAGGTTTTGAACAAGAAAAGAAAGAACTTAAGATGAAGGAGATATGAAACTTAAGAAAGAAAGAACCTAAGGGAGAGAGAGCTCTTCTCCAAGTGTTTTTTCAGCTTCACAACACTCTTCTATTTATAGGCAGCTAGGAGCATCTCATCCATGCACTTTACAACTCAAATTCGTCACTTTTCTTAGTGGCCAACTTGGAAGCATCTTTGAATCACTTTACAGCTCCAAACCCGTGTCCGATTTACAGCCTGTTTTACACCACGAATTCGGTGGAATTGGCCCACGTTGTCTTCATATAAAATGTGGCCCTGGATGTTAGCTTTTCATTCGTTCAAACTGGACCTCATTTGGAGTTCGAAAGCCCAAGTTATGGATCAAATACTGTACGTTGTTCCAGAGTCCGTCACAACACCTTGTCTTGCATCCCAAGCCCAATTGGGTCCTCTAAACGTCTCATTTAGCTTCTGGACTCTTCATATAAGTTGTAGGGCTTTCATTCAGTGTTCCAAAAAGATAAACGACAGATCAATTGGAGGTCTAGAACTCAAATTATGATCAAAATACCAAACAGTGTTCACTACCCAATTATAAAAGAGATGTGATTTAAGCCCAATTTTGAACAAAATTCCAAATATGACCAAGATCTATACAAATAAATTCTAAAAACTAATTATGAAGATGAAACTACATATTTAACTAATTTAATCCATTAAAACATGACAATGATAGAGTTTGTAACTCCTTTTTGCAATTAAAACATCATAAATTCCAAGGTTATCAGTTGACTAAACGTAATTTAAAAGAACTACGTAAGGCCAGAAATTTCAACGGCAGTAGAACAAGTCATTGCGTCGGGTTTCGCCGTGGAAACTCCACACAGAAGAGGAAGGCACCCTGGATCAAAAACTAAGGGAAAGACAAGAAGTCATTCCAGTCTGGACAACAGAACTATCTGAGGATGCCGGAACCCCGACCATGTTCAAAATACGGGAATTACCATCCAGGTAATACCTGTAGTGGGAGACGAATTTGCTTCAAGTGCCGGAAGCCGGGGCACATTAGCAAGAAATGTCCCCAAAAAGATGCGGAGATAGGGCCACAGAACTCAGGGAAGTGGAGGCCAGGGAATCTCCAGAAATGGTCCAAGATACTAACGCTCAATAGAAATCTACTTCAGATATTGTCCGATTCGTGTGCTAAACCAATCGTTTACTTCTTATGTTTATGCGAATCATTTTGGGATGCATACATATATATTACCTTACGATCTAATAGTAGTTACACCATTTGGTGTGAACTTTTTTAGCTTATAAAGCATGTCTAGAACCAAATTGCGAGTATAATATAGATCTTATTCAATTACTGCTTCACAACGTCGACGACATTCTCAATTTCATTTAACTAGCGGCGAACAATACAATAATCAACGGTGGCGATGAGAAGATAACATTCCCACATTCACAAAGCAGAGATAGAACTGATGCGGGAGCTGAATTTTTACTCAAAAACGAATACCCACCTCCCAGAATCGACGATCTACTCAATTATCTAATTCCTGCGTCTTGTTAAAAATTAACTTACGCTCCGAACACCACCAGCTACGAATCAAAACTAGTAATGTTCTGAAGATAGCTTCAGGACTTGAAACGGGCATTTTGAATTCCTTGTGATGCCTTTCAAAACAGACAAATGCACCTACTATATTCATAAAGTACTTAAACACATAGGTAGGTTAATAGAGATGTTGATTGACGACATTCTCATCTGTTCGGAAATAAGAAGTGAAACACAAAGAACAGTGGCGATCAGTTGTGAGTGTACTAAGAGAGAAGCGACTCTTTACTAAATTAAGTAAATGTGAGTTTTGGCTGCCAGAAGTAAACTTTATGGGCCATGTTCTATCACACGACAGTGTTGTTGTTAATTTCAGCAAAGTGGAAGCAGTTCTGGACTAGGAAAAAACCAGAAGTAGTGACATAGATATGTAGTTTTTGGGTTTAACGGGATAGTACCGCAGATTCATATAGAATTTCTCGTGTCTTGCCTTACCATTGACAAAGCTCATGAGTAAAAATCAAATCATTTATGTGGGATGAGGACTGTGAGACGAGCTTCCATAGACTGAGGGAGAAGTTGATCATAGCACCAAGAGTTGGTTATCCCAGATCCAAGTAGAGTTTATATAATCTGTAATGGTACCAGTAGGTATGGATTAGGATATGTCTTGCTGCAGTAGGACAGCGTGGTGACTTACATCTCTCATCGGTTAAAGCCTCTCAAGTCGAACTATTCTACGCATGACCTAGAGTTAGAGATTATCGTGTTTGCTTTGAGAATATGGAGGCATTACCTCTACGGTGTGACCGTAGAATTGTACTGCTACCACAAGTGCTTGAAATACCTTTTAGATTAAAAAGGAACTCTGTAATAGATAGCGTCGCTAGATGGAGTTACTATAAAACTACGATTTAGAGAGTAAGTATCATCAGGATAAAGTAAACGTCGTGTAGGTACTCTCAACAGAAAATTAGTACTGATGGCTCACATGATGATTCAAGAACAAAGGTTGCTTGGAGATTTTATAGACTTAATCACTGTCAAATCAAATTCCCCGAAAACTTTAAATACACCCGATGAAGCCTATCTTTCGAATTTTCTTGTTAAAACAATCGGATAGACAGAATAAAAGAAGCTCAGAGGCAAGATAAATGAGCAAACAGTACATGAAGCGTTAAGTACGAAGCTGAGATTTAGTACAACTTATCACCCTCAGACTGATGGCCAATCAAAAAGGGCAATACATACGCTAGAAGATATGCTTAGAGCATACGTATTAGACTTTAAAGACCATTGAGATCAACATCTACCGTTAACAGAATTCGCGTACAACAACAGCTATTACGCAAACACACGAATGGCACCGTTTGAAGCTTTGTACAGGCGAAAGTATAAATCACCTATATGCTGGACGGAACTATTAGAGTGAGAATTTCTTAGGCCAGATATGATTGATCACGTTTCTAAAAGTTTTATACATGTCTCATCAAATCTTAAGAATCCCTTTCTTTATATTGTCGTGAAGAGACATGTCTTATTTAGTTAGAATTTTGACATCATTATGCATCATTGAAAGTTATGATAAATCAGGCAATGCCTCATCACATAGGGCCTATTCGTGATATTAGCAAAGTATGGATCAGACACTTACCCGTTAACCATACCCCCAAACCTTAGTAAATTTTACGACATTTTCCTATGTTTCTCAGTTGAAGAAATATCAACTGGACCGTGATCATGTTATAGAGTGCGAAGTAGTCAAAGTACAAAATGACAATACCTTCATAGTAAAAACCGGAATGAATTCTCGATTACCAAGGGAAATGACTTAGATATAGGAGTATCCCAGTTGTAAAGTTAGTCTAGAGGGGATTGTCTCCGAATGAGACAATTTGGGAAAAAGATAGTAGATGTATTCTAAAATTATAGACTAGAAGTCTAGTTAGAATAGAGCAAATTTCGAGGGCGAAATTTTATTTAACGGGGGGAGAAATGTAATACCCTAAAAATCTCACTTATTATAAGTGTCACATTTTAACAAATAAAACCTATTAAAAATAGGTGAATATGTGGTCTCAAACCTTAAAAGCGTATTGATTATTATGTTAAGTAATTTCTTCTTGAAATTAAATAAGCTAAAGACTAAATTTTCTAAATCTTATTAGGGATCATAAAATACCCTAAGAATATCATAATTAAGTATAATCTTAAATAAAAGGCAAATAAATGTCATCAAAATGCCTAAACCAATTAAAGAAAATTAACAACAATTAATGGACAATTAATTTTACACTAGTTAAATTAATTAATTAATTTCTTATAATTAATTAAAAGGCAATTAAAAAAGCATCAATTAGGGATATTCTAACTTGATTAAAAATCAAGGGCCAATAAGGGTTCTAATTAATTTCATAGTTAAACTTAATCCTTGTGAAATTGGTGGGACCAATGGGAGGCTTTAGATATTATATATTAGAAGCACAAATTCATGAGCCAAATGAGAGGGGACAAATTGGAAGAGATGGGATAAAGCAAATAAATGAATGAAGAAATGAAGATGCATGTCGGCACACACACATATTAGAAGGAATTGAAGTTTCAAAAAGCATAAAGCATAAAGTATGACTCTCCAATTAGAAAATTGAGCTAATTAATTAATTGTAATTAAAACAAAAACATAATAAATAGCATATTGGGTGGGGGTGTCGACCAAGCCTTGGTGGGGTGGAGATTAACTTTCAAAAAGTGCAATTTCATCCAATGGTTAGGTTGAATCTTGATCACAATTAAATTTCATTTGTGTCCCCAATTTTCTCCTATAAATAGTAGGCTTGGGATCACTTCATTTTCACACCAAAATCAAGTAACAATCTGAATATAAAGAGAAGTGAGAGTGAGTGAGGAGTATCTTGAAGGAGTTCAAGCAATAGCAAGGTAAGTTCTTAGAGTTTTAGCTTTTGAGTTTTTTAGTTAATTGTTGTTTTAATCTTAAATCTTCCAAAATTAGTTAGTTTTCGTGTTTTCTGAGTTTAAAAATGAGTTTGTTTCAAAAAAAATGATGGAGGAAGGATTGGAGCAAAAATTTTGGGAGTTGAGAGTCAAAGTAGCGAAGCGCTGACGAAATTTTGTCGGTTAGCGACTTCTGGAGTCAGTGGTAAAAACACTGGTATCGTATGTTAAAGATGATGTTCTTAAATTCTGAGAAACTTCATGGTTGAAGTAGACATATAGGGCTTTTCAAATATACCTAGAATGTATTATTTCGAGTTCTGTGCTAGGAGATAAAAATTCCCAAAGTTGGGCTATGTTTTCTGGAGAGTTTCTGGGCAGATGTTAGAAACACTAAACCTGGGAATGACTCATGAAATCTGGGAACAAAATGAGTATTTTTAATTAAAACTAGACATCCTAAGGATTCCGAGGAATTTTACGGATCCTCGTTTCGATTTTTGTGGAATTAATGGTGATTTTTTAAAGTTAGGCGAAAAATCAGCCCTAATGCTGTTAACAGCGTTTTTTCACGAAATTTAGGGAAAATAATTGAAAAATAAATTACCCAGGGGTAAAATGGTCATTGGTGACTAAGATATCTATTGGGATATTATTTATGAATTAATAAATGCGATGGTACTATTATAGGCTGTCCGAGAACACAAATTGACAGACAAAACATACCACTATCTACACAGACTAAGGTACGTTCACGGCGTACTGTAACACTAACTCTAATGCTTATAGTATGTTTATATATGATAGTTGTATTCATAAACTAAGATGCTATCTTAGTTCATTACTAACACATTCAGCTTTACACGGGTTATAGTTTTAATAATACCGTTAGAGTTTTCCTAGCGCTGAGGACACGGAAGCGTGGCACTAGTGAATAGTGTAGACCGAGATAACGGACATGTGAATCGGCTATGCCGTTATCTCAAGTCATACATCTGTTATGGGCTTTTGTATTGATAATTGTTGTAATGTCATGAATATCTGTCATAAATATATTGTTGATATAAGCATGAGGTTAACCGTTACTGAGTCCGATGGGCATTGGACCTCGCTCTTTATTATAGCTTCGAGTCGGAGGATCAAGGACTGAAGATAAGAGACAAGATTAAGCAGAACGCATGAGGACTCAGCTGGAGCCTCTGTTTAGAGACGTACTATCATCGCTAGTGTATTTGTATTCTCGAACAAAAGTATCTATCTTATTAAGATACGCCACAGACAATGTTGTACCACAGATTTATCAGTTACTCAATATTTTACATTGCTCCGATGCTCAACTCTGATCAAAACGCTATGAAAATGCTTTCGAAAATTTGGGTGTTACACTTTACAACAAATAATATTTTTACTTGGTCCCTCTCCCTAATTTCCCCTATCATCTATGGCACACATTATTATTTGAAATAATATATATATCAAATTTCTCGAAAAAAAAATAATATATCAAATTCCCAAGTGGATGTATAATAAATAAATAAAAAGAAGTACTAATATGGTATAACTCGCAAATTGATAATAAATAAAATAGCTTAAGAATTCATCAACTAAAGAATAGTAATAAAAGAAAGGCTTGGAAAGTTGACTTCATACGGTGAATTTTATCTATTATAACCATTCGATGCATGTCATGCAGTGAACTTTTCATTTGCATCTGGTAAATAAAAAAGAAGGTAAATTTATGCTCCTAAGCTTATAAAAAAGAAATTTAAGCTAAGGTCCTAAACACAAGTTTCTTTCTGACATACTTTTAAGCAATTCTCCCTCTAATTTAAATTATTTTAAAATCAACTAGAGGAATATATAGAGTAGTAACACAATATTGTAAGTTTGTAACTATCTAAAGGTATAAGTAATGGATTGTGAAAAACAATTCCAAGCGAGACAAGAGTGAATAGAAACGTTTTGTTATTTGAATACTTAGTGTGATGCTTGCACACTAGATTCAGATCTCCGATGAAAGTTTTTTTAATAATTTCATTATTATAAAGTTTAGAGTAAAATACTCTAACCTCCTTTCTGTTTTACGTTAATTACACGGACCTCCCATCTATTTTGAAAATATACACTTAAGTTCAAACCGTTAACTCCGTTATGAATATTCTAAAATATATTTTTTAATTGAAATTTATATAAAAATAAAATTTATTTACTAATTTATCCTTAATTCTAAATCATAAATTTTAATTGACAACTTGTAAATATCACAAACCTTTAAAATTTTGAGTAAGTTTTCTAAATGTTGGTAGAAAAATATCAAAATTTAAATGACTTAATACGATAATCTCTCAAACATATATAGTTTATTATATTTGATATAAAAAAAATGTGTCTGATATATATTTTTAGACATTTAAGAAACTAAAAATAAATAAATTTCAATAAATATGAAAAAAAATTTAAATTATAAATTTTATAATCTAAAAATTTCAAAATATTCAACATATATAGAAAGTTTTAAAAAAAAATCTATTAGGATAAAAATTTGGTGGTATAATTTTTTTTTTGCCCACATACATATATATTTGTTTAAAGGTTTTAGGGTTTAGGAGCAAAAATACACATGTGTTTTATCCTCGGGAGCGCCCAGCACCATATGATTTTTTTGGAAGAAAAATACACATGTGGTTACATTTTAGGAGCAAAAGTCACACCACCGTTAAAATCTAGCTTGTTGTAAATATGGCTTTTTTTTTGTAAATGACCGGATTTTAAATTTTGTTGTAAATACAAAGCACTTTCTATTGTAAATCTAGCATTTTTCTGTTGTAAATGACCTTTCTAGGTTCAAAATCCAGGTGTTTAAATGTTGTTGTAAATATGGCTTTTTTCTGTTGTAAATATGACCAACTTTTAAATTTTGTTGTAAATACAACACTTCTTGTTGTAAATCTAGCATTTTTCTGTTGTAAATGACCTTTCTATGTTCAAAATCCAGGTGTTTAAATGCTGCTGTAAATATGGCATTTTCTGTTACAAATGCACCGTTAAGTTAGATTTTAACGGTGGTGTGAATTTTGCTCCTAAAATGTAACCACATGTGTATTTTTGCTCCCAAAAAAAGCATATGGTGCTGGGCGCTCCCGAGGGTAAAGCACATGTGTATTTTTGCTCCTTTACCCTTGTTTAAATAATTCTAATGTTAAAGAAGGGCAATGGTAAAACAAAAATTTAAAAATCAAACTTAATGGTCAACTAACGGTTTTGGTGGATGAAAATAAAATCTTAAAATACAAGGGAAGTTTGTGTAACATACATTTTAATTTTAAGGGACGTCTATATGGGTTTTCAAAATAGAGGGGATGTCTGTGTAATTAAAGTAAAACAGATGGGTTGTTAGAGTATTTTACTCTAAATTTTATTAGAAAGAGGGATTTGTTGAGATTCCAGGGTGCATATTAATTATCATATACATAATACCTTCTTCAATAATACAACCTGTTGATTTTAAAAACCTAAAAACTCAAACCTTCTTCGTTATGATCCATGTGCTCACTGTGTGGTGTACCGTGCATGTGCTCTATTTTGCAGGTAAGTACTTTCATTGAGTCATACTTTAAATTTTCTCACTCTTTGTTATTCTCTATGATGCACGAGACAAATATAATTCAATGATGTTAAAATTGGAAGATTATTTTTTAACTGTCCCCCAACCTAAGGAAAAATAACATAAAGAAAATAATGTAGTCAAAACTCAAATCAATGAAGTAAATTGTTAGCTAGGAGATTTCGCTCAGCAACATTTATTTATTTTAACATTATGTGCGACAATATATACATTTATTTATTTTAAGTCCCTTGTTTGCACTGGCTATAGGATCATATAATAAAACCAAAACAAATCACCTAACATGTTGACAAATAATATAATAACTTGCTATCGTCTATGGCACACATTATTATTTGAAATGATATATCAAATTCGCAAGTTGATGTATAATAAATAATTAAAAAAGAAGTACTAATATAGTTTAACTCACAAATTGATAATAAATATAATAGCTTAAGAATTCATCAACTAAATAATAGTAATAAAAGAAAGAATTGGAAAGTTGACTTCATACGGTGAACTTTACCTATTAACCATTTGATGCATGTCATGCAGTGAACTTTGCATTTCAATCCGGTAAATCAAAAAGAAGGTAAATTTGTGGTCCTAAGCTTATAAAAAGAAATTTTAGGTCCTACACACAAGTTTCTTTCTGACATACTTTTAAGAAATTCTCCCTTTAATGTAAATTATTTTAAAATCAACTAGAGGAATATATAGAGTAGTAACACAATTTTGTAAGTTTGTAACTATCTAAAGGTATAAGTAAAGGATTGTAAAAAAAAAAAAAAGCGCCAAGCAAGACAAGAGAGAATAGAAACATTCTGTTATTTGAATATCTAGTGTGATGCTATCACACTCAGATTCAGATCTCCGATGAATTATTTTTTTTGTTAATAATTTCATTATTATAAATTTTATTAGGAAGAGGGTTATGTTGAGATTCGAGGGTGCATATTATCATATACATACCTTCTTCAATAATACAACCAGTTGATTTTAAAAACCTCAAACCTTCTTCGTTATGATCCTTGTGCTCTCTGTGTGGTGTATGTGCTCTATTTTGCAAGTAAGTACTTTCGTTCATTCGTTGAGTCATACTTTAAATTTTCTCCCAATCTGTTAATATGCTTTGTTATTCTCTCTAAGTGACAGAGCGTCGCGCGAGACAAATATAGTTCAATGATGTTAAAATTGGAAGTTTGTTTTGTAACTGTCCCCCTACCTAAAGAAAAATCACATAAAGAAAATAATGTAGTCAAAAACCAAATCAAGCGGTAAATTGTTAGGCAAGAAATCTCGCTCAACAACATTTATTTATTTTAACATTGAGTGTGACTATCTACATTTATTTATTTTAAGTCGCTTGTTGGCACAGGCTATAGGATCATATACTTTGACCCAAAAAAAATAGGATCATATACTAAAACCAAAACAAATCACCAAACATGTTGACAAATAATATCATAACTTGTCATCATCTATATGCCACACATTATTTTTTGAAATAATATGTCAAGTTCGCAAGTGGATGTATAAAAAATAAAAAAAATACGTAATAATATGGTTTAACTCACAAATTGATAACAAATAAAATAGCTTAAGAATTCATCAACTAAAGAATAGTAATAAAAGAAAGACTTGGAAAGTTGACTTCATATACGGTGAACTTTACCTATTAACCATTCGATGCATGTCATGCAGTGAACTTTGCATTTCAATCTTGTAAATAAAAAAGAAGGTAAATTTGTGGTCCTAAGCTTATAAAAAGAAATTTAAGGTCCTACACACAAGTTTCTTTCTGACATACTTTCAAGCAATTCTCCCTTTAATTTAAATTATTTTAAAATCAACTAGAGGAATATATAGAGTAGTAACACAATATTGTAAGTTTGTAACTATCTAAAGATATAAGTAATGGATTGTGGGAAAACAAAAAAACAAAAAAACAAGCGAGACAAGACTGAATAGAAACATTTTGTTATTTGAATACTTAATTAGTGTGATGCTTTCACACTCAGATTCAGATCTCCAATGAATGTTTTTGTTAATAATAATTTCATTATTATAAATTTTATTAGGAAGAGGGTTTTGTTGAGATTCGAGAGTGCATATTATATCATATACATACCTTCTTCAATAATCCTACCAGTTGACTTTAAGAACCTCAAACCTCTCAAACCTTCTTCGTTATGATCCATGTGCTCTCTGTCTGGTGTTTGTGCTCTATTTTGCAGGTAAGTACTTTCGTTGAGCCATACTTAAAAATTTTTATTCTCCAACAAGTGTTTACTCTCTCCGAGCGTTGCGCGAAACGAATATAATTCAATGGTGGTAAAATTGGAACCCTCCCCCTACCTAAAGAAAAATCACATAAAGAAAATAATGTAGTGAATCATAGACATAAATTACATCTCCTAAAATTGAGGGATATGCTGCTGAAAAGAAATATGATTACTTCTCCTAAAATTGATGATTTTTGTTTTCAGAGAGATCTGATTTGAACAGAAAAAGTGAAAAAGGAGACTAAGTCCTCTCTTGTTGAAGGCATCATACGTCAAGCAATCTGCATTCTGCAATCTGTAAAACGTGGTAACTTCACCTAATTCCCTTTTTATCTCTTATTTACTCTTTGTTTATCGCTGTGTTTATATTGTATGTCTCTCTTCTGCTTCAGTGTTCTGTGTTAAAGGAAAAGAGTAATTCCCCTAAGTTAACTACAGATACAGTTAGTTCCACGCTTTATATTGTGATATATAATTTGTTTATAAACCCCATTTTTTGGATGATTTTTTTGATTTTTTTTAACTTAGATAACACTAGATAAATAATACCGAAACTTTGTGTACACCACTTTTTGTACTATGTGGGCGTAGAAGAAAAAAATTGTTGTCTTTATTTTCTGTTTATTGCTGCATATTTCTGTGTGCCCTTGTTAATTGCTTTAAGGTATGTTCATCAACTTAGTCGTCCCTTTGTATCTGTACATTGTTTTCATTGTTGTGTTTATATCTTTCATTTGATTCTTATTAAGTTCTTTTACGTACTCTTGTTTTGTGGTTGTTCTTGTTTTGTGGTTGTTGACCTCTACTAGATTATCCTATCCTAATACTTAGTTCTTTTTTTCTTTTTCTTTTTCATTTTGTGTGCCCTGGTTTGTTCATATTTAGATTCTTCATCGTATCTAAGCTTTTGCTTGTTTGATTGCTTTGTCCTTCTTCAAATTAACAAAAACAAGAAGGAGACTTCGCCATGCAAGACATCATCAATTGACCACGTAGAAATCTCCAAAAAAGAGAAGGTAATTACTATTCCTTCTGGTCTTAAATATAAGATTTAGTTGCCTTATTTTGAAGAGATTATTGAAGCTAAATAAATTACTTAATAGTATCATATGTTGTATATCATTAGATTATATGCATCTCTTGTCCATAACATAAGTCACTTCTAGAATGATGACTATCTATAAGTCACTTGAAGAGCAATTAGTGCTTACATTTAAAACGAATTCAATCAATTAACTATCATTTTTTTGTTTTGATGAATTAGTTAAAATGACTTATATTATAGATTGGGGGGAGTAGTATCAGTTTAATTTATAGGTCAGACAAATTAGTTAAGAGAAAAAATAAAAATAAAAATATATTAAAGTGATTTAAATAGCTTATTTAATCTCTCCAAATAAATCAACTGGGTCTTATATTTAAAAACAAATGTAGCATAGGTTTTCATTGTATCCATCTTACTGTTAAATGTCCCTATTTGTGGTTTTTTTTGGTACAAGTACAACCATCACATGGTTGGTTGAATCCGCTAATAGTTGACATAACTTGATGCACAAATATTTAGGACGGGAGCATATATTGCCACTATTCAAGTAATTATTAGTATTCCGCAAATGAACCAAAGACTCAGGTATAGTCTGATGCCCAATACAGTTCGAATCCACTTGCTCATTCTAAAGATGAGCATATAGTGCCCATCCCCAAATAATTAAAAAGGTTTTTTTTTTTTTTGAAAAAAATACTCCATGCACTAAAAATTACTTAACTTAAGATACTGGATGTTGAAAAAACATTTCAGATATTAAGTGTTACTGAAAAAAGATATTTCTTAATGCAGGATTATAAATTAATTAATTTGATATATTGGGTGCAAACAATATATCAGGGTGCAGCATAAAATTTAATCCAAATACATAAAAAATATATTTTAAAAAAAAAAAAAGGGTCCCCACCCAAAAGTAGAGGGATGAGCACTACATGCTCAACTTTTGGATGAGCATGAAATGTGAACACATACTTACAATACCATGCTGAAAAATTTCCCCCATATGCCACCTTCAGAAATTCTATAATATTATCTCCGGTCTTAAATATATTACCTAACCGATTGTTTTGAAGAAATTAAGGAAGTTAATAAAATTACTACCTCCGATTTTAATAAAATATTTATATTTATATATTTTTTCAAACTAATTTATTTGACTTATAAATTGATATATAGTGTAATTATGCATAACATATGATATGATTAAATAACTTATTTGGCTTCTTTAATCTCTTCAAAAAAAAAAAAAATCAATTATGTCTCATATTTAGGATCGGAGATAGTAGCATCAAACATGACCTATGTCACGTTATCCAAAAAATGTCGGAAAAATAAAAAATAACAAACAAAGCTTCTCCTTTATGAGAAAATTAAAAAAGGCATAATACCTTGATTTCCACTTTACCAGAAACTCCGTATTTTGGTGAGAATTCAGTGGAATACAAGGGTGAATATGCATTTCCAGATTTATAATCTATTGATTATTTTTCCAACCAAATTTTATTTCGGAATTAGTTGTCAATGGTTAAATATGTGACCATATTTAATTGGCTAAATTATGTGATATAAAATCAAATCAAATAATGGTGATTTCTAATCAAAAGGAGTCAAGAAAGTGTATGAATGACACTTAGCCAGATTGGTCCATATTAACAAAAAATTCTTTGACAAATGGACTTGCACTAATTGAGATTAGGGGCAAACATTTGTAACTATCTAATAAGGCTATATTTTGGCCTACAATAAAAGGGTAGAAGACAATGAAAATAAGTAGTTGTCAAAGGGAATAAAATACATAGTATTTAATGTATTTTGTGCCAAGTAAGCATTTATATCAAGCAAGGGATTAATATCTAATTGATTATTATCCAAATTGTGCATATGTCTTCAAGTTGAGAAGGGCAATAAACACCCTCTTTAGGGGCTGATAATTTTGTTCCGCAAAGGCCCAAAGGAGAGACCATAAAGCTTGATAAAAAATGCACAATAACACCTTGCTAAGTTAGCAACCAACTAGGCATTAACACTTGATATTAAGGGACACCTAATCCCTAATTTGTGTCATCAAAGTGACATCATAAACTTGTCTAATAAAAAGTGCACAATTTCAGCTGAGCATTGGTGGTTGATTAATAGCCAAGTTTTCATGATATTATCCCATAGAATTAAAGCTTTATGTAATTGCATGATCCAATGGGGGACTTGAAGCCATAGGGAATTAACACATGTAAAAACAATCCAAGGGTCCTAATTGAGCCATAAATTTCGGAATGGATGAAGGGAGGAGATTAGACATGAGAAAACTTCTTGATTAAGTCTTGAAAGTATGATATTTTGCAAGGGTATAATGGTGATTGACATGTGGGGCCTACAAGGACTTGTTCTCTCTCTATAAATAGAGATGATCCCCTCTTCATTTCTTCACAAATCAAAACACATTTGATTATGTAGTGAGAGAGAGGGAAGGGCGAAAATCATAGGCAAGAGGAAGGAAGTGCAAAGATTCAAAGAAGCTTAAGGTAAATTTCTAGCTCAAGCTTTGTGATTGTTGTAAGGTTGTTGGATCATTGTGTCTTGGTATTTGGAAGCATGGGACCCTAAGGGGACATGATGTCCAAGATCCTAAGAACATGATTCAAGATCATCAAAGTTTTGAAGCAAACTCATGGTTGAAAATTTATGAGTTCATGTGAAGAATAAGTTCTTGTTCTTGGCAAAACTTTAGCCTAAGCAAGAAAAATATGAATTAAAATTATTTACATGTTTTTAAGGTCACCAATGAGTTTAAAACGAAAAATGGAGTGAAAACATGGTGAGAAATAATTTTTGGAATCAATAGATCAAAATAGTGAAAGTTGAGAAAATTTCCAGATTTCACTTTTCTAAAGTCAGTTACATTGTGAATAGTATGTTAAGCAAAAAATGATATCTAAGAATCATTAAATTTTCCAGTAAGAAAGTAGACATCTAGAGCTTTCTTTTGATATAAAATACGGAATTTTTAGAGTTTGATACAAAGAGATATGAATTGTTCAAATTGATCCATCTTTCTAGACATGTGATCTGAACAATGTTGGAAAATGATAAATTTGGGAATGACTCGTGTTGTTCAGGCTTCTAGGAATATTTTTCCATGAACATAGATATGTCAAGGGTCATGTAGATTTTTGCAGCACTCAAATTGGAGTTTTGTACATTTAGTTATGATTTTTCAAATTTTCCAAAAAATCTGCCAAAAATTTGAATTTAAGGAAACGTAAGGGTAAAAATAGAATAACTTATCCACTAAGGGTAAAAAGGTAAAAATAAGTGAAAATAACACTTTTGGATATTATCCTAAGTCATATTATATTTATTACAATATCATATAAAATATGGAAAATGAAATAATCCGATGATAACATTATAAGATATCCTGGAAGTCCGGGGTCGGATTCAAAAGTCAGGCGTATTACTAATTACGCAGTGAAAGGTACATTCGTATAAAGTAACTTTAACTCTCCTATGTCTATGTCTTGTATGGCTATATATGCTTGATTAAATCATGAATTTTGGATTCGTGACCAAGACTAGGTCTTGGTGTCATGTTTGTTTACATTCAGTAGGCTGTGGATTGTTGTATCTATATAATAATGTTGCATGCTTGTTTTCCTAGCACTAAGGAACCCGTGATTGGGTCACGAGGCACTAGTGAGTGCTTAAGCTGGTAACGATACATGTGCTATATGCTATTGTAGTCGGGTACCGATGTGTTTGTTGAATGTAGTATTGTTGTGATTATCTATCATATATTGCTTATACGTACTTTGCATATGAAGTTAACAATTACATGAGATTCAATTCGATTGAATCTTAGACTTGACTAAAGGTTCAGGAAAGGAATCTGGACCTGGGAAGGCGATAAAGACAGAGCCGTGGAGAGAAACCGTTAGAACGAATGCCAGAAGAAGTTTATTAGGGCTTAGTTTCTAGTAATGAATCTGATAGTTAGTTCAAACCATTTGGTATCTAAGGAAAGGTTGGTCAATGTGGTTACTTAATCAGTCACCATTGCGAAAGCACGGAGAGACTCCCATTAGACTAACGCTGACTTGGCCAATAGGTCTAATTAACTGTGTTGGGTTCATGGCTTTAGGTCTAGTCAGAGTTGTATCTAAGGTTGTATAATTGTATCACATGATCATTCCTCCGTGATTTTAAATTAACTAGTATATATCTGGGCATATAATATCAGTTACTCATCGTCCAAACCTTAATGCATGCTCTATGTTGCGAATTACTCTAATCTGTCAAACCGTTAACTTTGTTGATATTACTAAAACTACATGTCATCGGAGAAAAACAGTAGTAAGGAATTTGGGGTGTTACAAAAGGATATTGAGACACTCACCTTAAGTGTTTCATCGGATTGTGGGGATATAAAAATGTCAATGAGGAACTCAATTAAGTCATCGAAGTTAAAACGGTTATTTGGTTACAAAAAAGCTTGAAACTGTCCAAACTCGGCATACGAGTTGGGGGTCATGGCTGGATATGTCAAGGGAAGATGAAGATGAAGGAAGGTCGGGGAGGCGGGGAAGGAAGAAAGATTGGAGGGAAGGGATTTGAGGACATAATTAGAAGGTGAAGCCTCGAGGTTTTCGATTCAGACCTACTATTTTGTGACCGCCTTCTTCCTTTCACTGCCATTGAATAATCTAATATCTTCAAAAAGACCTCAAAGTTCCTAAGAATACTTCTTCTTCTTCTTCTCAAGCTGTTTTTGTTTCTTATGCATAATAAACAGTAGGATTTGGAGGTAGGGAAAAAGAGTATCGCAAGTTGAGATTAGATAGATTATTATGGCATCTGTGAAGCCAAAAGTGATAAGCCACCCGTCAATGGACCAACTTCAAGGCTTAGAGTAATGTATTGATTCAAACCCATATTGGGGTATGGCAAGTTTGAATCTGTTCTATGATGCATTCTCACTTTGTTTTCTTCTCTCTCAATGTGAGTGATTCTCTATCTGCTCTGTTCACAGGGGAGACAAATGGCTACGGGTTTTCAGCATTACATTTTGGCCTTCTCATGACGGACTTCAAGCATAACCTCTCACTCATTCATTTCTATCATTTCCCTTCAAACCTATTCACCTAAACACACACTCACTCTCTCTTCTTCTTTTTTTGCCTTCTCTCCACCAGATTTGACCGTCGTTGTTACCATAGTTCAAATCTCGTCGCCATTGGGATTCCTTTTCTCATCTTTGAGAATCAAGATTTTGTTCCTCCATTGTAGTGGTTGACTTCTGATCTGGTCAATAGTTCAGCATCTTGATATTTTTCCCCTTTTCTCTCTATTATTGCAGTTGCTCATGGTGACTGCCTGTGGTTTCTGTGGAGGTTGACGGTGGCTGGGGCTGAGTTGGGGGAAGCTTTGGTTTTTTTGCGAAGGGTACATTGGTCATTTTAAGGTAAAGTGATCCTTATTTCTTTTATCATTTTGAATTTTGATTATTCTCTACGGGTATTTATGTCTTTTGATTCTGAACTATTTTTTGTTATCTTAAATTTAAGTAGAAAAATTACATTTAAGAATTCTGATTTAAAAAAAAACCAATTTAAGTTTATAAATGTTAAAAAAAAAAAAAACCCCACCACTGAAATTATTTATGATCCCCTAAATTATTAATCGAATTTTACCAGAAAAGCTTTGTCAAATTCTTACAAAATGATAATTTTCTTTCAGAATCCTATATTATAATTCTTGAAAATCTGTAAGAACTTGTTGGAAATTAAATAAATTTAAAAATTTTAACTAAACGTTAAAATCTACACTAATATATATATATACACTAATATTTTAAGATTCTAAAATGTGGTTATCCCAAAGAAATAGAATATAGTGGAATATCATTAGTTTTTAATGCAACCAGTAACTCTGCTTTAAAAATGCGAATTAACATGGTATATGAGTAATAAAAATAATAACATTCAGAATGAATAATTATCAGAAGAGGAATCCCTTCTCCACTATGATCAAAATAAGCTGTCAATTATGTTCATTTTACATTAACACTTTAAAAATAATCTTCATAAAGTAAATAAACCCGTTGGAATCATTTTGTATAATCAAAAGATTAAAACAACGAAATGGTTGCTTCTGTGTTGTTAGTTGTAGCAAAAGAGCACCATATGCAACTATATCAGCACCTTACACAAAGTAAGCCTACAACGTAATTTGAATGGTTCAAGGCTAATATAAAGCTTAGGGCGAAAACTATTGAATAGTTTGACAATATTTCTTCATGGCTTCTTTCATAAAATTATCCTATTTGTTCCTTTCCATTGTTGTGAATTAACATTTTCAACCATTGGTTTGAAACATTTGACGTTGGGTTACCTTCCTATGTACAATTCATAGGGGTTTTGTTCTTTATATGTCTGATCAATGACCTATTTTGAATATAGTGTTATGACCCTTGATACATGAAGACAGATTTACAAAGAGAAATACAATTTAAAGCTAAAATTCACTGCATTAAGAGATTACACAAACATTATCACACTAATACAGAAACCGAAAAAGACAAGAACAAAAGCTACAAAACATACACAGACTAACTCTCACTGTAGGACCTAAACTCTAATATAAACACATAACAAGTTGCCACTATATCGAGAGGAACGGCACTCTTCACCCAAAGGGCCCAAAACCAGTTCCAAGTTCTTCACTGCCCTTCTCATGGTATCTCTCACAGTCCCCAACTCATAGACCTTAACTATAGCAGTCCTATCGCCACTCTATTTCTCAATTCATTCACCAAAGTAGCAAGTAAAACCTCTAGCCAACAAAAGTACTGTAACATCCCATTTGAAAACGGCGGAATTTTTTTTTTTTTTAAACGTTTCCAAATATTTCAAGCAGAGTAGTCAGAGTAGAGCATTGGAGCGAGTAAGTAATTTACATTTCATTCAAAATATGGACCATAGTGTAATTGTATTGAATTACAGTCATCCAGAATTTTTAAAGGTTAAAGAAACTAAGGAAAACGATAAACAATGTAGACACGTCTTGGCCTATTCCAGCTACTTTCCTCAATCGCCAAAGATTGGTCCTCCAGACCCTGATGCTACAACTGAGATCCATTCCACATATGGATCTCAGGTAATTAACCTTATGCTCAAATAAAACAAGTATACGTACAACGATATTCATTTCAATACAGCATATCATCACAAAAGCAAACAGCAGATGTATGATCAATAACATGAACAGAACATAAGCACAAAGCAGTATGAAAAGTCTCTCTCTCGACTAGTTCTGCACAAATCCAGTGCCACGCCTCCAACGTGTCCTCAGCGCTAGGAATAACTCAAACGGCATTACCAATACTATAATCCGTGGGTAAAGCTGTAAGTATCTCTGACGATTCTCAACAGAACCTCAGTCTATGAACGTATCTATAATGCAAAAGTATATGAGCAGCATAGAGTTAGGGTTACAAGACGCGTCCATACCTTAGTTGCGATATCCGGCTCTTCCGGCTAAAAACGGTACTTTTTGACGGCCGTACGTAAAAACAAATGAAAACGCGGCTCAACGGCTCTCACGAACGATGGAATTTTGACGGTTCGATGTCGAAGTATTCTAATCAGAATAATAACACACTTATGAATATTTGGCAGCATAACAGGCATTTTAGGTAAAAAGACCATTTTGCCCTTACTACCCCTATTTGGCGGAATTTCGCCAGAATTTCGTTACTTTGACCGTATTCCATTTCAAAATTATCTCCACTATGTTTTTACCTCGTCAGGCATCTTTCAATGCAATGAGGCATAAAAAAAAGTATAGGAATATATTCTGAAACTTCCTAGATCAAAACAACAGTTCTACTATAACTACCGAAAAAACTACGGAAACTAAAAGCTAAGGACAGAAGAACTTACTCGGGGCTAGGCAGAATTTTTGAAGAGCTTCTCTCTCTAGAACCTCTCTCTAGGTTTCGAATTTTGGTGTGAAGAATGAGAGGAGAGGGGCTCTCTATTTATAGAAGAAAGGAGGGACAAGGTGGGTATTAACAAAAGTCTTCGAGATATGATTCGGGCGTTGGATCTAGGGTTTTGGGAGAAGCAATCTTGACCATTCAAGGTCTTGGTCGACATCTAAGAGCCCAAAAGTCAATGGATGAGTTTTCATCCATGATGGCTCTTTGCTTTATGGCCTCCCGCCCGATAAAGCTACCCGATTGGTGTTCGTTTCGCGCGATTTTGCGAAACTCAAAAATCCGGCGTGTAACTTTGAAGATCTTTTCATCCTCTTTCATATTATCTATTTTGATCCTCTTTTTGATCATATCCAGGTATTCTCCGGTGCGTCGGAAGATATTCGGACAAACGCGTCGATTCTGTAAATCGCTTAGATAGAACCAACTTCTCGGACAACAATTCACCGAATCGTAAACGTCCAGTTGTTGCCTAACTTAATCTCGTGTTTAAAAATACGCAATTGTTTCTATAGGTTCTCACTTTGCCTATCTGACTCTACTCTATCTGATCAACTTTTCGTCTTATTTGAAATTAGGATTTTCGGTTGCGGAAACAACGCTTGATAAATTCTTTCTTCGTGTAAAAATTTACTTGTTCTTAATTTGATCAGTCTAAAAAGACTTTTACCTCTGGCTTACCTTGTAGAATTTATTTCTAACTTTTCCCTCGATGCCCTATAAGCGACTCACCGCATTATATTATTATTTTATTCTAATTATCATTTTAATTATCTAAACAATTCTTTTTAATTAAAAATAACCATAATTTCGCCCCTCTTTTAAAAATTCAGTTTTAATTATTTTTCCATAATTTTTTCCATTTTTTTAAAATATAATATTTTTTACCAAAAATTCTCGTTTTACCCCCGTTAAAAGGCTTAATCGGACCTAATTTCTTCGTTTAGTGATCTTTTTAGGATCAGGTTTATTCATATATTTATCTTTACTAATTTACGGTATATTGTTATCTTACAAACTTCTATACCGATATTGTCATTTTATATCCTGTGTAAAATATTAAAAATGTTTACCCCATCGGGTTACTTTATGGTTCTCGAATGCTTTTTAAACTTTTCTTCATGTTATTTCCTCTGAAATAATTTATTAAATTCTCATAATTAGGGATAACACTTCCATATTTTTCTCATAATTTTTCATGATCTTTCAAATATTTATCATAATATTTTTAGACCATTTTTATCACCATTATATCATTTTTAGTCATTCTCATTCATTAGATTTTCTGGAACTTTTTTTTGACAATTTACTCTATAATTATAACAATTTTTTATAACAGTTTTATCTCATGAATTTACTTCATTAAAATTTTTTATTAATTTTCCTTTATCTCAGAAATTCCAGATTCGCTAAAATCCGGGTATTACAAAGTACCCTTTCCTTTTTCATGCATTTTCCTAGATTCTCAAAAGTAGTCCTAACATTACCCTCCCCTTGAAGCTTCACCTTATCCTCAAGTTGATAATTGGAATTAAGCTTCCAGACACGCTTCTCCACTGCAAATGGTTGATTTGTTTTCCCTTGGGTCGTCCTCAGTGTCCGTCTCCAACATCATCTGCAAGTTTTTTGTTTTTATAGACTTGGTTGGGTCCAAACTTTTCTACACATTTAAAACAGAGCCCTAGTTAGTACTGTCGTGCTACCCCCTTTTTGCATCATAGCCTTCAATTCTGCCTTTTTCGTGTTGTCTGTGTGCACATTGATGGAGACTACTCCTCCGCAGGGTCGTGCATTACTCATTTTCCAGAATTTGTTGAGCTGAGTTACACCTAAGCCCATTGATTCAGCACTGCGTTTCGTTAAACCTAAAGCCCTTCTCATTTTCCAGCATTTGACTCTTCTCAACGACACAAATTGCCTTCTTCATTAACTCCTCTAGCATCTTCATATCGGCAACTTCAGTTCTGCTTGGATCTCTGGCTTCAATCCGTTGAGAAAAGATCCTATCAAGCATTCTTTGGAAGCGTCCTTTAGCAGGATAGACAGTTGTTTAAACTCGTCCACAATGTTCCTGTTTAGTTGCAATTAGAATTTGGTATTCTTCCCCACGATGAGAGGAATGAAATCGTTTCAGCAACTCTTGTTTGAACTCGCTCCAACTGCTCAAAGGGGTTCTTGTTTCCTTCCATTGGTACCAATTCAAGGCTCTTCCTTCAAGACTGTAATACCCCGAAATTAGAATTAGGGAATTTAAGGGCCAAAGTGCCAAAATGACCAAAATACCCCTAGGAAGGGTAAATAACTTAGGAAAATGGTGAAAAATCCTAAAAGGCAATGAAATAATTATTTGAATTATGAGAGTATATTATCTCTAATTATGGTAATTTAATAAATTACGAACTTGGAGAAATTGAAGAAGAATGCCCAAAAAGTATTGTAATGACAATAATACCCTTGTAAATTATAGAATAATACAAGAGACATGGAAACACAAGTGTTAATGCAAGAGTTTGGAGGTAATGGGGAATTCTAATTAAGAAAATTATCAACTAGTGATAATAAGGTAATTAAGTAATTTCGACTAATTACTTAAGTCTCGAGCAAAGGAAATTTAGAGATAATTATGTGAGGCTCAAAAATTAGTGAAAAATAGTTGGAAATTAGTAAAAATATATTTACTAATTAATTGGAGATTTTTGTGAAAAATAGTTGAGTTTAGGTATTTTTAAGCCTAAATACAAGAATGGACCAATAAGAGAATTTTGTGGAATTTTTGATAAAAATTTCATTAAGTAATTAATTATGTAATTAAATAAATCATGGAAAATATTTACAAATCCAAAAAAAAAAATGCTCAGCCGAAAATGGACAAACAAATGGAAGATAAGAGTGAAAAATTTAATATCATGATATTTTTGTAAAATTGTATTATTATATAATATAGTGAATAGTAATGGAATAAATAGGAAACAGATCCTATCTAGAGAACCAGGAATAGGAATTCCAAAGTCAAGGTAAAATATTGATCGGTGAGTTTTTACCTTCAAGTGACCTCTTCCTAAGTTAATTCCGAGGCTCGGTAGCGCATTTGCCTAATAAGACGAAATAGGGAAAAATGCGAGATAGTCACATTTTGGATCTCGAAGAAAATAAATTATAACTCAACATCTAGAGATGAGTTTATAATTATCTGGACATATTTGGAATCAGTGAATTATTATCCGTGAGATTGATGATTCCGAAAGCGATTTCGACACCGGACGTGTTCGGACACGTTTTCGAGAAAACTTCAACTGGATCATTGGAACCACATAAGGGACCGAAATATAAGTTAAATTAGATATTATTGATGAGGAAGAGAAGATCTTCAAAGTTATGAATCCAGAATTTTGAGATTTCTCCGAAGAGACGCGAAATGGAGACCGAACAGGAAAATCATCGAACCGGCCATAAAGCAAGTTGACTCACCACTCTTGGACCAATGGCTTGCTGCCACATCACTCCCCAATGTCGACTAAGGGCTGCCCATGGTCAAGAATTAACCACCATTTATCCTTTATTTTACTTGGTTATAAGGTAAGAGAAAATTACAAGATTTGGAATATGGAAATTACCAAAGTGGCACAATTTTTGCCTATATAAGGGCATGAGCACCTTCTTCATTTTTCACACCAAAAATCTGCCCCTTAGAGAGAAGTTAGAGAGAGAAGCTCGGAGAAAGTCTCGAGCAAAGTCTCGGGTAAGTTCTTCGGTCCCTGGTCTTTAGTTTCGGTAGATCTTTCGGTAGATATAGTAGGAATGCTAGATTTATCTTTAATTTTTCAAGATAGTCTAGATATCATATTTAGGGGTAAATATGATATATATTTCGAAAATATGATAAGGGAAAAGATCTGTCAAAATTCTGGAGAGATAGAGCGAAAACAAATGAAACTCCTGCGAAATTCCGCCAAATAGGGGTACTAGGGGCAAAATAGTAATTTTCGCCCAAATGGCCTGTTATGATGCCAAATGTTGATAAACGTTGTCCTTATAGGATATCTCGAGCTAATCGAGCATTGTTGTGCCGCCGTCATACCGCTGTTTTTTCCCCGTCGAATTTCACGTTTTTCCGTAAAAGTTACATTGTACCGCCAAAAAGGTACGTTCGCGTCTTGGTAACCTTATCTCGATGTTTATGGTTTACATATATGTGGTATGTGTGTTGTAGAGGTGTTATACTTGTGCGAGTGCATATAGCGGTTAGAGGATATGTCGTATCTTTGGGTGCATATGTCGATCTGTCATGGGTGCAATATGTCAGTCTGCTGGGTGCAATATGTCAGTCTGCTGGGTGCAATATGTCTGTATGCTGGGTGCAATAGGTCTATATGCTGGGTGCAATGTGTCTGCATGCTGGGGGCAATACATATGCATGGGTTGTGGTAGAGTGATTGTTGTCTTGTTGATATTATGGATGTCTCGTTGTCCGTATGTGTATACATAAACATGAGGTTAACATTACACGAGATCCAATGTGGTAAATTGGATCTCAGCTCTTAACTTAGCATCAAGTTCGGAAGGACCGAGGACCGAGGAGAGAGGAAAGCAGCAGGTTCAAGGAACCGGATGAAGACTTTCCGATGTTGTCCTTTACTTTTGATGTTCCGGCGGAAGCCTTTCTTTCAGATGTTTTGTACTTTTGAAACACTCGGTTTCTTCGTACCGATGTTGTAAACAGACAGACTTACGGCATTTTGAATATAAGTATCAGTTACTCAATCGCTCCGATGCTCTACTCTGATGAAAAAAAAATATATACTGTTTTTGAAGTCGGGATGTTACAAAGACACACCAGCTTTTCATGCTCGGATATGCTATTAATGTGGAAGTACCTTTCCACTTGGAAGAACCACCCCAGAGGATCCTCTCTGCCAAACATGGGCAATTCCAAATTATGGTACTTTGCCACTTCTCTTCCCACTTCGGTGTGGTGTTGATCGGCTTCTGGCATGTGTGACTCTATTGCATTTCTTTGCTTCATGCTTGAGCTGGTATCCAGATGTAGCAACACCTCCCTCCCAATACTCATAGCACTAGTCAACTACTCCTCCACCTTCTTTGTCAAGCCTGATAACTCATCTACCTTATTGGCCACCTCTCTCAAGTCTTGCAAAATAAATAAATAAATAAATTGAATTAAGGTAACTCCTTGATTTATGGAGATAAAACAAAATTTAATTATCAAGGAATATAAAACATTAGAAAAATAAATTATATTTATTAATTGATGGATTCAAACTAAATTTCCTAGTATTTATTATTATTATTATTATTATTATTATTATTATTATTATTATTATTATAGGGTTTATCGTTTGTCATGTCACATATAATAAGGTTTTGTCAAGTTACCCCAAAACTTTTGGGAGTTAAAGGGTTCATGAAAGGTCTTTTACTATTTTTGTTTTTGTATTTATTATATGAATTACAAAGAAACACCCTTCATTAATTCTTCTAACTCCCAAAACAACATAGCTTTGGAGTGACTTGAATAAATCTTATGTCAAGTGACATGACAAATTATAAACTCATACATATATATATATATATATATGGGTAAAGGATTTCTTGATCACGGAGATAAGTTATCTCCAGTGACCCCCCAAAACTACGTCGTTTTGGATTAATGAAGAGTGTTTCTATAATTTTGTTTACCTTTTTATCATATAAATTTTTCCGAACCACCCTTCATTAATTCACCTAAAATTACAAACACACATTTCATTAATTCAAAACGATGTAATTTTATGGATCACTGGAGATAAATTTATTTCCGGTGACTGAAAAAATACTTTTCCCTATATATATAATTTGGGATTATGATAATTCCTTAATTTATGAAGATATAAAAAATCAATTATGAAGGAATATAAAAAATAATTTTTTAAAAATCATCATAGGTTATATTTATTGATTAATAGATCCAAGCTGAATTCACTAATATTTATTATGTTTTTTGGCGAAAAGAAAACCTGAATCTCCTAGTATTTATTATGCCTTTTGGTAGAAAAACATAATTTTGAATTAGAATAACATCTTGATTAATGAGATAAAAGAAAATTCAATTATGAAGGAAACATTGTTACTTAACGGGATTAATGTGTTACTTAAGTAATTATTCATATAATTATTGAGAATCTTGGGTTCTTTATCGATTTTTATTTTATTTTTTATCCTAAACTAAAGTCAAATTAATGTGTTGATCTGAAAATATCATTGCTCACGGATATTTTGAAGCAATTAGTGATCCTGATGCTGATCCCTGAGTACCAATACTAATTAGTAATGAATATAATATTTAAGACGATGGATCGAAATGTGAGTGCTGCTGCAGCCGTTGTATGGTTCAAAATATAAGTCACATATAGTCTAATAATTCTCTTTTCCTGTTTTGCCCCTGTGATTAATACTCACTTTCCAACTTTACCCACTCATTGTATCCTCTCTCTCTCTCTCTAAAATAACATTTTCAATAGTTAAACACATTTCTCAAGAACGGTAAAAGTGGAAAGAATTTATATTTTATGATATATTAGATGACTTAACTGTCGTTTCTTGTTTCTCATGATATAGTTTAAGTGTCCTATATTGTGGACCGGATCGGATGAAGTATTAATTTATCATTTTTCCCCTATTTAATTACCCATATTACTCACTCTCTTCCCCCACCACACATTTTCTCTCTCATACAATTATCTTTATTACTCCTACAATATTAAATTTCTTATTCTTTCTCTTCTACAATCCTCCTTATTATAATAATTGTAACACCCCAAATTCCGTAGCATAAATCGTGCCGGTGACACGTGGTTTTATAAAAATTTATCAGAGTTTTGAGGTGCTACAGCTTAGCGTTTTGCGGAAACGGAGAGCATGTACTAAAAATTTGAACAATTGAGTAAGCGATATAAAAATACTCGGACATATGCGATGCCCGACGTATCGATATATTATAAATTTCACGAAGGATTGTTCATGTGATACGGTAATACAAAACTTTATAATTACAATTCTTACATGTAACTATACCCTCTTCAACCAAGCCTTGAGTAGACTTGGGGCATAGAACCTAACTCGCTTAAATCATCTCATTTGGCCAGCCGGGTAGGTCTAGTGGAAGTCTCACCGTGCTAGGGTGACCGATTGATGAACCACATAGACGACCCTTCTAGTTTAAGCACCAAATGATGTGAAGTAACTTTATTAGATTCATGCCATAAGGTAGGTTCGTTGACTTTCTTCCTGCATTTCCTTTGACCAGGTGCCTCCTCACGGCTCCGTCCATTAATGCTCCTTCTCATGGCTCCATTCACAACGTCTTCATAAATCCTGGTTCCTTTCCGAACCTCTAGTCAAGTCTAAGATTCAAAACAAATTGAATCTTAGGTAACAGATTAACCTCATATGAAAAGTATAACAAAGATATGTATGATGATATTCATTACATTTCAAAGATTAACCAATACATAGCACACATGAGATGTAATGTCAACACAACAACGACATAGCACACAAGACATGTAAAGTTATCTATACAAATCCATGTATAGTTAAATAGTCTGCACCACCTGTGCCACGATGTACACTCGTGTCCTCGGCTAGGAAAACAATCTCACGGCATTATCAAGACTATAACCCGTATCAAGTGAATGTATATAAACGGTGATTCAAGACAGTCTTAACCACGGTGCATGACCCAAGACCAAGTCTTGTCCATGACTCTATGAAATCATTCCATCTCATACATGCATACAAGTCATATCGAGTTAAAGTTCTTTTGTACGCGAACGTACCTTCCTTCCGTGTGAATAGTAATTTACTATTTATGTATACGGTACTATTCATAAATACGGCACTATGAATAGTAATATGCCCGTCCTTCAAATCGACTCCGGAATCCTCGGATATCCTAACATATTACCATATTGCTTAGAATAATATCCAAAAGGTTTAATTTACCTTTCTACCCTTGGTGGATTTGTTATTACCATTTTGCCATTACATTTTATTTAATAAAAACGCTACTTTCAGCATTATGGCCAGATTTACTTCTAACTTTGAAAATTCATAAGTAATTCTAGAAAACTCGAAACGAGGATCCGTAAAATTCTCCGGAATCCTTAGGATGTCTAATTTTGTGGAAAAATACTGGTTATTTCCCAGATTTTATGAACAGTTCCCAGTTTTCACGTGTTCATCATCTGCCCAGAAAATTTTCAGAAAACGTAGCCCAACATTGGACATTTTTATCTTTTAGCACAGAACTCGAACTAATTCACTCTTGGTATATTTGAAAAGGTCTATATGTCTACTTTAACCATGAATTTTCTCCGAATTTTATAAATTCATTTTCAATATAAAATACTGACGTTTTTACCCCTGACTTCAAAAATTGCTAACCGACAAAATTTCGCCGAACTTCGCTACTTTGATCATAATCTTCCAAAATTTTTGGTATATTACTTTCTCCATCAAATTTTCGAAACAAAACCATTTTTATCCATAAAAACATGATAACAAAACTATATTGGAAAATTAAAGATCAAAACACTACTTATCTATGAATTTAAAACTAGAACTCAAGAACTAAAGAACTTACCCTTGAAGAACCTTGCTACTACTTCTTCCTTGCTCCAAGAACTTCACTCTACTCACTCTCTAATCTTAAAATCAGATGCTTTGAGCTGATTTCGGTGTGAAGAATATGAAGAGAAGAGCCTTCTATTTATAGAAGAAATTCAAGGCTATTCCAACTACATTTCTTCCTTAACCAAACACTCAAACCAAACCCTCAAACCAAACACTCAAACCAAACACTCTTACACCAAACACTCTTCTTCCATCTACCAAAAACTACCATTCTAATTACCTATTCCATCCACCAAAAACTACCATTCCACTTACCTATTCCATCCACCAAAAACTACCATTTAATATTTATTTGCAAATATTAAATAATTATTGGAAAATAAAATCCCTAATTCCATATAATGATTTTCTTTCATAAATAACTCTCTAGGTCATAAAATATTGGTTCTAAAATTTCTAGACCAAAAAGTATCCTCTAACTATTTTTCCTTGAATTATTTGGAAAATAGGCCTCAAAATCCGAAAATAGCTTTAAAACTATTTAGGCCAAATTTTCATAATTAATTCCCATAAAACATTTCTTGTTTCCAAATTCAAAAATTTGGGATATTACATTCCTCCTTTTGGTTATAAATTAATTACCTTTTTATGTGCTATTTATGTCATATTAAATAGCTCCTAAATAATGTCTCATAATTAACCATTGGTTAATTAGTTCCAAAGTAAATTTGGATGAAAATATAATCAATAGATTATAATTTCTTGAGACAAATATTCACCTTTGTATTTAATATGTATTATTTATCAAAATATAGTATTTATGATAAATATGAATTTTAGGGTATTACATTTCTCCCCGTTAAATTAAATTTCGCCCTCGAAATTTGATCGTAAAATCTTGAAAGATTATTTAGACTTCTAGTCTATTCCTTTCTATACATGTTTATTAGCACGCACTCTAATTTCATTCGTATTGCACCCAGGTATAGTATCAAAAACGGGATCCACTGATCCATTCTCTCGGTCTTGGTTATGCGGGCCTCATGCCCGACTCATTTAGCCTCTTGGCTTAACACATATTGGCCTTCCTACTCAAACTATTACCACAACACGGAGATTCTAGCCTCATTACCTAGGAAATTATCCTCGGGCCTTAGGCATTTCAACTACTACCGGTACAATGAATGTTTTGCTAGACTCAAGATGTCTTTACGCATACTAGTCTAAAGTCACCATGACAATCGGCATTTCACATAGTGCTTAAGCATTACTGGTCTTATGGCCTAGGGACACCGCCCCATGCACACTTGCACACCAGGCCTTATTGCCTCGAGCATCTGCTCGTCTATTTCATCTGAGTCTTTCACATTCAAGCTCTCAGACTACTTTCACTTAGCACTATAGCGACAACTACTATTTGGCTTAACTAGTTCGGTGTTCTAGACCTTTCTAATAGTTTATGTTCCAAATTTTCCAACTACACCTTTTCAACACAATAGCATTGACAAATCGTCGCTACCCAAAAACCATTATGTTGTCTCATTTTCAAATTTTCAAACATTGAAAATTTTCCGTGGTCTCAGTACATTTCATAATTTGCACTATACCATAAAGAAATAGTGCTATCATTTTCAAACTTAATCGCTGCCATAACAAATTCATGAAGATACATTCACTACCGGAGCGGTTTCAAAAACTTTTACTACCGGTATATATCTTTAAGAGGGATAACTCATTTCACAAAATTCAACTAAAAGGCACACACCACCACTTTGCCCCGGCTTACCAGGGACATATCCCAATCCTTTCATACAAACCATCACAAGTAACAACGCATGTCGCCGGCCGATGTGGGAGAATTTCCATCCCCACAAGGGCCCCGGTCCACACTAGCATATATATTAAAGGCTCTCCACCGCTTTCCAAGTCAAACCTAGTTCGTAGTCACGGCCACTACCGTGCACCGCTTTCCTAGTCGACCGTTCGTAATCACGGCTACCATTGTGCATCGCTTTCCCGATCAAGTTAGTCCGTAGTCACGGTCACCACCGTGCACCTCTTTCCCAACCGACCGAGTTCGTAATCAGTTAGTGCCGACAACACGGTGAGATATGCGCCCCTTTAAGGCGGAACTACTCGATTGGGAATATTAACCATTGGTGCGAGTGTCAACCTCTCATATCCCATCAAACAAATTTTCAATTCAAATGAGCTTTATAACCGGCCGATTTCAAACACTTTAAAACATCTTGCAAGACCCAAGAAACCGTGTATATCTACAACAAATTCCGTCCTTCCCGATTCTCCGTACTTATTTTACCACAACACATTTGAAAACTCGTTTCAAACTTTGGGTTTTAACAAAAACCCCTTTTTTAAGACAACATCATTTCAAAATAACCATCACCGTGGTCTCAAATTCGTTGAAAATATTTCTCTCGAAAACTCAATTTCAAAAATTCATAAGTTCGAAAAATCCATTCCGAAAATTTCAAATATAACGGAGGTGTATTGGTAAGTCAAAAATTCAATTTTTAAAACTATTCGAATCGACAACTAACCTTAGAAGGTCATTACTAACTAACGCATTTGGACCTCGTCCTTGGCTATTCAAGCCATTCATAGAATGCTCAGTCTATTCTTCTTTAGTCTCTGGGCTATTCGTTTTGGTGTTCAATTTCGTTTCATGAAACTCATTCATTTAGAGCCATCTGATACTGCACCTTTGATATTGGTTCGTTTCCAGGCATCAACCAACCAGTGAATTCAACTTCCCTTACTGGTGGTAATCCGCTGAGAGCTTCTAGAAACATCTCAAGGAACCTATTCACAACTAGAATGTCTTCTAGTGTGAGTTCTGTTCTTGCTTGGATATCATAGCACAATATATGCTATACAAAGACCGGAGCACCCTATGGCATTATCTTGGATTACGAAAACCTTCCCTTTAGGGAACCGATTAGATATGGAACTTGCTACAATGTACTTACCTAGAGAATCGATATACCGATAGTTCTACTTTATGGTTCGTTGTCATGGCGGCCGCACCTACGGCTTGTCATCACGGTGGCTCTCTCTACGGCACTTTACTCGGTGCTTCACGCATCTTTATGACCGGTCGGCTTCTCCGGTCAAGATCCTTTTTAGGTAAAACCTCCTTGATCGAACTCCCCGTAGGTAGCCTTCTCCAATCAAAACTTTCCACAAGTAGCGTCGCTTGATCGTCTCGAATCATTATAACAAGAACTCATATCTCTATCGGGTTCCTACCCTTTAGTGGTTTCGTAATCTATTGTCTCTATGTTTGCCATCTTATCCGGGTCATTCCATTTATGGATTTCACTATCCGTTTAGTTCCAAGCATAATCCTTAGCTTAACTTTCCTATCGGGTAACCTTCCTCTTCTTAGGGAATTTATTTACCACTAATATCTCCACGGTTATCGGTCCCACCTTGAAACCATAACCCGTGGTTCACTGAGGTTTATTCTAGCAATCGTATGGTTCCGTTAAGGAACTAACTCTCAGGTATTTAGACAACTTCACTCATACTTTCTCAGGATTCCTACTCTCAGGTACTGGAACCTAAGAAATGCTCGGTCATATCTTAACCTAAGCACTATCTCTACTTAGAGTCTATCATCTATTCTCACGGTATCCCAAAGGATTACTATGTTTCATATCTCTAGGTATTCAGGCTTTAACTCAAAGGATCTCAAATCCTTATGCTACATCTCAGGGGTTAAAAATCCTGAGATTTCTCTCGCCTAAGCATGCTTAACTTCATAACGTCTGTCGGATCTCGGGTACTAATACCGATACACATACCACTGCATACCAACAACTCTCATAGGTACTAGTACGACATATGTGCCTCCCCAGAAATACTGGGTACTTTCCCTTTCCTATAAGTTACACCCTTTTTATGTAATGGACCACCACCGTCAAAGATTTAGTCAAAGACCTCCATCCCCTAACCACACTCGTTGTACGCATGATGTCCGGCCTTTAGTAGGCAGGGACTTTTTTTAATTTAGTACTTAGTAGGTTTTCTGTTCCTACAAGGAAACTTAAGTAGTAAGTTACTATTCTTACCGGAAGACTTTTATCCGAGAAGCCACTATTTTTACAGACAAACCTAAACAATAGGTTACTGTTTATTGGAAGACCTAGGTAGTATTGTCAACTATCACTTTTGTTTCGGGAATTTCATTCAGACTCCGATTTCCATATCAGAAGTCTTAGAGTTTTTCAGAAACTCTAACCATTCCTTAGGGTATTTGTTTTATTGTATCACAAAACCAGTATTATATCGGTACTCTTGTTTTTGGCTTTGTTCATACAATGCTCTTGAGACTAGGCGTGAAGCTAGCTCGATACCAAAATTGTAACACCCCAAATTCCGTAGCATAAATCGTGCGGTGACACGTGGTTTTATAAAAATTTATCGAGTTTTGAGGTGCTACTGACTTAGCGTTTTGCGGAAACGGAGAGCATGTACTAAAAATTTGAACAATTGAGTAATCGATATAAAAATACTCGGACATATGCTTTGATGCCGACGTATATCGATATATTATAAATTTCCCGAAGGATTGTTCATGTGATACGAAGAATACAAAACTTTATAATTACAATTCTTACATGTAACTATACCCTCTTCAACCAAGCCTTGAGTAGACTTGGGGCATAGAACCTAACTCGGTTAAATCATCTCATTTGGCCAGCCGGGTAGGTCTAGTGGAAGTCTCACCGTGCTAGGGTGCGACGATTGATGAACCACATAGACGACCCTTCTAGTTTAAGCACCAAATGATGTGAAGTAACTTTATTAGATTCATGCCATAAGGTAGGTTTTGTTGACTTTCTTCCCGCATTTCCTTTGACCGGTGCCTCCTCACGGCTCCGTCCATTAATGCTCCTTCTCATGGCTCCATTCACAACGTCTTCATAAATCCTGGTTCCTTTCCTGAACCTCTAGTCAAGTCTAAGATTCAAAACAAATTGAATCTTAGGTAACGCTTAACCTCATATGAAAAGTATAACGGATATGTATGACGATATTCATTACATTTCAAAGATTAACCAATACATAGCACACAAAGATGTAATGTCAACACAACAACGACATAGCACACAAAGACATGTAAAGTTATCTATACAAATCCATGTATAGTTAAATAGTCTGCACCACCGTGCCACGATGTACACTCGTGTCCTCGCGCTAGGAAAACAATCTCACGGCATTATCAAGACTATAACCCGTATCAAGTTTGAATGTATATAAACAAGTGATTCAAGATGTGAGTCTTAACCACGGTGCATGACCCAAGACCAAGTCTTGTCCATGACTCTATGAAATCATTCCATCTCATACATGCATACAAGTCATATCGAGTTAAAGTTACGTACGCGAACGTACCTTCCTTCCGTGTGAATAGTAATTTACTATTTATGTATACGGTACTATTCATAAATACGGCACTATGAATAGTAATATGCCCGTCCTTCAAATCGACTCCGGAATCCTCGGATATCCTAACATATTACCATATTGCTTAGAATAATATCCAAAAGGTTTAATTTACCTTTCTACCCTTGGTGGATTTGTTATTACCATTTTGCCATTACATTTTATTTAATAAAAACGCTACTTTCAGCATTATGGCCAGATTTACTTCTAACTTTGAAAATTCATAAGTAATTCTAGAAAACTCAAACGAGGATCCGTAAAATTCTCCGGAATCCTTAGGATGTCTAATTTTGTGGAAAAATACTGGTTATTTCCCAGATTTTATGAACAGTTCCCAGTTTTCACGTGTTCATCATCTGCCCAGAAAATTTTCAGAAAACGTAGCCCAACATTGGACATTTTTATCTTTTAGCACAGAACTCGAACTAATTCACTCTTGGTATATTTGAAAAGGTCTATATGTCTACTTTAACCATGAATTTTCTCCGAATTTTATAAATTCATCTTCAATATAAAATACTGACGTTTTTACCCCTGACTTCAAAAATTGCTAACCGACAAAATTTCGCGAACTTCGCTACTTTGATCATAATCTTCCAAAATTTTTGGTATATTACTTTCTCCATCAAATTTTCTAAACAAAACCATTTTTATCCATAAAAACATGATAACAAAACTATATTGGAAAATTAAAGATCAAAACACTACTTATCTATGAATTTAAAACTAGAACTCAAGAACTAAAGAACTTACCCTCAAGAACCTTGCTACTACTTCTTCCTTGCTCCAAGAACTTCACTCTACTCACTCTCTAATCTTAAAATCAGATGCTTTGAGCTGATTTCGGTGTGAAGAATATGAAGAGAAGAGCGCTTTCATTTATAGAAGAAATTCAAGGCTATTCCAACTACATTTCTTCCTTAACCAAACACTCAAACCAAACCCTCAAACCAAACACTCAAACCAAACACTCTTACACCAAACACTCTTCTTCCATCTACCAAAAACTACCATTCTAATTACCTATTCCATCCACCAAAAACTACCATTCCACTTACCTATTCCATCCACCAAAAACTACCATTTAATATTTATTTGCAAATATTAAATAATTATTGGAAAATAAAATCCCTAATTCCATATAATGATTTTCTTTCATAAATAACTCTCTAGGTCATAAAATATTGGTTCTAAAATTTCTAGACCAAAAAGTATCCTCTAACTATTTTTCCTTGAATTATTTGGAAAATAGGCCTCAAAATCCGAAAATAGCTTTAAAACTATTTAGGCCAAATTTTCATAATTAATTCCCATAAAACATTTCTTGTTTCCAAATTCAAAAATTTGGGATATTACATTCCTCCTTTTGGTTATAAATTAATTACCTTTTTATGTGCTATTTATGTCATATTAAATAGCTCCTAAATAATGTCTCATAATTAACCATTGGTTAATTAGTTCCAAAGTAGAATTTGGATGAAAATATAATCAATAGATTATAATTTCTTGAGACAAATATTCACCTTTGTATTTAATATGTATTATTTATCAAAATATAGTATTTATGATAAATATGAATTTTAGGGTATTACAATAATTTCCTTTTTCCCTATCTCCTCAGGTATTTTTGCCAAAAATGTTATAAACAAAAGGAGTAGAACACACAAACACATATATGAAGTAGAGGAGGCAAGCAGCGTTAATAGAATATTTTTAAATATTATTTTTATTTAAAAAAATTATAATCAAAATATGAAAATTGTTACACATTTTTATAAAATTATATTATATTACTTATTACTGGTCTAACTCCAAGCTAATCCCATCTAGCCCAATGACTTTAAAACCACTACCTCGATCGGTTCGTTAACCGGTCTGATTTTTAATATCTTGAAATATAGTTATAATTAGTATATTTTACGATTTTTTGAATGGAAAAAATAAAAATAAAAGGTCATAATGTTTCAATATGTCACTCATCTCTATATATACTTAATAATATCCTTACCCACCTATATTACTATATGTATCTTCTATATATCAAAATTATTTGTAAATCCCATACTTGTTGTGACTTTGAATATATTCAATCTTATTGATAAGTTCATCCTTCTATTTTGCAGTTTGTTAGCATTTGGATTCTTCATTGTAGCTTCTGCTTATTTGATAGCATTTGTCTTTCTACATCCAAAAAAGACACTTCTCTATCAAAGGCATCATCAAACGGCTCTAAAATCACCTGAGGGGAAAAGGTAAGTATATGCATGCTTTTATTATTGATGCAGACCCTTGACTTGATGCATGTGAGGGTGATACTGAGCATTGACTTGATTTATAAGAATTTTTCAGTTGAGTAATTTTCCATTAAATTATGCAGGCCAATTTTAAATTAAATGGAGATTGGTGCTAATGCTATCTCCAATTTCTTAAGATTTATACTTTGCACCACTTGAAAATAAAAAAGGAAATTTTGGCATTAAGAAAATAGCAAGTGACATTGATTAAAGGTACCATGATCATTAAAGGGCTTCAAGAAATTGGTCTCCGTAAACTGTTTATCAAGTACACATTCCGATTGTTTTGTTTCCTTTTCTTTTTATTTGTGTGGAACACTTGAGATGCAAATTTTGGAAGTGAGAAATGACAAGAAAATTATCAATTTAAGAGGTTATTTTAAGCTTTAATTTAGAAGAATGAGATTGTTCAAGCTATACCTAGACACAACTTCAATTTTTGGCTTCAATCAAGCTCAGATGTATTTATTTATGAAAAACTCAATTTTAAAAGAGAAAATATGCTGATCAATGCATTTTTCTTTGTTGAGATCATTATTCATGAGGTATTGATTTCAGCGAGAGTTTTAAATTTTGTATTTTGTTTTCTTTTATTGGCGGCATTGATTTCAATTCCCTTTCCTTCATCAGTATAAGAATCTCTCCTTGGTTATTATGTTCGATAATATATATGTTGTGTAGCATATGGAACAATTTCGTAAATTTTATCATCTTTTTGTTATTCGAATTGCAGACGAAGATAACAAGTTGAACACAACATATCTTATCGTGTTGCTAGAAAACTTTGGTGTTACATTTTCCTGATACCTGAGGAGATAATAGAGGTAATCATTTTTTTATTTTATTATACTACTTCATGTCCTTAATTAATATTCCCTCTATCCTTAAAGGTAAGCTTTAAATTTGTGAATTGACTTGTCCTAAAATTTAAGCTTCATTATAGTTTTGTCAAAGTATTTATTGTTTTTTTTTTATAACTTTACCCCTTGACTGTATTTGATGCATCTATTCACTACCCAAAAAAAAACATTATATTTTTGAAAAATATTACCAACGGAATTCTGTCAGTATTTAATGTCTGACAGAGTTTCTAACAGAACAAAGTTTGTGGCAGAAAAAACTGTGGCAAGGACATTTTTCTGACAGAATTTCAGTCTGTTGCTATTTTCTAACAAAATTTCAGACAGAAAATTTCCATTGTAAATTAGAGATAGAAAATAGCAATGGAATGCTAAGTCGAAAAGTTGTGACGGAATCCGTGCGAAAATTACCTACGGAATTATGTCTAGTTTTGTGGCAAAATAGCCACAGAATACTGATAGAATTCCGTGGGTAAATTTTTGACAAAATTCAAATAGAATTTCGTGACTAATTTCTGACGGATTTTGGGATAGAATTCTGTGGCTAATTTGCCATGGAATTTCTAGAATTCTGTGACTAATTTCCTTCGTTTTTTAAGCATTTTTTAAACAATTTGACGCACTTAAATAAGGAAATTAGCTTGTTCATTGACAAGTTCAAAGTAACTAAAACATTGAACATGACAAAATGTCACAAGTTCAAAGCCACTAAAACACTAAGAAAAAGCCGAATATATGTAAAAAGTCATAAGTGTATGAAAACAATGAAAATAACATAAGGAAGCTACTAGCTGTCAACTCTCATTTTCATTTTCAGCTTCTTCATTTGCACCCTGCCTCAGTTTCCCACATCTAAATTTAGACCCAACTCTACACCCTACTTGAATATTGCTTCTATCAGCCGTTGCCTGGCCAAATCTACCTCGATTATTGGTTTTGGATAATTTAGACCCAACTCTACACCTGATGCTCTGAGCACAGTAAGTGCTGCGTACCAAGGATGATGGATCCATTTAGTTGGCATTTGAGCTAACTCAGGCAGCCAGTGCGTTATATATTCGCCTTCTGGATCAAATTTAACCCTCTGAACTTGTCCCCAAAAAAAGAGCAAAAAAGGAAATAAAAAAGTCAGAGTGTTTACTTTAATCTTGTGGAAGCTTTTTGGCTCTGAAAGACAAGTTTTACTCCTTAGATATGTAGCTAGCAAGGGGACAAAAACATTCACATTTCTTTAAGCATAAAAAGCTAATAGTAGCCTTAAAAATTGAGAGGGACATAATTTTAGCAACGTTTTATTCCCCATATATTACAACCTTACTCAGATCCAACCCTTGCTCTCTCTCAAAATGCATAATGATCCTAGTACTACATGAATAAGAACTTATGCTTGAATATAGATTAGGGTGAAGGTGCAATTTTACCAACAAACTATTAGGCTAGGAGCACCTAGCACAAAAAACAATTGAAAGGACCATAATTACCAACAAACATTTAAAAAGTGTCATTTATCACAATTCCGTTAGAGCTAAACTAACGGCGTTAGGAAGAAAGGTGGGTATACACACGTGTAAGTGGGGAAAAGGAAAGAGAAGCAAGCTGGCGGTCAAAGCATCATCCATACCTATCCCTTCGCCTCTCTCCTTCCTCTCCAGCGACTCTTTACCTTCATCATTGCCGGTGGATTCTCCCATCGCCACACTATCACCACCTTCATTCCTTCACCTTCTCAGTGTCGCCGAAAAGCTTTGCTGCAATAGTGGAATACGCGATCGAGGAGGTAAAGGCGATAGTGATCTGAAAACGAGGGTTTAGCTTCTATGGGACATCCTCGTCATCGTCGACGAGAAAGAGGGAAAATGCTGTGATTATGAAGAGAAAGAACGACATAGTGAGTGCCAAAATTACAAGTTCTAGTTCAAACCCTTGTGAAGGTTTCCTATCCCATTCAACATCACCTTTCTAGTTTCATCATTTGTGAAAGCTAATTCTTTTGTTTATCCCGAAGATATCCGTAAGGTCCGCCGTTCTTGTCGCCTTGCAACTCTGAAGTTGGAATTTGTTCGCTCTGCTTTTGATGTTATAAATTTTTGTCTTTCCTGTTTATGGGTTTGTCATCGGCATGTTCTGATTTTGTGTTTGCATCCCTATTCGTATTTTTTTTTCTGGAAATGGATATGCCCATATCTGAATAGAGGAAGGAATCTGTGATGGCGAAGAATAGGGAACGACTGGCGGCTGTAATGGGTAAATGGCAGAGAGAGAGAGGTGGTGGTGAGAACTCGCCGGAAACCCAAAACTCGCGGTGCTACTTCTGTCTCTAACCGTCACCGTCTGGCGAAAGGGAAGGTCGACGGAATGAAGAAATGATGGTGGTGGAAGGGTGGTCGAAGGTCTCCCCTCAGCTCGCGCTTCTGGTTCCTCTCAGTTCGCGTCTCTCCTTTCTTTCTTCATGTCGCCGGAATTAATGAAGTTAAGAGCTCAAATCGCCGGCGACGAAGGTGAGTGTTGGTGATGATGGAGGAATGGAGAATGTTCCAGCCGCTAGACCAAGGTCCTCATTCTCGCCGCTTACTCTGTATATCTCCCCTAGTGTTCCCCTAGTCGCGACCACACTCTCGTAGAAAGCAAACGAAAAAACTGAAAGGACTAATTACTCAGCCACATGTTCATCGCACAGCAGCCATGTCAGTGTCTCAGCCAAGCTAAACGTCCGTAATCTCATAAACCTGACGGTGTTGTGTTTTTTTGCCTCTTTTAATTGTTCCTTTGTATTTAAGGTACCCTAAATAGTTAATTGTGCCAGATGCTCTTTCCCTAATAGTTTGTTGTTAAAATTGCACCTTCACCTTATAGATTAAGTTACACTAGTGCCTTAAAACATATATGTTAACCCTTCAGATTGTGTGAACTTGCCAATAATCAAACGCGTAGTGAAAGCAAGAAAATACTTGAGTATGTTCGTTAATACTCGAGTTTGTCACTGTGCACTAATATCAATACTTGAGTATCCATGATCATACTCGAGTATTCTTCTTCCAGAGAGGAACGTCGTGATTTAAGCTTTGGACCATATCTTTGAATAGGAACAAAACTCGAGTTTCCAAACCCAAACTCGAGTCTTGGACTTTTGATATGAAAATAAGTTTAAGTCCAAAACCTTAATACTTGAGTTTCCAAATCATTGAAAAGAGAGCAAAGCTCTCTGTATGCCCGATACTCGAGTTTCCTAATCTATACTCGAGTATTCAGAGATTTTGAAAAACTTTGAGAAATCTATGCCAAGTCAATACTTGAGTTTTCAAATCAATACTTGACTTTTCAAAACATGTGTAAAACTTGAAAACTTTCTGTCAATATGATACTCGAGTATCCAGACCCATACTCGAGTTTTCACAAGTTGAAAACTTTGGTGACTCTCTGTATGACCAATACTTGAGTTTTCAAAATAGATACTTGGGTATTGAAAACTTTAGGAAATATTGAAAGAGTCTCTGTATGATGCAAACTTGAGTATGCAAACCGATACTCGAGTTTGGCTCAGGGTGAAAAACTTGGAGTGCTCTCTGTAAGTTCAATACTTGAGTTTCCAATGGAAACTTGAGTATTGCTTTGTTTAATAGAATTGAGCTACTCTCTGTCAAGTCAATACTCGAGTATTGAAACCAATACTCAAGTTTGCCTTTGACAGTAAGTTTTTCAACTTACCAAAGACAAACTTCAACTTGTGTTTACAATTGTCAGTTATCATCAAAACACATAGAGAACTAACAACTTGCATCTATAGTCATACCTTCAACTGGAATTAGTTGCCAAGGAGGAGTAAGTGAAGCATCTACCACTTGCTTTTGCAAGCATTTGTCCCAAAAATGATCAAAGGTGGTAAAAGCATGACCCCTCTTGTCATATATCTCCCATGGTTCATACAACAAATCCCCATTGAAGCTTTGCACAGATAGACCAAGTTCGTCTAGTTTTTCTTTGATGTCGTGATCTCAGACAAGTGAAATAGGATCTGATAGAATAATTAAGGGAAAGAATAGATATTAGATATCTTGCACATTTTGGTGGAGAAATAGGCCCTAAATGCCAAGTATGTCATTTTAAGGAAGAATTTTCACCATAAATAACAAATCGATAAACCATAATCTCAGGGAAAACCTCAATTGTGTATTTCTCATCATTTCAGCACACAAAATAAAGATGAAATTACCTGTAATTAATTGAAGGATGCATTCACAAAATTAAAACAGATAAACAAGCACAATAAAGTCTAGTTAAATGACTACAGTAATGATTTTACCCAAATCAAGTTTAATCGCAAAAAAGAATGGCAGTGTTCTAAAAGAATTGGAAACTGAAGTTCTATGAGAAAAAGAAATGGTAGTCAAAAATAAATTATGTCGTTTTCCGTCGCCAAGGACATGATGAACAGGCTTTTCCCTTCCAAAAAGTCAGAAAATCTTGGACTGAACGGAAGGAGTTGATTTATGCTTCTTATAGTAGGAATCAGACGAAGACGATGAGGAATGGTGGTCATCAATCTTGTCAGATCAAACTCATAAAAGGGCCTTGGATTTCATATGAGACTTCGGGCGCCAGACCTTGGATTAGAGAAGGGTAAATATAAAACGAAATTTGAAATTTTGGAGAAAAATCCTCAAAACTCTTACCTCAGTTTTGTCCCTGTCGCAATAAGTGGGGACAGTGAGCTTAGGAGTTTCGTAGAGGGACGATTGACTCAGGCGACGAGTCAAAGCAAAAGAAGTCCTTGTCGACGTCGCTACTGGTACTGTCAATCTCCGTCAAGCCAGCCACCGCTCCAGCGGCGTTCTCAGAGCCAACAAAGAGACACCATACGAGTAAAACTCGTAGGGGAATTCTAACATAAAGCCGAAAGAAGTATCCAAGTATGCGTTGACGCCATTCTTGTCGATCTCCTTGTCTCCAAGGATGTCGGCGTCGGTGAGGAACTGCAAGGGAAGCAATAACTCGACATCATTCATAGCTTTAGCCATAGTCATGCTTAATTAGAGAGATTGAGGAAGCTGCAAACTCAATAGTGACCTAGCTGAGTTTGCTGGATTTAGCAAGCCCGAGATGAGAAAAATATGCTAAAGAAGAAAAGAGGGAAAAATAAGATGAAGCAAAAATAAAGGGAAAGACCCCTCGTCCTTGGTTCAAGTCGGACTTTCTCGATCCTGAGTTGGTCAAGGTGCTGAGGGAGGCATTCTAGGGGTTCACATTAGGTACTTTTCTTTTAGGTGTTTCGAGGTGCTTTTCCCTCTAATTATAATTAGAGGGATTAGACCTTATATATATATATATTCTATTTATTTAAATTAGATTATATGTTGGATCCTAAGTTTTTTTTTTTTGCACTCAATATCTCAAATTAATTAATTTTCAGTCATACATTGAGAAATATTTTTCCCGTAACCCAATATCCCGAATATTAATTAATCGAGATCTTGGGTGCAAAAAAAAAAAAAAATTAAGATGCAGCATATAATCTAATCTTAATAAATAGAATATATAAAAAAAATTAAAAAAATACCTAATCCCTCTAATTAAAGGGAAAAATACCTAAGAAACACCTAAGAGAAAAAGCACCCAATGTGAATTCGCATCCGAGGGGTCTACGAAGCAGTGGAAAGCTGGGAAGAGGTTGATGTATGTGTACTCTCTAACCCAGTATACCCTGCGGACTGGGCTCCAAACGCCCTGCCATTGGACTATAGGTGAGCCCAAGCCCTTTCCCAAAAATTTATTATCAAAAAAAGAGAGAGAAAGAGAAGAGAAGGGAAATTTTTCAGCTGAGGAGGAAAACTTTCCATCGCATTCTGGCAACCAAAGACTACCTTTGTGAGTTTTGTCGGTAACCTAAATTTACTAACGGAAGTAGCCACGCAATTTTGTCGATAATGTTTTATAATTTTTTTAAAAACAAATATTAAAAATTTTAGTGAAAGAATTTATCGAAAGAATAATTCCATCAGTAATTTCCGACGACATTCCGTCTACATAACCGTCAAAAAGTGCCCGTGGGAGTATTTCCATGCAAATTCCGTTGTTGTTCTGTCGGAAATTGTTGACAAAATACACCTGTCAGAGAATTCCATCGGAAATAAAACAAAGCAGACGAAATTTTTCTGTCACTAAGTACTAATGGATTTCTGTCAGAGATCACCGACGGATAATGTTCTGTGGATAATCCGTTGTTTTTTGTAGTGTATTGTCCCTCTCTCACTTTATCTCTTTACAAATAAGAGCATAGTTGGAAAAAATACATATTTATTGATGACATGTAATTTTATATTATGTTTCATTCTAGACATGTAATTTCTAAAATTTCTTTTTGATCCTTTAAAAATAGTCATAGATTTTCCTCTATCTTCTTGTTTTTCTTTTCAAAGATTTTTCTCTTTCTTCACAACGTTAATTTATAGAGTATGTTCGTAAATTTCAAAGTCAATTAATTAAATTAATCTTCACAATCTACAAAACCTTAGATTTACTAAATACAGATAACAACTTGTGTAACAACCTAAAAAGTTTGAATGTAATTTTTTGCCCATGGACGATGAATCTGCTTTTTTTAATACATTGTTATTATTAATTTGAATATTTAAAACATTTAAATAAAAATAATTAATGAATAATAACAGTAAGTTGGATTTTTTATATCTATAAAATATGGTTTGAATAACTGCATATCAGAAATTTTTGTCAAGTTGTAGTTTTAGAGTTGACAAATGAAAAGACTCTTAACTGTGATCTCATGTCCATTTTAGATGACGAGCATTTTAGAAAGGGGTGCAACTGATATTGCCAAAAGGTTGGTGGATAAAGCTATTAAAGAAGTTCAGTATTTCCGCCATTTTGAGGATCACATTCAAGACTTTGTGAGAGAAAACAACAGTTTGGATGCAAAACGAGATAAAGTGAAGTGTGATATTGAAGATGCCCGACGAAATGATAATCAAATTGGAGATGATGTTCAAAATTGGATCGCGATAGCTGATAACGTAATTGGAGAGAACAAGAGAATCAAGCAAACATGGTCTTATGGTTGGTGTCCCTATTGGAAATACCGACAAGGGAAGATACTGGCAAAGAGGACACTAGCCATTAAAGATCACATCCAGAAATATGACTTCGACAAAGTGGCTCGTCCAGCTGAACTTCCAGGCATAAAGTACCATGCTTGTTCAAAAGACTTCATTGATTTTGAGAGCAGAAAGATAAAAGTCAAGGAACTTGTGGAAGCATTAGAAGATGGAAATCATTACATGATTGGGTTGCAAGGGATGGGGGAACGGGTAAAACCACACTGGCAATACAAGTGGGCAAAAAACTTGAAGAATCCAAATCATTTGAGAAAGTCATCTTTGTTGTTGTGTCCAATCCTCCGGATGTCAACAAGATTCGAGGCGACATTGCAAGGCAGTTAGGTTTGAAGCTAGAAGAAAGAGATAAAGCAGATCACTCAAAGGTTTTGTGGTCTAGAATTTTTAAGAATGAAAAGAAATTACTTATAATACTAGATGATGTGTGGGGGGAGCTAAATCTTACAGAAATTGGGATTCCATCTGGACTTGATGATCACAAGAATTGTTATGTTTTGATAACCACTCGCCATTCAAAAGTTTGTCAAGCAATGAGATGCCAACAGATAATTCACCTACACACATTGGATGATGACGATGCATTGCATCTTTTTCTGTTTCATGCTACAAGTGATGATGATGATTCTTCAAGAAATGAGTTGGAGGGTCTTGCACGAGATTTTTTGAAGGAGTGTGGAGGACTACCTGTCGCAATTGTGGCACTAGCTAGCACATTAAGATATTGGCATGTTGGAGAGTTGAATGCGGCTTTGACAGCTTTACAAAATTCCAAGTCATTTGTTGATGTCGATGAAGATTTGGTGGTGGTTTATAGTTGTTTGAGATTAAGCTATGATTATTTACATAATGAGAAGGCCCAAAAGCTTTTTTTATTGTGTTCTATTTTCCCAGAAGACTATAAATTTCCTATAAACCTTATTAGTAGACTTGGTATAGGGTCGGGAATTTTTGAGGAAGCCGATGATTATTGTGCAGCAAGAAGCCAAGTACTCGCAGTGAAAAATAAACTCATAGATTCTTCTTTGCTACAGAAGGTTGAGGAGAGCGAATGTGTAAAAATGCATGACTTGGTTCATGAAGTGGCCCAGTGGATTGCAAAAGAAGATATTCAAGTGATTAAGGATTCGAGAATAACTTTAAAAAAAAAAAAAAAAAAAAGCAAACGATTTGTGTTTTGGAGTACTGATGATTTTCCCGATCAACTCGATGATACAAATCTTGAGGTTTTACTTCTTTGGATAAGTGGAAGTCTTCAGGTGAAAGACCCAAATGCATTCTTTGGAGGGATGTCAAGGCTCAAAATTTTGTTTTTACTTGGTGAATATGGTCGAAGAGTTCCCTCTCCATCATTGTCGAATTCACTTCTTTCATTAAAGTCTATTCACACTCTTATCTTGGATGGTTGGGAATTAGGTGATATCTCCATTTTGAAAAATATACAAAGTCTTGTGACACTTGAGTTCAATAATTGTCTAATTATTGAATTACCTAGAAATATCATGGAACTAAAGAAGTTGAGATGGTTGGGGATGAGGAATTGTGAAATTCAAAAGAACAATCCTTTCAAAGTGATTGAAACATGTTTGCAATTGGAAGAATTGTATTTTGTTGCTAATTACAATGTCAGGAATTGGAACACAGAGGATGACAAAGAAATTAAAGATGAAATTGCTCAAGATATATCTCCTGCTAAGTTGCAAATATTTTCTATTGCTTATAAGGGTTTTGAACGTTTTGCTAGTGATGATAATGGCCTATTAAGATGCTTCAATCCAGAACATATAAGACATCTAATACCAGATGCCATGTTTAAGTACCTTGTGAGTAGTGTAGAAGTTCTTGAGTTGGGGAAATAGTACAAACAACGTGGAAAAATCTTGCTCCGGACATTATTCCTTTGGAAAATGGAAGCATGGATAATTTGATCAAGCTTTACTTGTATAAATGGCATGAAATTGAGTGCCTTATTGATAATAGTAAGTATCATGATTCTAATATCACATTCTTCTCAAAGATGGTTGAGCTGCATCTATATGCTGTGGATGTGAAAAAATTATATTCGGGTGATATGCCTTCACGCTTTCTTTGGCGGTTACAAATTTTGGAGTTAAAATGGTGTAAGAAACTGCAAAACATATTCTTCGATGAAAATATCAAGCTACCTCATCTTAAGGTATTGAAATTGATAGGTTGCCCAATGTTTCAACCATCAATTTTCCAACCCTTTGTTGCTCAAAGTCTAGAGCGATTGGAAGAATTAGTAATCGAAGATTGCCAGAAGCTAAAAAGTTTAATTGCATATGAGAGTTTGAAACAAGAAATGATAGTTGTTGGCAGTCAAAAAAACTATGGCTTGTTCCCAGAGTTAAAATCTCTTCGAATTCATGGATGTCACGATTTAGAAATGGTATTTTCACCACTTCTGCTTGGAGACCTTCCCAAATTGAAAGATTTATGTATAGATCAGTGTGGTGAGCTGAAATACATATTTGGGGAATATAGAGTTGTGGGCCAAGTTTTGCAGCAAGAAATCATTCTCCCTTTACTAACAAAAATGACACTTCGTGATGTACGAAGTTTCATTAGTATATTTCAAAACTGCCAGAAGTGTATGCTAAGGCCACCTCAAGTTTTGAAAGAAGATTCAAAGGAGAAATATGAAAACTCTAACGCAAATGCTTTCTCATGGGCTTATGGATGTTGCTTTTTTGCCCCAACTAAAGACACCAATATTGGAGTTCCCAATGACACAATGGAAAACCACACAATCTCACAGGTATGCTACTTTGGTCTTGCTTTCTTTATCCAACATATTTGTTTATGTTTATATATATATATATATATATTTTATATTTATATTTTGAAAAAGTGATATTTGATTAATTGAACTTCCATTTTATCATATATTGTACACAAATTGTTTATAGATATTTTTCTCTTTTAAAAAGTACATAGATCTAATAATAAAGGTCTGATAAGAAATAATGATATAACTATTCTCAAGGTTATAGATTTTATTGAAAGTGTGACTTGTTATTTTAAAAGTTGTAAAGCAGTATGAGAAGGGTTTAGAGAAATGGTGAGATAAAAATAATAAGTGCTATATTTGTTTTTATTTGTATTCTTCTTTTCTTTTAATAGTTCATAGTTAGTCATACTCGTTCAACGTAACAAACGGTCAAGCAAATAGTTAGAAATGAGTTAGTTAAGACTTTTTTCTTCCATAAATGAATATGATAATTTGGACATGAAATACTAGCTGCCTTGTGTTCCTTTTATGAGACTTTATTCCCTATTAAATTAATAACTAGTTTCATGAGATTAAAACAATTAGTTAAAATTAGTTAAGCATCACAAACTTTTACAACTTTCAAAATTTACATTTGATTATAAGAAGAGGGAGATGGAGTAATCAATAAGTATGACTGGAGACGCTAGTTTATTAACTGGAAAAGCTTTTTCTGGAATGCATTTTTTTAGGAATTTAATTTTTTTCCTTAACGGAATAATTAAATTGAATAAGAATAACATATCGTGTGGCGGATCCAAAATTAGAAGAGTGGAGGCCAAATTGTTTTTTATGAAAATAATAATAAACATATTTATATATATATATCTTAATTCTATTTTAATCATTATTAATATTCATTATTATTTTTAAAAAATTTATTTGACCTAAAGTCTCAAAGACACATTTTTAAAAATAAAATGTTCAATAATATTTCTTAAAGAAATTAAAAGTTGATTGGCATATGCATGTACAAAATTAGATGATTGAAAGTAATTAGTTATACAAGTTGAATATAAGAGAAGTGATTGGTTTTAGGGATCATGTGCATCAAGCACAAGGATGGAAACAATGCATACAACTGAGAGTCTAATGAGACAACCTTTGAGCCTACAAAATATAATGGAGATGAGACTTAGATGTTCAAAATTAAAGTCATTATTCAGTATATCTATTGCCACAACCATCATGTTGGAGACACTAGAAATATGGGGCTGTGAAGAATTGAAGCACATAATAACAAATGAGGCAGAGGATGATGACCATCTCAACTGCACCTCCATCTTTCCTAAACTACAGAGCCTCAAAATCTGGAACTGCAATAAATTGGAATTTATATTTCCATCCACTTTTTCTGGAGGTCTTCAAAAATTAACATCTATGAATATCAACGGAGCTCATCAGCTGAAATATGTTTTTGGAAAATACGATGAGGAAGAGTGCTTATCAAATGACAACCAAAGTAATGAGCCTCACATTCATCTTCCGGCATTGGAATCACTATACCTCATCAACGTACCAAATATGATCAGCTTTGGCATCAAGAAATATCAACACAAATGCTCATCTCTACAGATTGTGGAAGCACCAAAGGTACACAATACTTTTTAATTTGTTATTTTAAAGATTTATATAGAATTAAAATGGGTTATGCGAATTATATATACATATCACAATGCAATTTAATTATTAATATTTTTATACAGGATGAAGACTATATATAATGTATAATTGTTAACAAAATAATTTAACATTCTCAAAACTACCAGGCTTTCGTGGACGCAGAATTATTTGTGTCAAAGTGATTTCGATTTAACTTTATACCGACTTCAAATTTAAATTTAAAATATTTTCCGAAATTAGGATGTTTGTGTCTTGGTGAGTGTGTATCTTTCACATGCACACATGATAGGAACAGAGAATGACATTTTTCCTTCTCCGCCCGCTGTGAATGATTTTGATATTTAAAATGTTGATATATAGTCTCAATTTCATAGTAATTATTTTGGAATATTTACATTTGCCTGATGCATATTTATATACTTTTGTTTCCTCGTCTCTATTTTAAAATGGACGTCCTTTAAGGTTTTCTTGTGCCTCAGAGCTGGGGATAAAGGGCTGTAGTATGTTAATTATCTTGCACCAAATTTAATGATAATTTCTCTAACTTTAATCTTTTTATTCCAGTAAGAATTACAGAGAGAAATAGATATCCACATATACACGAATAGTGATGATACGTAAATCATTAATTAACATGAATAGTTATTTTGGTTGATTCAATACTTTATTATTTTCTGTGTTTTTCATTTTCTATTATTTCACTACTAGCATGGGTCTCAATGTTTAAGCTCAGGGGGTACGGTATCTCATTAATCAAAAGTTTTATAAACCACATCTTAAATGCCCATATTCTTATAATACACTATTCTTGGCACATTAATTTATTTTTGCATTTCATATATTTTATGATCCTTTAATTCTCTTTCTAGTTCGTAAATGTTCTTAATCAGATTTTTATTTAGACGTGTAGATTGGATGATAGAAAATATTAGCTGTGAAAGTTGATTATTAGACAAGTAATTTGTTGTAGGGATCAAATGGATCAAGCAAAAGGATGGAAACAGTGCATACAACTGAGTGTCTAATGAGGCATCCTTTGAGCCTACAAAATATAAGGCGGATGACAGTTATGGGATGTTCAAAATTAAAGTCATTGTTCAACGTATCCATTGCCACAACCATCATGTTGGAGACGCTGATTATAAAGGAATGTGAAGAATTGAAGCACATAATAACAAATGAGGCAGAGGATGATGACCATCTCAACTGCACCTCCATCTTTCCTAAACTACAGAGCCTCAAAATCTGGAACTGCAATAAGTTGGAATTTATATTTCCATCCACTTTTTCTGGAGGTCTTCAAAAATTAAAATCTATGGATATCAACGAAGCTCATGAGCTGAAATATGTTTTTGGAAAATACAACGAGGAAGAGTGCTTATCAAATGACAACGAAAATAATGAGCCTCAAATCCATCTCCTCCCTGCTTTGGAAGCATTATCACTCCAACATGTAACCAAGATGATTCACATTTGTGCAAACAAATATTGCCTGAGCTGTTCGTCTCTGCAAAGCAGTAAATTGAGGATCTTCAAGAGTTCAACAGAAGATCTTTTCTAAAGGTAACTCGTGTTGCTCTGTTTATTTTATAATAGCAGAAAAAAGCAATGATTTCATATAGAATGCGCCAAATAGAACATAGGAATATTCTATATGACTGCAACTCTCTTTTTTCCTAATTAGTCATTATTAGTACTATTCAACTGATACATATGGTAAAAATATAACAATAACTTCACCAATCCATTCAAAAATCTAGAGTTAGCAAAGGTTTTCGGGGAAACATATTAGAAATATTAGGGTGTTTTTTAACAGATTCAAATTTATCATGTGCACATCAAAAAAAGAGAAACTACTGAATAAATAAATTGTATCTTTTGATGTTATAGAGTAAGAAGGAGACAGTAAAAGAAATTGAAGCTATGGATCCTCCTCCAGCATCATTAGAGAAACAAGCACCGGAAGGTTCAACAAGTAAACCACAGTTGAGAAGCACATCTCTACAAGTAAGTTTATTGATTGCGTGTGGATTTTCAAGATGATAGCAGGTTCATTTGAAACTTAAGGTGAAATATTGAACAAAGTAAAATATCCATGAACTAATGAACTTCTGTTAGGTGAAATACTTAGTTATTTCTCTTGCTATAATTCAGAATTATAAAGAAATAGAGAAGGAAGGTGGTAGAGTAGTTCCTGATCCTGCTTCAAAGTTACCGGCACCTACTTCATCTTCTTTTCAAGTGAATAAGAAATTGATTTATCTAAATGTGCTTTGCAAAAGGAATTGCTTATTAAATGGGAAGATAAATTCAATCAATTGATTAAGTTGATTTATTAAACAAATGTCATCATTTGGTGTTATTTAGAGATTAGAAATAATGAAAGAATGTGCAGGATTAGCTTCAGACTCATCAGTGACTACAACTTCATCATGTTCAAATTCAAAATGAAATCTCCAAGATCTTCCCCTATTATTAATTTTTTAAAAAAAAAAAATTTCATGTGCTTTTAGACCAATCTTTTGTGAATTATTAGAACGATATGAATAAGCTCTTCCCCTACATATGTATGTAGTTAGACACACATATAGTATAGGCAAAATTAATAGATGGACAAAGTGTATCTTATTGATGTTCTAGATTATGGAGGGAACATTGATTGAAATTCAAGTTAAAGATTCTAATCGAGCTTTAGGGAAACAAGCATCAGAAACTTTAACAGCTAAATTACATTTGAGAGCGACATTGTTACCTGTAAGTTTATAGATTATTTAAGTAAATTCCACGTGATGAGAAGTTGCGTTAGAAATTAGTCTAAATGGTTTTGTACTGATTATTTAATATTTTAAATAGGAATTGGAGGATGAACACAAAACAAGTGAATCAATTATGCAGCTGCAACAAGAGGGTCTTGTAGAAACTAAAACCACTAAAGCTCCTCATAAAACCAATATACCGTTTCATGATAATGTACGTTATAGTATCAAAGATGAGTTATTTTTAAGTTTGATAGTTACAATACACGATTCCTGATTATTGTTCTGTGTTATTCAGAGTATTGATGTCATATTAAAAGAAAGAGCTGAAGAAGGTTCTGCCCCAGAGGATGTAGTGGAGGCAAACTCATGGGTTAGTGTATTATGCCCCTTTCTTAAATAAAGGATTAGGAATATATTCTAAATAAAAGGCTTAAATTTATACCTTTTTTTGTATTCATTGCTTGGATTTGATGCCATCAAAATCAAGAAGCAAGAATGGCACACAGCCTGGAGCTAGCAACAAATATGATGATTGTTGTATACATGAATCTTCATAAAATATTAAAGGACCTAAAGATTATAATTAAACAACATGGTGCTTATATCTTTTGGTACTTTTTCAGAGTGCTACATCCTCGGTTTTTTCACAAGTAGAAGGCTCGAAATCTGGTCCATCTACATTGGTAAGTCTAGTAAGTTCATTTAAAATTATATCATGTTGTTATGTACTTACTAATCTTTTTGTATTTCCATAGAGTAGGATTGAAAATATTCCAGAAAACACTACAACTACGATAGCTAAAATAAATACTTCCTCAATTCATTCATAAGCGCAAGATTTACTTACTCAAGTAGTTTTACTTCATTCACTTTAAGCTTATAGCATTTCTTTATTGGAAGAGAGCATATTTGAGAAAGAGAACTTTCTTTATAATTATGGAATAATGTTAAAACAATCACATTCAGGAAGATTTCCAATTCCAGAAATATTACTAATGGAAACATTGTTGTCACATTTAAAAGTTTAGTTAAATAATGTTTATGAACTTTCACAATTATAGTGAATTGAAAATAATATTCTTTTATGGAAGCCTTACCAAATAAAATACAGTACATGGCTTTTGCTCATATCAAATTACTTTTTTTTTAAATGACATGTGTAAATATTACTGGAATAAAATTTACTAGAGACCAATGAGAAAAATTATATTCTAGATATTCTAGAGCACTTGTATGTGTTTTGAGCTCCGACATAGTAATAATCAACAACTCTTTTGAAAGAAAACCAAATGAATACAATTACATGATTTTAATTTTTCATTTTGTTCTGCAGACTATTAAAGAAATGGGGGATCACACAAGTATTCAAGAAGAAGCTGAATCAAAGAAGCCTATAAAAGAAACCCTTCCCCAAGTGATTCATTCTCTCCATTATCGTAAGTGTCTTTCTTTACATGATGATTATACTATTTTTCTTCCTTTGAACCATCTGCTAACTATTTCAACTGTGACAGAATCACAAATTGATGATATGCAGAAGATGACAATGATTGATGAAGTATTTCCAAAACTGTTAGATATAACACTTAGAAAGCTTCCAATGCTTGTTACTATTAGTGAGGGGATTGATTTTCAAACTCAAGAAGATTGTGAAGTAGATGATTGTCCCAAATATCAAGGTATAAATCTAGGAAGACAAGTCACTTATAATAATTGCTAGCAAATTTTATGAATATCAATATAAGATTGAAAATTCAACTGCAGGAATTAATTATATCCAGGAAGGGCCTGAAGACGGGGATTTAGAGAATCAAGCTGCAACAAATGTTTCACTAGACTTTGCAAAGGTGTGTGAGACTAATTATCTCAAGAACAAAAAATCATTTTTTTTTTTGGGTATTTCTCTTGCTAATGATTTTAACATCTAACTCACTTATTAATTATGATGATGTTGGTTAGAACTCTAAGGATGCAATGAAGACAATTGTTGAAGAAGAAGTGTCATCAATGGTACCGGAACCAACAACATCTCATTCTACCTTCACAAAATGATGGTCCATCGTAGTAGCGGGAATATGCTAGATAACTGGAGCTTTCTTTTTTCAAATTAATCAATATTCAGTGCTATATAACTATTACATTTGATGAAGATATAATAATAACTTCGCCAACCCATTCAAAAATATTAAATTAGCGAAGATTCTTGGGGAAACATTAGAAATATCATAGTGTTATTTAAAGTTTCAAAGTTATTATGTGCACATCGATACAAGAGAAACTAATGCACTAATAAATTGTATCTTTTGATGTTGCATCAGAAACTAGTCAATTTGGTTTTGTGCTGATTTTTTACTATTTCACATAGGAGTTGGAGGATGAACATAAAACAATCGAATCAACCACGCAGTTCCAACATGAGGACCTTGCGGAAACAAAAACAACCACTGAAGCTTCTCACAAAATCAATACTCCACTTGGTGATTATGTACGTTACAACATAGAAGACAAGTCATTTTCAAGTTTGATCATTACAAAATATGATACCTCCTTATTATTACGATTTTGTGTTGTCCAGAGTATTGATGTCATAGTAACAGAAAGATCTGAACAAGGTCCTACCTTAGAGGATGTAGCTGTAGCTGATTTAAAACCATGGAACTCATCGGTTAGTTTACTGTGACCTATTCTAAATAAATGGATTAAACATGTACCTCTACTTTCTGTATTCATTGCTTGACTGAGGATTTGAAGCCATCAAAATCAAGAAGCGAAACAAGCATGACACACCAACAAGAGCTAGCAGATATGATGATTATTGTATACTTGAATCTTCAAAATATGTTAAAGGATCTAAGGATTATAATCATACAACATGATATTTACGTGTATCTTCACAAAGTACTTTTGCAGAATATTACTTCCTCTTTTGGTTCACAAGTGGGAGGCTTGCAATCTGATCCATCTACACTGGTAATTTAATTTATACCATATATATATGTGTATGTGCGTGTTGATGAGTTAGTTACCTTACTAAAGTACTCAGTTGTATCTTTTGGTGCAATTCAGGCTTACAAAGAAACAGAGAAGGAAGTTGGCAAAGCAATTCCTGCTTCAAGTTTACCAACGGCAACTTCACCTAATTTTGAGGTGATTAAAATAGAATCTCCAACGTACTTTTTTTTTTTATATCTTGTCAAATAAAAAACTTGCAAGTTCAAGATTTAGAACTCTAGAAATATTACTAATGGCAACATTGCTATCACATTCAAAAGTTTACTCAAATGTTTAAGTTTCACAGGCGTAGTGAAAATAATATTCTTTTATGGAAGCCTTACCAAAGAAAATATATTGCACAGTTAAGATTTTAATTGCTCAAATTACTTTTTGTTTTAACTGATAATGTCTAAATATTACTGGAATCAAAATTTGTTAGAGATTAAAGAGAAAAATTATATTCTATGAATATCTATCTTGTGATGTTATTTAGAGTTTAGAAGAAACAAAGAAAGAAGCCGTTAGAAGGCATGCTTCACAACTATCAATAGCTCCAACTTCCACAAACCTGAAGGTGATCAAATTGACAATCCAATCCCTATTTATTACCAACATGGAATTATTTTGAGAATGTAAGAAGCGAAACGAGCATGGCACACAGCCTAGAGCTAGCAACAGATATGATGATTGTTGTATAGATGAATCTTCATAAAATATTAAAGGACCTAAAGATTATAATTAAACAACAGGATGCTTATGTATCTTCTGGTACTTTTGCAGAGTGTTACATCCTCGGTTGTTTCACCATTAGAAGGCTCGAAATCTAGTCTATCTACATTGTTAAGTCTAGTAAGTTCATTTAAACTTATATCATAATGTTTTTATGTACGTACTTATCTTTTTGTATTCCTACAAAGTAGGATTGAAAATATTCCAGAAAACACTACAACTACGACAGCTAAAATAAATACTTCCTCAATTCATTCATAAGCACAAGATTTACCTACTCAAGTAGTTTTACTTCATTCGTTTTAAGCTTATATTATTTCTTTATTGGAAGAGAGCACATTTGAAAGATAACTTTCTTTATAATTATGGAATAATGTTAAAACAATCACATTCAGGAAGATTTCCAATTCCAGAAATATTACTAATGGAAACATTGTTGTCACATTTAAAAGTTTAGTTAAATAATATTACATGGCTTTTGCTTATATTAAATTACTTTTTTGGAAGCCTTACCAAATAAAATATATTACATGGCTTTTGCTTATATTAAATTACTTTTTTGTAAATGATACGCATAAATATTGCTGGAATCAAAATTTACTGGAGACTAAAGAGAAACAATTATATTCTATATATGAATAATGAAGTTGTTGATTAGACAAATTTTATCTTGTGATATTAATTAGAGCCCAGAAAAAACAGAGAAAGAGGATGTTAGAATTCAAACTTCACGGCTATCAATTGATCCAACTTGGACAAATTCAGAGGTGAACAAATTGACATTTCTAGTCTCAACTGAAATAAATTGAAGTGTGTTGATCAAGATCTATTTGTGTTAGATTACTCAGAGCATCAAAGATACAAAGGAACATGGTCATGAAGAGAATTATGCAGAAGAATATTCATATTCAAGGAAGGAATCTATAGGACCAATTGATAATCTCCCTAAAAAAGATTCTGCACCAGTAAGTTTGTAACCTTTTTCTAATTATAGAAATTGAAGTATTCTGTATGATTCCTTTTTGTCCTTATTCTACATGCTCACATGTTGATGTCTATTAGAGTGCTAAGGAAACAACAAAAGGAATTAGTGAAAATGCTACTGCTACATACAAATCACCAATGGCAATTCCATTCATGAGAACACTTGTATGTGTTTTGAGCTCCGACATAGGAGTAATCAACAACTCATTTTGAAAGAGAACCAAATGAAGACAATTACATGATTTTTTTTTTTTTCTGCACAGACTATTAAAGAAACAAGAGATCACTCAAGTATTCAAGAAGAAGCTGAATCAAAGAAGCCTATAAAAGCAACCCTTCCCCAAGTGATTCCTTCTCTCCATTATCGTAAGTGTCTTTCTTTACATGATAATATACTATTTTTCTTCCTTTGAACCATATGCTAACTATTTCAGTTGTGACAGTATCACAAATTGCTGATGCTGGCACTTCTTTTTCTAAACTAGGAATTTGTGAAATTTTCAAACTTGTGGAGCTAAAACATGGCGAAACAGCTTTACTTGCTCAAGCACTGGAGCAATATCCACAATTATTCCTACCCCACGAACATCAAACCCATCGTATAATAGCTTGGTCCTATAGAGTGCTAGTTGATATTTTGGTCATGCTTGCTACCAAGACTCCTAATACCATCTCACCATTTGAAAAATTGACATTGGAGGCAAACTTACGTGAAGCAATTGTTTTTGGGTTTGACAAGGACTGGGTTGAATCTGTTCATGCCAAAGTTTTTGGGGTTGACATGTCAGATGTCTCAAAAGCAAAAGAGGAAATTCAAGTGATGGAGGTGAAGCTTAGAGAAATTGATTCTCAGTTGTTAGGTCTCTCTGAAGATCGCAAGAAATTGATTGTGAACATGAACATGTTCAGAGACACAGTAAGCGCCAAGGACAAACCCTTTGGCATTTAGGTGTGTTTACATTGTGCTTTGTTACTGGCTTTTCAATAATTATAGTAAGACTCAAAAAGAGAGAACTATCATGGCTATGATCGATCTATCCCAACATTCCTCGTCTGTTTAACTAGAGACATTAATCACTCATGTATTAATAAATTTGAGACCTAATATTTGATGGATGATCTGCATCTGATATTGTCAATGATCTTCACTGATGTATGTTTGTGGAATGTCGCTTTCAAGAAAAGATTTAGACAGACAGTGATATATATTTGGTAGATGCAGGATGCTTACATCTTTTGTTTCAAATTTGACTTTTCAATCCTTAACAATTCTTATATTTCATTGGATGAAGAATTAAAAAATACACACGAAAAAAAAGGCCGCTTGGTTCTCTTTGATTTGAACAATATAATTGTGAGTTTATTGGGCGAAACCCAGTACTTTGTATGAGACGATTAGTTAGTTGTATAGCTACTGATTGCAGGAATACTCTGGGTAAGTAGAAAGGGCTATAAAGATGTTGTTTGAGTACGTCCAACATATTCAGACTCAATAATTTTATTAACGAGAATTTCAGTTCAAAAAAAATGTTTAAATTAGAATATATATTTTTTTACATCAACTAACAATTGTATTTAATCCTTTTTATAAGACAATTACTTGTTTCCAAAACACATTAATTATTTTTTTCCATATATGACCATAATTAATAATGGTAGTGGTGAGAATAATAATTAATATAATACTAGAATTTAGTACAATTAGTAAGGATAATATTGTAAATTACTTAAATTGTAAAATAACTTTATTGACTTTAACTATTTTTATTGGTTTGTGAGAATTGTTAGTTGGTGTCTTATAATAAAGATTAGAGTGAGTATTACCTAATGCTCATTTAACAGGATTGTCCCTATAATTAATGATGATTTCCAATTTTCCCACTCATTAAATTTTTCAATAATGATGATTTCCAATATTAAATTTTCAAACGCATTTCATTTTTAAAGTTAAAATGCCCTATACTATCGACATGAGGAAGTATGTTTTGTCAATGGCTTATATGTTAATAAGAAAGATATTTAAATATCACTTCAACTTCCAAAACTCAGAAAAAATCAGAAAAGACCATTAAAACTTACATAAAACAGAGAAAAGATGAGATGAAAATTTAAGTTTTTCATGTTTTGGCTTAAAAATCTAAATGCTCATTTCATCGCTACCTAACGATTTTGTCAAAATTATTATGATTTTTGTCTAAATCCTTACTCTTTTTGTGGGTTGTAACCAAATTGTTATGTACTGAAAAAATAAGTAAAAAGGAGAATTTTAATCTTCAAGTCAAAACATGAAAAACCCATATTCACACCTCATCCCTTCTCTATAATTTGCAAGTTTTAATAATATACTTTTCTGAATTTTGGAAGTTGAAGTGATATTTAAATGTCTTTTTCTCAAAGAATAATGTGAACAAAATTTGATCTATACCCCTACATTAAAATTGAAATGGAAGAACCAAGGTAAGCTAGATAATGATATTCAAAATATATAAAAATGATTTAAATTACTTCCAGCCCCATATTTTCTCATAATTACCAATCCGTATACTTGTTTGGTTTTCGTTGGGGCAAAATGCAAGTTACAGTTATCGTATCATTTTTTTTTTTGGAAAAAAAAAAATCACATTACATTTCATTCAGTTATAGATCAAGTCCTGCGCCTATTTATGTGTCCAATATCTGAGATCCGAGGAACTACAACAGGCCCTCCACGGACCTTCTCAAGGGCAAAATTTATTCTCAAGGGCCTTCCTAAGAGTGCCTGCATGTAAAATGTTGCCAACAGAATGATTCTTTCAATAGGCAATAATAATAAGTAACCTTTGGTCCTATATGTAAAAGCTAATATGGAAGTTTATTTTGATATTAAATATAAAACTCAATCCACTTTGTCTACCAGATAGATAATTGTTTTTTCCTAAACACTCCCTATTGATTGCATATATTAAAGGGGATTTCATAAAGGAAGTTGTTTTTTTACTAATGATTAAAATGAGTACTTTAAGAAAACCAATACACATTTTTATAAATAACCAGTTTAACTAGATTCTACTTTTAAAACCAGTGTATAGTGTCCAATGGCTTCTCACCTTGCCATCCATTGCGTCTTTTGCAGTTTTGGCATCATCTTCATCTGAAAATATCACAAACCCAAACCCTCTAGACCTACCACTGTCTTTATCATATGCTATCCTCACTGCAAGAAAAAGAAGGAGGTGATGTAGAAACTACAGCAGGACTAGCAAAAATCAAAACTAATTTTGTATGAAGCCTTACAAAGGAACACTTTCAAAGGTCTAAAGAAAGCTAGTGACCTTTATTGCGTCAAATAAATGTTTGCACCTATAATGTGATAAACCTGTCCTATTATTGTAAAGTTTAAGCAAAGCAGAAAACAGCTGAGTTCTTTTCTGTTTTCTCAGTCCGTCACTTTTATTCATGGAATTGGCACATAAATAGATGTCTGGGGCAACAAGCCTGCCTAGCTCTAAGTTTATGAAATCTAGGTTATACCTAATTAAAATCACTAAAGGATAAGATAAATATAAACAGAATGGAAAAAAGGACCAGAGGATAGCTAGTAATTATAAAATAGGATAAAAAAAGCAAAGTAAACATGACGAAACCTTAGAGGAGCCTCCTAATCCTCTCTTAGGAGCTGAGACACTGTTGAACCAATGTCTTGCGCGCTCTTATTTGATGGGCCAAAAGAGTAAGTCACATGAAGTATTTGAGGTTTTTGACTAAGAGGTAAGGGGCTATTAGTTGTATATAATGGGGAGTGAGGCTTAGGATTTAAGCAAGCAGAACGTGAGTGGATTATGTGGGAGAGTCTCTAGCCTCTTGAATGCTAGAGGTGGTTTTAGGTTACTGTGTTGCTTTGGTTATTTCTTTCTATTTTCATCACTGTTTGTAGCTTAATCCATTAGACCTACATTCTGTGGATTGTTATCTGTGATTTAATATCAATTCTGGAAGTGGATTCCACCCAACATGTGGCGTTCAACAGGCAAAATACATTATTCTAAGCCCTAATAAACCAAAAGGCATACCAGAACAATAGAGTTGTTTCTACGTAAGGAAGTAATAAACTATGGGAACCAATTACTGAACATTTGTAAATTGTATGCACCGCCAAACCAAAGCAAGAATACTCGTATATTTTATGGTTGAACAGCCATACTCATGTGGTCCAAATTTAACAGGCTTTAAGAGGTGTAATCTCTTAAATGACATGGTTCCTAATAAAATGAATAATAAGCGAGCCTAAAATCACTGTACATAACTTCATAATTCTAGCAGAAACTTGAGATCTGAGAGTTACCCAAATTTCAAGCAAATATTTTGCTTCATTCTAGTGTACAAATTGCCTAAGTTTGAAATCCTAAAGTCCAATTTGATAAATAACAGCAGCAGATTCTCCGTGTAATGAAAAAACCAACCAGATTATAAAACTGGAGCGTTGAGACTGCATAACCATGCTATGCCAGTTAGATCCATTATCCAATATGTAGACCCATAACAGCGATATATTAAAATGGAAAACTACACATACGCATATTACCTTCAGTGACTTCACCAAATGAAGAGAAAGCATCTTTGAGGGACTTCTCACCCACGGACCATGACAACCCTGAAACACCATAAGCCATAGAGGCATAGACAATTGCCTAAAAGCTTTCATTATACTCATAACAAGACAAGACACAAAGAAATGAATAATGAGAAAAACCTCCGACAAAGAGTTTATTGCTGGAAGGAGGAGGAGACTCTGAGGACGATGAACAATAGATTCGCAATGGAGATGGACTATGAAACTTTGTTGCAACAGTTCTTGCAAGAAATGCCAGATTGTTGTTCATAGCAGAGATCAGTTGTCAAAATAATCCAAAAACCAAGCAGGCTACTTTATTCCTTTCCTGTTTATTTCTGAAATAAAATGTCAACTTCTATTATGATGTCAGTCACTATGATATGTAAATGTAATAAATAAATAATAATATAAATAAATCATGCGGGCTCTAAGTCCATAAGGCCACGGTTATAGGTTAGTTGGGATTTAGTTAGCTATAGGAATAAGTGATGATGTTACTAATTCCATGAGGTCAGACTTAGACAATTAATAGGTGGCGTAAACTAATTCTATAAGCCACTTAGTTATTAGGATTGGTTAGGAGAATACCATTAGAGACTTGAGCCTATATAAGGACTCATATGCCACAATTTTATCTCTGTTGAATTGATGATTGAATGTTATATAGTGAATTTCTCTTCTTCCTCTCTCCCAACTCCTCTCTGTTCTTCTCTCTTCTCCTATTTCTCCAATTCTTCTACAATAACCACATCAGACTGCTGTGAGCCAAATGTACAGAAGGTACGGAACTCTGGCAGCAGATACAAGTTAGAATAAAAGCCATTTGGCAGTGACGAATGCGTCCTCCTATTTATTATAAATTTTTTTTTGTCTATTTTCTTCTATCCTTAAATGCATCTTCTTAGAAACTTCAAACTATGTAACTAACATTTTTACAACTTCAGTAAATGATGAAAGAAAAAATAATACAGTTAACTCATAAAGAGAGGCAAAAGGCTAAGACGTACTGCATTTGTGTTAAAAAGAAATGTTTCACCCTAATTAGTTTCTTAAGCCCACAAAACAACCTCAAATTAGTTGTAAGATGTAAAGCATAAAATTGAATTTTAAAAGCCCAAACCAGCTTCATGTTTCTCTGTAAAATGAAATAAAACCACCATATCTTTACATTCAAAATTTGTAGTACAATTTTTCTATTATCAGACAACACTACTAACAAAATACTCCCATCATTGTCAAGAATCTAATAACTTAAAGAAACAAAAATCATTCCAACATCAATAATTTTAATCAAATAAAATAATCAACACAGATGGTTCCTAGAGACCCACGAGTTTTCAGTGATCACAGGAATACTAAAATTGTAAGATTTGTTTTTTTAAAAACAAAAGGGACTGAAAGGAAAAATAGAACAAACAGTGCCTGACAATTTGATAAGGTTAATCATACATAATCCCACAGATGCTCATGAAGAACATGCGAACTCAAAATGCCATATACTCTTGTCCCTTGTGAATTGAAAAATATTTCTCAGATTGCAACTTAAAATTAAAACTCAAAATAGAATATCTAGTAATTTTTAATGAATTAGAAGTAACTTCTTAGGTTAAGGCATTAAGCAAATGCATACATCCCTCTTGAGTCAGATAATACTATCTGAGCGTCAAGAGCTCTTGAAACTCAAACCTATTCCTCAAAGCTAAGAACAGTGATGATCACCGAATCAGATGAACCTATTGTCAGAGAGGAGCTAACAAACTCAAGACTCATTTAGCAACTGACACATGTTATTGAATAACACTAAAATATGACACTAATCGAGTAGAAGTTATCCGCCAAATAAGCTCATATAGCATCTTTTTTCCCCCTTCAAATATGAATGGAACGTACCAATCACCAAGCAGGGTTGTGGGTTGTACAATGCTGTGACAATCTTGTACAGAGGAAAACAAAATACCACATTCACCAAAATGATCTGTGTTCCCATAAATTCCTCTTTACTCCCACACACACATATATATGGATATATGTGTGTGTGTGTATGCATGTATATGTAACTATTTCATACTAGCGGATAAAAGAACAATCACAGAATGGAACGACGAGTCAGGAAGTAAAGCAGCTAATTTTAAAATGCATCATAATAAAACAACACACTCATCCCTCACAATAAAACAACAGAAAACAAAGAGTTGATTCTGTAGCTGCCCGCCGGTATTACCCCAATCGAACGACTTGCTGAACACAAACGATAAGATCAAATGTCTTTATGTGCCTCAAATGAATCTTTCAATTTTATATTTATATGATTCAGTCCTGAAAATTTTTATCCTAAAGGACAAATGTGCATGCTCTAAGAAGTTGGAGGATCTACCAAAATTTTTCACGAACCAGGACCAAAAAGCTGATGCGTCTAACAAAGAATATATATTAACATTCAGGTTAGCAAAATAAACATTGAAGACATAAAAACATGAAACCTACATCAGGTAGTCCGATTGAGCTCGTTCGCCGGTCGGTGGCGAAGCACAACTGCAACTCCCAAGACGCCGAAGGAAACACAGGCAGGTAGTACCGGAGTAGCGTAATTTTGCATTTGGGGAGAGGGCAAAGTGGATTTTCAACGTTTGAATATTGAAAAAGGGTTTTGGGTAATTTTACATCTTTTTCGAGGGCTAATTTTGCCATTGAACCAAAAGTGTAAAAAATGAAGCCATATCCCGACTAATTTTAATCGCTGGTTGACCAAATAGTGTGACGTCGTAAAGCATCTTCTATTTTCTTTCGAAAAGCATCTTGTGAGAATTTTCAGAAATACATACCTTGAGAGTTTCCAAATTAGAAGCAGAATCACTATTAGCCAAAAACGATGTTCGCTCCTCCTTTTTCAGCGGCCAAAAACTTGTGTAGCTTGGTAGACTTCAATTGCACTTGAGTTCCATCCTGAACATAACCAAAATATTAAGAATCAAGATTATATATATTTGCAAAACATAAAAGGAAGAGTAAAGAAATGGGTATGTAAATACAAAGAGATCTTGGTTAACTATTATATTCCATCAATGAGATGGTTCCATCCACCCCTCTGTAACGAGTAAATTTCCCAGATTCACAGCTTTGTACGGCAAATTTTATGCAATAATGAGATAGTGATAAGAATAGAGCAATCGAGACAATAGCAGGCTCAAATAATTTTGGGATCCCACTTTGAATGTGTTGATGAAGTCTGCAAAGCAAAAGCCGAGATAGAGCTTCATGGGCTAGAGCCATAAAGTCTAGAGTTGAATTTTGGTTCTAAATATAAACAATTTTTTTTTTAATCATTTTTTTAAACTAATTTGTAATCTAATGACACATATAAGTATTTCAAAGAAATAATATATAATATAATATAATTATGTAATTTATTTAGCTTTATTGATTTCACAGATTAGTCAACTAGATCTTATATTAATGATGGAAGGTCATATATACTTTTAAATATGGTGCAAGAATATCATAGTCAACTCTCTGCGTGTATTGCACAGTGCTTTCACTTCTCACAAGGAATGTGTTTCATTGCTCATCTTTGGATGAGCAGGGATAACTCTTCCTATATGAGTCGTCCATATTTTTTTTTTAAAATTTTGTGATTTTTAAATGAAAAATCATTTTTTTTTTTGAATAAATGTTAGTTCAGAGATTATCTTTATTTTAAATTTTATAACCATTAAAACATTTTTTTTAAAAACAAAAGGTAAAAAAATAAATAAATCTGGACTTTTAGATCCCAGTCGAGTGGCGGGAGGAGCTCTAAGGATGAGCAGGAAAACACGTTTCTTCTCACAGACATGTTCTTCTCTTTTTCTTTTTCTTTGATTTGTTATTCCAAAGTTTTGATTTTTAATTTAGATCTGCTTGGCTGGACCAATATAATGCAGAAGTATAGATCTTATAGGAAAGTTTACTACAAAGTACGGATCTGTTACCAATGATATTCTCTTCAGCTTATAATATGGAAGAAATGCTACTCATAGCCATCCCATTGGATCCGAGGTTCAAATTTCTCCTTTGATGTACAATGCGAGCAAACCTTGAAATTTAGTGTTTGAAGAAGTGTCTTTTTTTTTTTGGCAAACTGGTGGCACACCAAAGGAGTCCCCAAGTATTATTCACCATGAAATTGTAACAATGTTGAAAGACTAATGTTTCATGTTTCTTCTATTAAGCTAGCAAACTCTAAAGTGCCTAGGTTTTTACATTTTTCTTAATGCTTATCCCGTTTCTTATTTTATTATGCAAGACTTTTACTGGATAAATTTTTTAAATGCAGTTGATCTTTTATTAAGAAATGAATGGTTAATGTGCAAAAATACATACGTGGTTTTCCAAAAAGTACACCCAACACGAAGTGCTTTTTTGGGGTGGAAAAATGACCGTGGTTATAAAAGTGAAGCAAAAATACTTATTAACCGTTAGTTTGACCTTTTTTTCTTTTTTATTTTTAAGGCTACATGGACGATAGCTCAGCTAAATTTCATCCCAGCTGGTAGTAAAAAACTTGAGAAAATTACAGAAAATGCCATAGATGTTTTGAAAATTACAGTTCAGCCCTTCTCTCTCCAATTCTTCTTCTCTCTCTCAATCACAATCTTACCCATCGAGTCGCCCATCTTCACCTCCTCACCGTTGTTGCCACCTTTATGTAATTTTCAAAACCATTTGGGCCATTTTTTGTAATTTTTTTTAGTTCTCCACTGCCATCTGGATGAAATTTAGTTGAGTCATCGTCTATGTCGGCTTTTTTTAAAAATAAAAAAAAAAAAAACCAATGGTCACCAATTCTTACGATCAATGGGCATTTTTGTTCCACTTTTTTAACCACATAGTCAATTTTGTATTAAAAAAAAAAAGAAAAGAACACTTGATGTTGGTTGCACTTTTGGAAAAACCATGTGTATTTTTTTGCACCTTACCCCAAAAATAAACAAGAACAAATTTAACAAGATAATTATATATACTTTAGCCTTAAAAAATTTTAAGTGAAACACCATCGCCTATTGACATGTTGTTTTCATTATCATCATAGGCAACGGCAAATGAAACTATCAACACAAGTCTTTAAGCGAAAACCATATTTGAGGTATCTGTAGTTTCCTTCAATTATTAACTTAATACTTGCGTGTTTTTCTCTCATTATTAAATTCTTTAAATTTATTCTAGTATCACAATTACTAGTTCATATACAGGAGCTAACAATGATAACAGAGCAAAGTAATATGAACTTAATAATGGTAACAGAGCAAAGTTATATGAACTAACAGTATTAAAAGAGTAAAATTAAAAGATTCAACAAAGAGAAAAAAAATACAGATACCAAATTAAAAATTGAAGGCAACTACATATACCTCAAAAAGTTTCCCAAAATGCACACCATACACAAACTTCAGAAAAGGAGGAGCGCAAAAGGGAAAGATAAAGCCAAATTTGCCTCCAAAAATTCGTATATTGTATCCTCAACGTTATCTATTTTTATGCACATCAGAAGGTAAAAATGATACAACCAAATGATCATGAGAAAGAAAAAATGTATACAACTGTGAAGATCAAATATTTCATCATGCTAAAGGTTTCCCTCAATCATGATTGACTATATATCAACTGCCCATTTTTGTGACTACGAACATCTCAAAAACGTTCCTGTCAATAGTAAAATACACTCAATCAAACGAATACATGCAATCTCCAATTTTCTTTCTTGAATCCAGCATCATTTCCTTGCCCACAGCAGGTTATAAATCAATCAAAACCTATAAGGGAAATTCACCATTAAAATATATGTATACACACACATCAATCTTTTTCTAAACTACATAATTGGGAGTAAAATGTTTGGCAAATTGGCAAAAGGGAGCATGGAATTATAGTAAAAGAGGACAAGTTTACATTGAAGATGGCGTCAATAAGGGTTTGACAACGGAAAATACATTTTGAGTTCTCATAATACTATCAGTATTGCAGTTTTCAATGTTTTGAAAAATAATAATTCTTGTCTAGACTTCAAGATCAACTTCAATCATAATTCAAACTACATCCAAAATCTAGGTTTTAAACATCTGCTATCAAGTTCTCTAGTAAAACTACAAGTAGAAATATTTTTGTGGTTCAGAATTACATGTCATCTAAACAAGTTCTATTACATGCCTACGGGTATTGTCGGGAAACCTAGAAATAAACACCTAGGAACTTCACCGAACTCTCATTCATTTTCTCCTTCACCACCAATTCTTTCAATGGCAGGAGGAGGGTAAACAAAATCCTTAAAAGCTGGTCATTGAAAATCACATTTAACAGTCAGGCATTGGGGAAAAAGGGACTATACTTACCTTCAACATAAGCCCACAGTTTGTGCACAATGATCAAATCTTGAAGATGCAGATAGTAGCAATAACATTGCCAGGTAACTTGCTAGCATTGCCTTTTAGGAGCACGAATATCAGCAGAGCTATTTGATTGCAGATGCTGAGGCAGCTGCCGCCTCTGATATTAAGGAAACAGGTTGGCGAGCCTGCAGGCAGGCACCTATATCGAATGGATGCAAACCAGATCCATCGAAAATAAGATTTACACCAGGAAGGACTACTTCTTTACTGTCATTTTCATCTGGTTCAGTTCTTGCCGTATTGTTGCCTTGGGATTCTCCAGTAGGCCTTGCAATATCATTGTAACCTGTCAAGGAATAAGATCTGCATGCACCATTAAAAATTATTCAGTTTTAGAGACTTGGATGGGTAGTAAAATCAAATTATGAGCCCCATGTAAAGTGGAAAGAGCTAGATTTGGTTTCATACTATTTCTCTATCATCCGAAAAACTTGAAACTAAGACAAAGCAACATATAGAATGACAAAAATCAAGGATAAGTTTCATAATCTGATTTGCTAACAGAAAGGTCCAGGAGATTATTTAAAAGCAATTGATCTTATGTTTGTCAAAGTATTGGTAACTATTTGACATGAGAACATTCAGCATTGAAGGAATAAATGAATGCAAAGGTTTAGACAAACCTAAGAATGTTGCCATCAAAGCTCAAAATTTCAGTTTGCCCACGCTGTCGATTAACAAGTTTTAACCTTTGATGCTCACTTGATGCCCCTGAAATTGGAGAGGAAGGGTCCAAAAATGGGTTCCATCTTCCACTAGCATAGTTCATAAGTTGTCGAGAAGATTCCTTAGCATGCTCTTTTTGGTATAGAAGCTTTGCAGCAGGACCTGTTGCTTGGTATTCAGCACAAATGTCACGCAACTTTTTCCTTAAGCCTTGCATTGCATCGTGATATTCACTAAATGAACCAGTTTGAAGGAAATCTGATGAAACCACCTTCTTACATATTTTATTGCACAACTTTGGACTAAATAGAGGGATCCCAAACTCCACACTTAGTGGAACCCATTCATAATTTTCTTCAGGTGACAAATGATCTGGTTCTTTTCCATGAAATAATTTCAACAGGCGAATGTAACCAACTGTCCACAATTCCATGTTGTTTGCCAAATCAGTCAACAGAGAATTCAACTTTGAGCTTTCTGCTTCACATAGGCCTGATTCTTTACCTACCGGAGCAATAGAGCCATCAGAATTCTTTAGGGGTAGAGGAATATCAATAGTAATCACATTTCCAGAATCATCAAGATCATATCTACTGAGAGGTTGCACCAACAAAGCTGAATGTTTAAGAAGTGAATTTACACAATGCAAGAGTATACTTCCCTTCACTAAGTTTCCTTCAAGCTTCCCTCCCAAACCTCCAACAGTGGAACCATCCCAAGACCATATAAGAGCCTTCTCACATCCAGCCAATGGAGCAGGAAGTATACGCATGCATTGTCCTTTCATTAGTACAACTGACAATGGCCCACTAGCTATACTTGAATATAATACCAGTTTCATCCAAGGAGTCATAGAAGAATATGAGGGAGGACCAAAATGAACAGGGCCCGCGGGTCCAGGAAGAATTGATGAATGAGGAAGAGGCACTATGGACACAACTATATCATAGTCACGAAGAAACAGGCGATCTAGAGTAGCTGGTGCAAGAGAAGCCAAGCTTTCACAGCGGAGAATATCAACACGGTATTTCTTTTGTCCCTTTAATATTTCTATTCCAAGATCTGACGCATCAGCTGCTATTAGCTTCTTGTTAGTCTGAAGATTTGCATCAGATTCACTGGCTTCTTGCTTGTGATTAATGTCATCTTCCAACGTAATAGAATGTATTCCATCAAGTTTGCTGCTAGGAGCAGGTTCAAAGGAAGCAAGAGTATCCTCATGCTTCTTTTTCTCCAAATTTAACACATCATCTCTGTCCTTCCTGGTTTCTGCAATACCAGGATAACCTGATTTGTCAGCCAAGGATATTTCAGATATTAGAGAAGCTGGTTCGTCATTACTTAATAACATACCCATGCTGTCAAATTTTTCCTCCACTTTTGCATCAGTGGCAAGTCCACCTGATTGTAAACATTCTAATACACATCGCAGGCTAAAAGCATGATTGGCAAATTCCTGTAGTTCACCCTCAAATTTTGCACCCTCCAAGGTACTTAGATCCTTGCAAAGATCAGCAATGCTGGCATGACCCAATTTTCCCGCTTCATAGAGTGTAACAGCATGAGATTTCAAGCCTTAACAAATTTCACAGAGATGAGATTTTTGTCAGAGACTTCAAACAGTTTTAAAAAACAAACAACAACAAACTCATGAGCTTATTGACAAAGAAACAAGAAGGCTTGCTAAAACTGCTTAGGCATAATAAGAATATGCCCCCTGATGGAATATAAGAACTATAAATATTTTGAGAAACTTCCTGTAAAAGGAAATCAGGCTATCTTTTATATTTTATATTTTTACTATGAAAGTGGAAGTTTTTATTATAGCTGCAAGTTGTTTTTATATGGTATTTTTGTTGTTTACTTTATTTAGCAAGTAGGTTTTTTAATGATGGCAGAGCAAGTAGAGGCTTCCTTCATCAGAAGGAAACCTCAGCTTATATGTGTCCCCTTTGTATTTTGAAAGGAAGACTTTGATGAATGATATTTTGAAGCCATTTGACATCTCTCTCCCCCGTTGATTTTCCCCCTCAGCTCTTTCATTCCCCATTACTTTCAGATCTGTTTCTCCCTCTCCCTTCTCTGTTTCTAATCAATCCTTCCTCCTCCTCCCTCTGTTTTTGCATTCCCCTTCCTAAACTCAATCTGTTTGTGTGAAACAAGAGTTTGTGTGTGAGTTTTTCACCAGTTTGATATCAGAGCTTTGATCCCTATGCTCATTGGCCACTATTGTTGCCAGAAAACAAAGAAAACTCGCCGGAAAAATAAAAACTCTGTTGTCAGCCTACATTAATGATGCATTTTGAATTGCAGACTTTGATGAATAATATTTTGAAGCTATGTGATATAACACCCCCCCCCCCCAAAAAAAAAAAAAAAAAAAAAAAAAAAAAAAAAAAAAAAAAAAAAAAAAAAAACGGGGGCAGGATTTTCCCCCATTTTCAGATCAGTTTCTCCCTTTCCCTTCTCTGTTTCTGATCAATCCTTCTTCCTCCTTATCTATTATTTCTTTTCCCTTCCTAAACCCAATCTGTTTGTGTGAGAACAAGAGTTTACATCACCCCCTTTTCTGCAAGCTTTGGGACTAAGATCACAATATAGCAATTCATGGGCATTCATCTAACAGTTTAAGGTTTTGATCTGATGTGTCCGTTGACAATTAGAGCCTCAAATTGCTATCTATCCCTATAGAGCATAATTCCAGGAAGAATGGTTGGGTACTGTCACGAACTTCAATGTATTCACACAAAAATGAAGATGGCATATATTGGAAGCTTAGAAAGCACAATTGCAGGGAAGCATCAGACACTATCAAGACTAAAGGACAGATAAATTGTTGGACTGGAAAACACCATCTGAAGCGAGTTCTAATCTGATAAAAATTGGAAAAGACAGCATTCAAGATAAGTTACACCAGACTAAATTTACTTATGGAATATAAATAAGAATGACAGAATACTAAAGGAGGTTTGTTGGTATTTATCAACATATCTAGGAGAGACACCTAACAACGATGGTTTTCTTCCAAAGTATCAAAAAAACTAGCTTCCAAACAAAATGTTGAAAACATTTCTCAGAATTTTCCAGAGGGGGGATTTTAAAATGAACAAACCTGGTGAAACAGATCCCATCATTAGATAGGAAGTAATGTTAGCATCAACTATGAAAGCAACACGAGTATAGGCTAAATGAAGACCATGGTTCCCTGACCCTGAAACATCCCCTTGTTGATTGGTATCATTATCAATAAGAAAATTCTCAGAACCCAGACTAGCATGAGAACCATCTTCATCACTGACTGCACTTCGAGGAGAAGCAGGTATGTTAATGTCTTGAAGAATAGCTGATGGATCAATTACTTTTGTTGCCCATCCCAATCGACATGCAAAAGATGCAGCAGCCTGCAGTTGAGGTAAATCAGCCTGTAGGGTAGCTGCCAATTCAGTAACAGTTGCATTCTCACTTGAAACAACAAAGACTGCATAAAGTAACCTGGAAAATAAACTTCCAACTTAGACTCTTTCAATGGAAATAACATTTTAACAAAAGGGATGGAATTGAAACAACTGTATTACTCTTCAATAGGATCTTCATAAGACTGCTCCCTGTTGGAAACAAAACCTTCAAGCCTGGAAACTGAACCATTATAAATTATAAATTTAAATGTTATTAAAATCACTTATCAAAATATATAAGCTTAGATTTTCTTCATTTATGCTTGCACATCTTATTTATAAACCCATGCCTAATTGAACATGTCTGTCTAGCTATGAAGCACCGATACTTTTGAAAAAGTAAATGTACTTGTATCTGATAGGGATTGGATAAGTTACACATACAATACTCCATGATACATATCATATATTCTAAAATTTGTTTTACAATGTTTTTCAACAAAATATTTTCATATTACTTCCAAACTTGAAAAATATTCAAATTTTTGTTGATTGTTATAATATCTCTATATTACTTTAGAAATACTTGTTAAAAACTCAAGATACTCATACTCATATCCCAAAATTTTGAAATTTGCTATATCCACCATATCATGCCATGCTGTATCTGATACATGTACCCGTATAGATGCTTCTTAGCTGTCAATAATCGTGGAATTTTTTATACAGAATAATAGTAAGTTTATTTGCTGCTTTTTGAATTTCAGGAGGAAAATAATAAAGCCTAATCATTTAAAGCAAGGAATAAAACAAAAATATACAGAACACACCTTTGAACCGGTCATCAGGGTATACAGGAACATCAAAATAGACCAATCCTCGTCTATAAAGACCCTTTACTACGTCAGGATCAAAGATGATAAATGAATTCGCTTCTTCTTTACAGATTTTGTCTATAGTAGCTGCTTCCTCCTCTGAGAGTTTCTATAAAGGCAACAAAAAATAAAGGTGAGAAAAGTCAACAAAATATACCTGACATGTCAAGAAAAAAAAAATCACATTCCTAAATTAACACAACAATCAACAATACCTAGTGAACCTTCACTTTATTAAAATCAAAGACAGGCCTCACCTTAAATTCTTCCAACGTAAAGTTCACAAGACAGATTCCCCACCAGGGCTCAATTGGGAAATCCACAGGTTGTGAGGGTAAAAGTTCTCTTGCAATTGACTTGTTCAGTTTCCACATGATTTTCTGGTTACTCCAAAAAAGGAAATGACAGGTGAGATAAGAAGACAAAAAAGCTTTCATGTCTGCAAGTATGCTTGAAGGCATATAATTGTGGACAGAAGTAGGCTGCATGTTTCTTTATTGAACACATTTATATTGAAGAAGTTAAATTTTATTTTTGACTCACCTTAATTCACCATATTTCATATACCCGAAGATTAAGGTGGGGGGAATCATATAATACTCTCGCAAGTATTCCTATAGATAATGCATGCATTTATCTATGCTATGAGGACCGGAAAACAAAATGACAAATATTAAACATCATAGTGAAGTCACTAGAAAAGAGATGCAGGACCAAAGATAAAAACTCAAGAATAACTCTATGGAACTCAACTCAATCTCAACATTCACAGAATCATGAATGTGAAACAAAAGTGAACAAATCAATAAACCAACAATCCTACATAGGAGTAGATGCTACAATTTTTTTATATCACTAGAATTCTAACTAGTATAAGGCTCTTAACAATAGATATTATGGTTATCACATAAATGGATATCTACCAACTAACGTATTATCCAATTAGTTAAATTATTTCGGGCAAAAGAATTAATGTAATTAATATAATTCCATAATTGTTCCAGCTTAGACTACATAGTAGTAAATAAATAAAAATATGACCTTCAATTTTCTCTTAAAAGTAAACACCCCCTCAACTTTTAAATTGAAACTCCTAAGCTATCATCTTTTAACATTTGGGAATTTCGGGATTTAGGATTAGATCATTCATTTCCCAAAAAGCTTTTTCCAACATTTCAACCTCCTGATTTACTTTCAAAACAATGAGGCCTTGTCATGTTGCAAGGAGATTAGTATGAGGTTGCACCTCTGTTGATGGGAAATGGACAAAAAGTTTAGAATGTCGAAGGTGAAAGTTTAAGGGGTTGACCTCTGGCTTTCAAAGTAAAAGGGGTGTTCAAAAATGACCTAAAACTAAACGTGTGTATTGCATTTTGTTTCCCAATAAAATGGAAAAACAGTTATCTTCTCCTCTTGCACTAGGAAGTGTCAAAGAAAGAAGATAGCCACAGAAGCATTATTGGTTTGGCACCAATTTGAGTGCCTTGGCAGCCCAAAAGAAGTTGCTTGAAGGGTAAAATTGACAATATTCTTGCCACAGCTAATTAAACTAACAAAAACATGCATACACAAGCATATATGGAATCCAGGCATCAATTCTACTTTTATATATCAGTGTACAAAGGAAAATCATTGCGGTACCTTAGATCTGCACCTATTCATTATATCAATAAATTCATTTCTCCCAATTCCTGTGAGTCTTAGAGCATCCGCAGCACTAAAATTTGGGATGCTGTCATAAGGTTGCTCTGCAAACAATTAAAAAGTGCAGCAAGCTTTTAAAGACCATCTTCAACATAAACATGCTTATAACTTCATACATATTTAAAAGCTTACAGTAGACAATCAAACAATGGGAATGAAGAAAAATATAGGTACACAATACAGTCCATTTATGAGTAATAAATCGCATAGATTATGCATATATCATGATGTTACATATGCAACAAACATTTAAATTAAATCATTGATAAGATAAAATCTGACAAAAAAGTTGATAGAAACTGCTCCAGAAATCTTATCAAGGTAATACTAATTTCACCAGCATGTAGGTCTTAGTAAGTACTATAGGCTAATCATACTCACACCCCGGATCTATACAACTTACAGCCCTTCTCTCACACACATCACACCTTTGCCCAAACGTTAATTACAAGCTTGGCCCATTTGCTACAGGTCCAACAAAAGGCTTAATCGCAAAAGCAGAGATCATAAAAATAACTGTAGAAATTGCTGTATTTATTGTTTCTTTCCTAGAAATAATAAATCTAGAAGCCAATCCCAAAAAAACAAGAAAAGAAGAAAAAAGAAAAGACAATGAAAAGGAAAACAGAATTTTATCAGCAAGAGTACCTAGGACATTTGCTTTTGGCAACATACTTGCATCAAGACATCTCTTTCTTACAGCTTCCTCTCAAATTTCCTTTTATTTGACTTCATCATGGTTAATCTACGTCACACCAACATCATTGAAATGACCAAGGACAATTGCTTTTGGCAATATACTTGCATCAAGACATCTCTTTCTTACAGCTTCCTCTCACATTTCCTTTTATTGTACTTCATCATGGTTAATCTATGTCACCCCAACATCATTTAAATGCAAGCATGCTTTGAACCAAAGCAGCACAAGAAAGAGTTCATTTTGTCACTACTTGGGTAACCATTACCCTCTTCATCATGCTTCTTCAGCTTTCATTAAACCAGTAATTGCTATAAGCCCTCAACCCCTGACTAATTCTCATGCAACTTTACTATAGCCAACACATATCAAGGTAGTATGAGATCCCAAACCTTATGAATATTTCATCTTGTACCTCAAGTGATAGGAAGTAAAGTACTATGGGATGCCTTAATCCACTATTGAATAGCATCTACTGAATGGGAGGTTTAAGAAGGGTAGTTCCCTCATGTCAAAAACTAACTTTTAGAGAGGGTTTGTCCCATCCACTTGGGGCTTATCATTCGGAACCAAAGCTGGTGATTGAAGTCTCTAGAAAAGGCTACTTAAAAAGGATGCTGGCAGGTGAAAGGCTGAATAAAGTGTTGTTGAGTGTAGCCGTTTAGGACATCAAGTTTCCAAGGACAGCCAATTGGCAAGGACCAAAGTGCTATGAAATGTCAAAGTCTCATATTAAGCTGTATGGATTTCTCAATAGAGACTCAAATAGGGTAGTTCTCCTACCTCAATAAAGAACTTGTGGACAAGAGTTCCCCTCCTCACTTGGGTGCCTACCAACTAGCATGGACCCTAAATGTATTCGTTCATCTTAATACTGGATGTATCACTGTAGATTTTTAATATGAAAATAGTAAGTGTTAATGACCAACATAAAAATATGACTCCACTAGCAACTCAAGAAATAGATGCACAAACAATTCATACAAACACTATTCATCTGGTAGTCAAAGCTGTCAATTGTCAAGAACCGTAAACGACCAACTAACAAAATAAAATCTAACATAAAAAGATTCCAATAGTTCAATCTATGAACATAAAAAAGTGGAACATAATGGAGAATACAATTCATTTGAGAATTGTGAATAGAGAAATTACCATTTTTCAATACTTCAAAAATTATATCACAATAATATTTGAAAGGAGAGATTCTCATTATGCGGCAAATGTGTTCTGCAAGATGATAAGGAAATAGCTGCAAGTGGAAAAACAAAAGAAAAAGATGAATTCATTAAATGCACGTCCTACAACAAAAGCAAAAGAAATTCATGGCCTCACCCACCATCCGAGCAGTTCTAGTTATATGTTAACTTAATTTCATTTTTTAAATGTGCAGAGCCATTGACAAACAGATATTTTCCTTTTGATAAGAAGACAACTAAACACAATACATCATAAACTAATCCTAAAAATAAAGAAAAAACTAAGATCTATAGTAAAAAATACCATTCAAGGCATAAAAACTTGATATATGACATTGTAATGGTGATGATGAAAAAATGATAAATGTTTCTATTCACTAAAAAATTTGCAGCATTTTTTCTACTAAACAAAATCCATCATCAAACTTTTCTGATCATCTAAAACAAACCATAGGTACATAACACTAATTAACAAGTGTTTGATACGTATTTTCAGATATGGAGTCAAATAGAATTTCTATAGAGCACATACAGCTAAGTTCTTCCGCAAGTAACGCATCATATCTTCATAATATTCACTTTCTTTACAAACTTTGCGAGCAAAACAGTTATTCCATTGAAGTCTCTTCCTTATGCAGTACTCTATAATCCTGCATTAAATTTCCAGAGCCAGCAAAAGGAATAAGGCAATCTAAAATTGCATTTGAAAAAGAAACCCATTAAAAGATGCTGTTTGGACAGTGATGTCTATGTCAGGTAACTAAAACTAACCAACCATAGAGACAATAAAACGAAAGCAATACATTTAGAAGGACAGTAATGACGCTAAACTCACCTTCTATGCCATTCTTCTTTGGAAGAAATAGTTAATTGAAGTCGTTTTGGAAGATTTTCCCAAGGGCATTCTTCCTTAATAGCTTTCTGCAACAATTGTTCCTCCACTGCCACTGGACCCCGGTGCATTTTCCACGACCCAGATAGCTAGTTTGCCTCTACACTATAAAACACTTTAAAGTCAATACAAATCATTATGTTTATGATCTCGAACTTGAACCTGGAGCTAAATCTTTAACATATAAAATTGACCCCAATTATGCAGAAAATAACATTTCCAAAAATCATTTCATAACACTTAGCTTCGAAATTTAAGGATCCGAACTAGATTACGAAGTTTACCAGCTATGCTACGATAGTGACAAGGAATTCACAGAAAGTAAAGAAATTACATGAATGTTGGTCAAAACTGAAAAAGAGTAACGGCCATTGAGCACCTGATCTTCGTTTGAAATGCCGAATTCAGCAAGGGTTTCAAAATTCAAATCCACTGACTCTGTTTCTTCTTCTATGTAGTAAGGATCAAGATTTTCTCACGAGATCTGCAGAGTGAGATTCGGCAGCGTCTATGTTGCACGGACACTGACACGCGACACGTGACACGATACGACACGACACTCCGACACGTTAATCCTAAAAAATCTTAATTTCGACACGTTAGACATGCGTTTTAATATTAAATATTATTTTTAATATATATAGTATAATTCATATTTAATACAATACAATGAAACATCCATAGATTGTAGAGTGTAGGCTACTCACAAGTTCAAATATTTGCATCTCCATCCCGTAAAATCATGGCGCTCCAAAGTTCATCATCATCAGTGAAAGAGTAGCAACTTCAAGATCTCCAACATCATCAAGTGAATCAAAGGTATCTCCAAGAATATCCCACATTTGATGTGGTCCTTGTGCATAACTTAGATTAAATCTTGATAAGAGTCGAAGGTTCATATGTACATAAACTAAGTTTTTCAAAGACGTTTTGGAGTGATCTTATTCCTCTTCATGGAATGCACAAAAGAATAAGTACTCCAATTACGTTCAGCACATGATGAAGAGGAGGGTTGTTGCACAAGTCTCAATGCTATCTTTTGAAGTAAAGGTGCAGAAGTACCATAAAGTAGCCACCAAGATTTTGGATCCATAGTGGATTTAGAATGGATGGCATCTAGATCACCAAAAGTTCCACCATCGGTAATAAAATCTGCATACTCCCTTGTAATCTTGCTTCGGTCCTCCGAGGAAGGAAAGAATCTCCTTAAGCATTTTTGTCGCTCTTGAGTTATCTCTACATCCATGTGTGGAGAGGAACTCGACTAAATCTTCTTGGAGCCATTGGTGACTATAGTATCTAAAAGAGGAAAAAACAAATTATCAAATTATCAAAATATATCAAGAGAAGTATTAATTTTAAACTCAATCATTTTTAAAAACTTACTTAGGATTCAAAGTATGCGCCAAACAATGTAGTGGAGTTGAATTTTTCATCAACGATCCACAAGAATGTGATGCACCACATCATAAAAAGAAGACCACTCTTCCATCATCTTCCCTCTTTATGGTATATAGCTTTCTTCACTTTCTTAATCATCTCATCCCACATATCATATATCAAGTGAAGACAAGGTCTATCGATTGTCACACACTCTAATCATATCATAAATAGGAGCAGTGAAAGCAAGTATGTAATCAACGGAATCCCAAAAGTCATCATCAAATATTTTTTCCTTCACAAATCTGGCCCTCCCAAGATTGTCATCTTTATAAATACTCCATTTTTCACTTATCACCATATTTAGGAGAGCACCCTTTAATAACTTGAATCTCTTCAGCATCACAATCATTGAAGCAAAACGAGTATCAGCAATAGAAAGCAACTTCAAAGTCACAAACTCATTATAGATGGACAATCTCATAGAATGATTCATAATGAAATGCTTTATTTGAGCAACATCTCCTACAATATCGAAATCCAACAACATTCCTCATATGCTATTTGATTGTTCTCCACATTCTTTGCGGCACAAATATTTTTCACACCAAATTCAATGTGTGAACAACACATGGTGTCCATGTAATAGATGGAAATTCTGTTCAATCAATTGTCCTGCTCCCTTACAATTCGCGGCATTATCGTGATTACTTGAACCACATTTGCTTCTCCTACTTCTTGAATAACTTCCTTTAGCAGACTTGAAAATGAATTTTTTATCCTTAATCTCCCCGAGCAATCAACTGATTTTAAAAACATTGCTCTACCATCAGATACTGCCATAAAATTAATGAGTGGCCTCCTTTGTGAATCACTCCACCCATCACTTACAATACTCACCCCCTTATGAGTCCAATCCTCTCGTATAGGTTCACACAACCTATCAACATTTTCTTTCTCCTCTTGCAACAGTGGTTCGTAATGTGTTATAGCCTGGTGGCAAATAACCCGCAATGTTATGATTTGCTTTGCAAAAGTATACGAAGCTTGAAAGTAAGGATTCTTCGCCAAATTGAATGGCAATCTGTTTGAATAAAACATTCTAGCAATGAGATGATTTAATTCTTCCCGCTCCCCAACATTGAATGCCTTCTCAAGAGGACTCTTAGTTTTTCTTTTTTTAAGTCGGTGGAAAAACTAGAAGATGAGGGGGTAAAGGTACATTTCTAGGTTTATTAAATTGCATTCTTTGATTAGCTTCGCTTCCAATTTTCTCATCTCTAACAGGTCTCTTTCTTGCACTACTAAACATTGTCCAATTCCTTTGCCTATTATTTTCAACAAATGAGCCTTCACTCTAGTATATGAACTTTTATAATCTTTTTTACGAAATTGCATTTCCAAGACAAATTTCCTCCTGCTTCCACTCCACCATCTAATTTGGTAACATATTTCCACAATGGTTTACTCAGTAGTTCTTCATCAATAATGACACTAGCAGTAGCATTAAGAGTAGCAGGACTACTAGCACTTGCAGAACTTGAATGATCCATACTATAAAAAAAAATTTTATCAAGCTCAAATAATTGAATTAATAAAAAAAAATTTATCAAGCTTACGCCTCCAAAGTACGATTATTTTTTTTGAGTAAAAAAAGCACGATTATTTTGACACTAAATACTAACTAAATTATAAATTTTAACTAAACTAACACTAATGATTCTTCAAAAAAAAAAAAAGTCTGTATAGAAAAAAAATAACTAACAAGGCTCATACTTTTTTTTTTATCACAATCGAATTTGATTGATGCTATGATTGTACATAAAGCCATAACCCATAGACATGAACGCAAGTCACGAGCAAAAAAAAAATAGACATGATATAATTGAACGCAAGTGGAAACTGGAAAGTGAGGGGATTTGACAAAAAAAATAATAAAGAAAGCAAGGTGGCAATAGCATATTCTTTCCTAGAAATGGATCTTCGTTAGCATATTATTATAGTTAATCACATTGAGATATTATGACAAAAGAAGACAAAAAACAAAAAAGGGCGTGGGTTCGGCTTGCGAATAAGTAATAACAAAGGCGTGGGTTCAAAAAACAAAGATCCCGATTCATATTCAACTCGTCAAAAAACAAAGGCGTGGGTTCAACTCGTACGGATGCACGCAAAGCGGCACGGATCGACCTTGATTCATATTCGTACTGCGTGGCTGCATCCTATTAGGCACGACGGTCGACGGTGGACGAGAGAATGGCACACACGCACGATCGGCGAAGGGAAGTAGGGAACGACGTTGGCCAAGGGCTTAGTTTCGAAGGAGAGAAAACTGAAAAACTCGGGTTCAACACACAATCTAGATCTCTCTCGGACTCTCACTATCTCGTCTATCTTGCGTCTTTCACGGATCTTCGTCTTGCGCCTTTCACGGATGTTTTGTCGTGTAATTTTTTGATTCCAAGATTGCCCATTGACCGTGTCAGACACGGTCAAAAATGCGTGTCCGAGCGGTGACCGTGTCTAAGATTGTTGACCACGTCCGGAACGGGTGTCGAAGCGTGTCAAAGCGTGTCGCCGTCCGCTCAACGTCCGACACTCAAATTTCTGCAAAAATGGCGTGTCTGTGCTTCATAGGGCAGCGTTCATAGCTGTGTTACGTTTCACCGGTCGTTAAACCCGTTGAAATTTATCCGACCCGTTTTATTAAAATAAAACTAATTTTAAATTGTTTTTGCTAGTAACTAATTTTAATATTTAACATTAGAATATTAATGTTTCAATATTTTATCTTTTTTCAGAAAATGCTACTAGATATATTTATTGATAAGAAAATCTCAAATCAGCCTGGGCTATAAAACTATAAGTATTATCAATTGCACCTAAGTAATAATTAACAATTCATTTTAAGAGGAATTCACTAATAAGATTTTAAAGTTTAAACCATATTTTCTTATCTTTTCTCAATTATGTATTTATATCTTATGCTTGCATTAAATCTTAAAGTTTGAATTTAAGGTTTAACGATTAATTATTTTATATTTTATATAATTAATGTTATATTGCGGCTTTTTCTTTTGGTATAGTGTCACAGTGCGGTCTATTTTGGTGTAGTTTTGTTTTAGTTTGGATTGGGCCAACATGGTTGTTTTCATGTTATAAATGGGGTAAATGTCATTTTTGATCCTTGAAGTTTCACCCAATTTTTAGTTTTGATCCATTAAATTTAAAATTGATGATTTTAGTCCATCAAATTCACTTCACTCTGTTAATATCAATTGGTCCATGAAGTTTAAATAAAACTTGGAGTTGCAATTGACGTCGCACTAATTCTATTATTTGGTTGCTCATCCGGTATCCAGAGCTTCGCCCTGACTAATCCGAATCCGACCTAGGTCGTGTATCTGGCTATGGTGGGTGAGTCTCCCAGCGGGGCACTAATTCTATTAAATTAGCTTATGTGACTTGTTGATTGGGAAAGCTAATGGGGTAAATATATTGTAAAAGTTAGGGAAAATGAAAGAAAAATACCACGTAAACTTTAAAATCTTGCTAACAACACCAATAATGAGATTGACAAAATAATAAAACAATTGACAACTTGTTATGTTAGAAAATAACCTATTTAAGATTTTGAAGTTCAAATAGTACTTTATTGAGATTTTCTTTGAAAGTTTTGGGCTGGTTATTTAATTTTTTTTTTTAAAAAAAAAGAAGAAGAAGAAGAAGAAAGGTTGGAACGAAACGCGCGCACAATAGCAACGTCTTCCTATTGAGCGACAGTAGTCAGCATCTTCGATATCTGCGGCGAACTTCTAGAAAGGGATCCTGAGTAGATTGGGTTTTAGTAATGTTCTGTAGTAGAACACAGATGTCCAGCTCTAGCAAGCTGGGAATGGTTTATGTTGGATCAAGGAGCCTTCTACTGATTGAGTATCAGTGGAAGGTACTAGCTCGATGATATCTATGGAGGAGATATCCTCGAGGAAGCTCAAATCACAATGCAACACAGGTGAGGCGTTTCGCCCAGAGGGTGGTGTGTGTGCAGTGTGACTGAATAATAAGTAATGGAAATAGAGAGAGTCTAGAGTGCACCTGGTGAGTAATCTCCTATTTATAGGGATTACCTAGGGTTTCACTCCCATGCAAATGTTTCCATCCTTCAGCCGTTATGCACTTCCCACGTTCTCCAGGTCTCTGCTCCACTACATGTACGGTCCTGCACATATTAGGCACGATGGAGTAGTGGGGGACCATTTACCTGGTTCCCTATTTACCCGGGTAGATTAGGGGTTTTACCGCGTGGGCTCCTCTTTGGGCGGAACTGCGTCGGCCCAATATATTTGTCCATAACAGTTGCCCCCAAGCTCGGTATGGCAGGCTCCTGACGTGCCGAGGTTAGCGCGTTGACTAGTCCGGTCATCATTTATCCGAGTTCGAGCTTTGTACGGATCCCTTAGGGCTCCCTTCCTGCTCGTTCTGCCCCACCGCTCTCGTTATCGTGGACTCGGTCATGACCGAGCTCTTCTAGCGGATTGGGTCATCAGACATTTGCATGCCCCCACCGCCTCCTCGTCTGTCTCCTGAGTCATAGGCTGCCTTCTCTTGGCGGGTTGGCTCATCATAGCCGTCTTTGCGGTTTTTATGATAACCGAGATTGACCCCGTTTCTTTATGACTCGGCTCTAGCTAGATCATGAGCTTCTCCCACGTGTGGCCCCCAATATTGGTTATTATAAAGGTTACGTAAGTATCAGACGGCGTTACTCAGGCGTGATTTGATCCTCCTAGGGATATGGATTCACTGCCTTTTTGGTAACAATCCTTATTGAATATCGTGCGCATTGAATATATGCGCTTCTTCCCAATGTGGCCCTTCTTGTCCCCAATATGCGCGTTTTCGAAGCATTTACTACTGCCGGCGCTTGCGTTTTTCCATAAAGAGGGCATTAATTCCCCCTGACGGTTGTGCTTAAGGCATTAAATAGTTATGCCGTTTGGAAGGGCCTCTCTATATAAGCCTGTGCAGATCCATCCTTTGTGCTTCATTCCACATGATGAAATTTCCATCTGGGCAAGCAGAATCGCTGATGCCGGGGGGTTCGTTTCCAACCCTTTGCCTTTCCCTCAAAAGCTCCTTTTGATAAGTGGGCGGGAAGTAAGGAAGAAGAAACGAACATTAATCTTTATACCACCGCGATCTCGTATCGCGAATTTCGGAGTATTTGCCAATCTTCATCCATAACCTCCAACAGGCGTCTGGAGTTCTAGGAGCATTTGCCAATCTTCACGTGCCTGGCGAAATATTTCCACTGGGATCTCAGACATGCTCCGTTGAACACACGCGGGGATTCTTGTGTGGGTTGGGGCGCGTCTGGGGCCGACATTCCATGGGTATGCCATGGTTAGGGTTCTAGGTCCACCGTATCCAAGATCCCACAAGGGTCTCCGCCAATGCGTTTTGGAAGTTCTCTTTGGTGCAGAGAGTTCTTCATCCTCCATTTCTCCATATGGCTACGAGCCTCTTGTTTCAAGCTTTTGTGTCGCGCACATTTCCGGCTAGGGTTTAGTTTATTTCCTGTATGAACGTGATGTAACTCACTCGATTATCGGTGGAAAATATTCTCCTTGCATTGCTTGATTTCCCTTTTTGCCTTTTGCCATTTTTTGTTTTTGAATCCTATGCGCATGACTGTGAAGATCTGGAATACGGTTTACCGCCTTTCCTTCTTAAAGTCATGCGAACGTCCTCCGATCCAGGCTAAGTTAAAATTAACCGCCCTTCAAAACGGATTGTTTTTGGAGCAAAACGCCCTCCAATCCGGGCTAAGTTAAAATTAACCGCCCTTCAAAACGGATTGATTCTCGAGCAAACCGCCCTCCAATCCGGGCTAAGTCAAAATTAACCGCCCTCCAGAACGGATTGATTCTCGAGCAAACCGCCCTCCAATCCGGGCTAAGTTAAAATTAACCGCCCTCCCGAACGGATTGATTCTCGAGCAGACCGCCCTCCAATCCGGGCTAAGTTAAAATTAACCGCCTCACCGAACGGATTGATTCTCGAGCGGACCGCCCCCTCCAATCTGGGCTAAGTTAAAATTAACTGCCCTCCCGAACGGATTGATTCTCGAGCAGACCGCCCTCCAATCCGGGCTAAGTTAAAATTAACCGCCCAGACCGCCCTCAAATCCGGGCTAAGTTAAAATTAACCGCCCTCCAGAACGGAATGTTTTTGGAGCAGAACGCCCTCCAATCCTTCCGTAGGGTCGATCCACATGCCAACTTTTCGACCTTTCTCTAGTATTCAAGCGTCATTCTTGCGGACCGGCCTCTGCGACCTTTTGGTTTCTGTGCGCATTTAATGCTCACGCCGTTTCCCCCGAAACGTTTCCTTGGCCCGCCGCTTGTCCTAGGGTTTCTAACTTCATTAGCAGAAATTAACGGCGTCGCGACCCTTGGCGTTTCAAATTCCAAACGTCTATATATATTTCCTTTTCAAAACTGCCAGTCTCAATCGACATTTTCGACTATTCATCGGCTTCAGGAGTTTACTTTGCATCCAAGCTAGCGTCTTTCGCCGTCAATCTTGTTGCATCTCTTCCTTTCACCAGGTATTAACGCTTGCCCTGTGATTGCTTGCTTTTTGACTTCTTTTTAGGTTCACTATCATGCATGCGGTTTTCTCTGAGTTAACTCCGATGGGTTGTTGCGCTTCTGGGTTTCTATCGCGCTTTTGGTTTTACTATATTTCTGGGTCTTGTTGGGTGGGTTCTTAGTTTCTGTTCCCCTTTTCTAGGTGTTCATAATGGCTCGAGCCTTTCCGTACGTCTGTAAAACCAGAAGTTCTTTGCCAAAAAATCTTCCTTTAGGTCCCAACACAGATCCTTCTTTACCGAAACTTTTCAGAAAACCCAGGAACTATCCCAGGCCCGAGAAGGTGCTGTACTGGGAATAAACATTTGACAGAGATGAAACACTTATTCAAAAGATTTATCGGTCGTTCTTTCATTCCATCCCATTGTAGTTCTAAATCCCCTATTCGGGAAAACACTTTTCACCGGCCCCTTTCGACCTTATTTTATTTTTATATCTAGGTGCTCATGGCTTCATCACACCAACCCAAATTAGTCCTCGAATGAAGAATCCAGCACTTCCGCCCCTTCCCCATTTCTCCCGAGTTAACCCCCCGTAAACATGTTAGGTTACTCGGAGTGAAGAATTCACTGACCACGAAAGATCTCCTCCAACTCGGGATTGGGGACGGGATAGCGTATGTCCTGCGGTTGCCTAGCAAATCTGAATCAGCGGACGTTGGTCGCTCAGAGGAGAAGGGCTGTCACTTCTTCTTTATTTACCGTGATGTTATCACTCTTTTGGGGGTGAGGTTTCCCTTTTCCGACTTTCAGATCGAGTTATTGAATCATTTGCACCTCGCCCTCCCAACTTCATCCTAACGGCCGGGCGTTTGCGGTTGCATTTGAGAACTTGTGCGCGGAGAAGGATTTTGTTTGTAGCGTGCCGGTCTTTATGTCCTTCTTTTCTCCATTGGAGACCGGCATCCAGACGACCGAATCGACGAAGTGGTTTGGGTGGACCACTCTCTGAAGCATCCGCGATCGGAGACTCTTTCGGCCTTTCCGCGAGTCATGGAAAAATTTCAAATCCGCCTTTGTCAAGGTCGAGGCTCTCCCGGTGGGGCTCCCGGTTTGTGAGGAGGACCAACTCGGGAAACCGAGGAAAGATTTCCCTTTATGGTCAACGCTCCATCATACCTTGGGGCCTGACGATTACGTTCCGCAAGCTATGAGCTTTTCGGACGACGAGGAAGATACCCTTTTGAGACTTTTGGAATACGTGGGGTCTCTGAATGATCCCCTCGATCCGGCCAAGTACATTACCACGCCTTTAGTTAGGCGGAAGCCTACCGCGAGTATGACTTTATTGATACTTGGCTGATTTGCTTTTTGTTTCCCTCTAATTGTTCGATATCCTTTTTCTTTTGCGGCCGAGCTATGGGTAGACCCAAGCAACTAAGCGTTTTCAAAAATCGCTCCCGAGACGACGGAAGAAGGCCCCGCTATCCCGGTCAACGACCCATCGGCCCCTGAAAGCGTTTCCCAAAAGCGGCTAGCCTCGTCAGATGCCGAAGGAAATGCCGCCCGCAAGAAGGTCAAGGGCAAAGACGTTGTGGGGGGCCACCCAATCCAAGTGTGGGGGCCACCGAGACGCCGGTCCCTGAGGGTTCGCCCGTCTTCTTCTCATGCCTCCCCGGAGCCAACTACCTCGGCGGAGACCTCGGTACTGAGCAATCTTTCGATGACTAATCTTCCCGAGGGCGCCTTGTGGGGGCGGATCGAGCCGTGAAGTTTTAGATGTGATGAGACCTCCCGCTTTTCTTCACGACGCATCTGGCCTGAACGAGCCTTCCAAGAGGATGCTGAATCACATGCAATTAGATGGTTACCGCGGTCTTTCCTTGATTCGCTCTTATGCCCTCGTAAAGATAAAATACGGGCTGGCATATGCTCAGCTGGTTGCGCTGAAGAAGGAGAATGCTGCTCTGAAGCAAACCTTCGAGGTGGCTAAGATTGCCGAGGACAGGGATAGAGCCGTTGCCAACCTGTCAGCCCTTACGGCGGTGAATGCCCAGTTACAACAGAACTTCTCCTCTTTGCAGGCCGCTAAGGACAAGCAGGAAGAAGAACTTAAGTCCTCCATCTCTAAGGAGAGGACCTTGGAAGAGGAACTCAAAACCTCTAGGTCCGACCTGAAAAAGACGGAGGAGAAGCTGTTGGCGGCAGAGCTGGATGTCCGTCGTTTGGAAGATCTTCGTACGGACGGTCAAAGGTGTTGGTTATGATTAGTTTTGATGATGTCTTATATAGATGCCATTCTTAAGATCAAAAAGGTTGCATACTACATTTATCTTTTACTTTGACTAATTCTCATATTTAATGTAGATGCTAAGTTAAATGATGAAGAATCATCAAGTTGGGAGATGGGAAAATGAAGAACATGCTGAATGGAATGAAGACATCATTATCCAAGTTCTAAGATTGGTCCTAGAAGTCTCCACAATCAGATGGAAGTTGGATTGGCTCAATTCAGAGTTAAAGTCAGCAAATATGAGGTTCTAGATGAGCAAACTCGAGCCTCCAAGTATTAAACTCAAGTTTACTACCTTGCTGAAGTAATTTGCCTATCTGATATGAACAAACTCGAGCTTAGCACTCCAAACTCGAGTCTATAAGTGTCTTCAGCAGCTTTGGTGTTTCTGGACTAGGCAAACTCGAGCTTAGCACTCCAAACTCGAGTTTACTGGCGGTGATCAACTCTGTTTCATGTTCAGCACAGCAACGTCTGGTAATTTGATGATATCTTCCAAACCAGAGATCCGATTGAGGTGAAACCAGTGGCATATGAAACTAGACTCCCAATGCGTCATTTTGATATAAAATACAAGCCCAAAGGAGTTCATATAAGAGAGCTATGAATTGTAGAAGTTGACAGATAAAACCACGCCACACAGAAAACCAAGCTTCAATGTTTTGAGTGTAACTCACAATCTAAAAATCCAATTGAGCTGAAATCAGTGGCATTGGAAAGTAACCTCAAAGAGCTTTCCATCAAGAGTTGAACCAACAAAAACGAAGTTCAGACCAGGGAGATATGGCCCTCGAAAGTGGACAAAGTTGCAAGCTCGCTGAACAAAGTCCAAAATCAGCCAGCCAAGTTTACAAGTAGCAAGCTCGAGCTTACAAGTAGCAAACTCGAGCTTACGGGTTACGAGAGAGGAAATGCTGATTTTGAAGAAGTCCAAACTCGAGCTTGAAGTTACAAGCTCGAGCTCGAGAGTTCCGAGAAGAAATGAACTTTTGGAAAAAGCCAAACTCGAGCCTATAAGTGACCAAACTCGAGTTTAGCTCGGACAGAGAGCAAGCAGTCCCGATAAACACCCAAACTCGAGTCTATAAGTCACAAGCTTGAGCTTGAGACTTCCAGAGGCAAATTTCCAAGTTCAAAAGAAGACCAAACTCAAGCTTACCTATATAAACTCGAGCTTGGAACTCCAGAATAGATTTACACATCTGATTCAGATAAATCACCATGACTGAAACATCATATCTCATCAAGAACATCCAGATGATTACTCAAATGATTTATACTACTTCTTAACATCATTTATATCATTTGTGTATAAGTTTCAGGTGATTAAAGTTTGAGATTACATCAAACTTGACATAAATCAAAATCTGTCAAGAGTATGAAGATGAACTTTCTTTGCGAGTAAATTCGAAAACGCTTGACAAAGAAGACGAATTCAATGAGGAACTTGAAGAAGTAAAGTTGAATACACAACTATAATGTTCTCCGGGATTCAAACGCGTTCAAATGGTGAAATGCTCCAACGGACGAAGTTTCAAACTGATTCAACATTTGAAATTCACCTTTTCATGACAAAGTTATTATTCAAAGCCCACTTGTATTAGTTTTAATATATCTTCGAACGAAGCAAGTGGATGACACACGAAAGAAACTCGGCCATTCTTCAAAGCGAGACAACAAGGCTCCTACCAACTAATGCTGAATATGATCATTTTACAAGCATGACTACATGGGAGACATTCTTGAAGAAACAATATTCAAATATTCAAATATTCAAATCTGCAAATGTTCCCAACAACTATATGATCACAACAGCTAGATTTTCGAATGGATTCAAATCTGAATATGATTTTCTTAAGTTATCTTCAGACCAAGACCACATGGAAGACAATATTCGAATTCTTGTTCATGACAGTTCATCGTTCATAACGTTCAGATTTCTCAACGGACGAATTCAAATTATGCAACGATTCATCGTTCATAACGGTAATATTCTTCAACGAGACAAATGCTTTAAACGAATTCATCTCATTTGTCTATAAATAGAAGACATTCAAGACGAAAGGCGAGACACAAGCTTACATCTTCAACATGATTATACTCTTTTTTCATAACATTTACTCTGTTCTTAATGTTTACATAGCTTATCATAGAGAGTGAAATGATGTGTGTTGTACTTCGGTGTTTATTCATCTACTTCGATAGAGAAGAGTTATTGTACACATCCTACCATACTATTCGAGAGTTACTCAAGATTGGGTGATCTTGAGAAGGAAACACATTGTGTTGATTACGGCTTGTAAGGGAGTGAATCCTAGGGAGAGGATTACTTCGAGTACGAGTGTGTGATCAAGCAAGTGTATTGGTTACGGTTGTAAGGGGAGTGAATCCTAGTGAGAGGATTACTTCAAGTACGAACGTGTAATCAAGTTACAAGAAGATAGTGGATTGAAAATCTCAAGCGGAGCTTGGGACCGGACGTAGGTCAAGGATTGGGCCGAACCGGTATAAATCATAGTTTGCATATTCTCTTCCCTTAACTCTTACATTTCCAAAGATATAAGTTTGAATGACTGATTATCACTTTATAAATTATTACTGTCATACAAACTGCTTTCAATAAGTTGCGCGTCCGACTTTAGCAATCGTAGTATAATCAACATTGTTGAAAACGGGTTTCATGACCCGAAATTAATTGAAGAGTTTGCTCAGTACATTACTTTCATATGCAGGCATCAGATGAAGTGAAAAAGGAAACACATTAGCTGTAATAGGTCTTGAGTTTATCAGCGTTCCATGTCTGCTTTAGTGGTTTCTCTTTCAGGGTTTCCAGTTTGTAGGCCCCTTTTCCGCAATTTTCTGTAACTCGGTAGGGACCCTCCCAATTTGGTGCAAGTTTGCCTTGGTTGGCATTCTTGTTCCCTATGTCAGCTCGCCGAAGGACGAGATCACCTTTTGTAAATGAACGTGGCACCACTTTCTGGTTGTACCTGTTAGCGAGAAGCTGCTTGGCGGCTAGCTCTTGGCAATGTGCTTTCACCCTGAATTCGTCCACGACGTCCAATTCCACCGCGATTGATCGGTTGTTGTCCTCTTCTTCATGTAGGGCTTTAACCCTCCTCCAAGATGGCTCGCCGATCTCAACAAGTATCATTGCTTCGCACTCGTAGGTTAACCTAAATGGGGTCTCCTGGGTTGTTGATTGGATCGAAGTTCTGAGTCCCCAAAGGACCGGGTATAGCTCTTCCACCCAATTCGAATTGCCGTCTTCCATCCTTTTCTTCAATCCGTCCAAGATAACCTTGTTAGCCGCCTCGGCTTAGCCGTTGGATTGTGGATGTTCGACAGATGCGAAATGGTGAATGATGTGTAGGTCAGCAACCATGCCTTGGAAACCCTTGTCGGTGAACTGGGTTCCATTGTCTGTGACAATTTCGTAGGCGGATTCCAAACCGAGATAAAATATTTCAATTGAAGAACTTTTGAACTCGTGCTTGAGGTAATCGTTGCCAATGGTTCCGCCTCTATCCACTTGGTAAAGTAATCTACCGCCACTATAAGCCAACGCAGCTTGTCCCGGGGCCTCTTGAATGGGCCAAGCAGATCCAACCCCCACTTATAGAACGGCCATGGAGCCGACATGTTAGTTAACTCCGATGGGTTGGTGCGTACGACCCTGGCATGTTTTTGACAGCTATTGCATTCCTGCACATGATTCTAAGAATCCTTCGCCATAGATGGCCAGAAGTATCCAACCCTCACCGCCTTTCTTGCCAACGCCCTAGCGCCCATGTGGTGTCCGTTTATTCCTTCATGGATTTCGGACAAAGACACGTAGTCGGCTTTTGGCCGAATCGAGACACTTCATTATGGGGAATGGAAACCCTTCCGATATAATTCGTCACCCACCATGGTGAACGATGCCGACGTCCTTACTATTCTCCCGGTACGTCGGTGTCTTCCCGGGAGGATTCCTTTTCAAGGTAATCGGCTATCGGTTTTCGCCCGGTCATTAGTCTCTCGAGATTATCATCACGCACTTGGTTCTAACAGTTTTGCCGGACAATGGTGCGGTGATTTAAGGGTTCTTAGTGCTTGCTAATTTTGACAACACATCGGCCCTAACATTCTCTCCCGGGGGATATGTATTACTTCCACGTTATCAAATTCCGCCATCAACTGCTTAACTTTTCCCAGATATTTGACCATTAACGGGCCTTTAGCTTGGTACTTGCCCTCTATCTGGGATGCAACCAGCTGTGAGTCAGTAGATACGTGAACTCTTTTTGCCCCGCTTTCCCTTGCCTGCCGTAATCCGGCTATAAGCGCTTTATATTCCGCTTGATTGTTTGATGTTGCAAATTCAAACCGAAGGGAAAGCTCCCAAGAGACTCCTTCCGGGCTCTCGATGATTATTCTTGCCCCACTTCCTTTTTTGTTCGATGAACCGTCAACGAACAACCTCCATGTTAAGTCGTGTTTGTGATCGTCATTCACTTCTGAATTTTCAGGGGGTTAGTTCCATCACAAAGTCGGCTAGAGCCTGGGATTTGATCGCATGTCGCGCTTCATAGGTTATATCAAATTTAGACAACTCAATAGCCCAGCTAGCCATCCTCCCTGCCAAGTCCGGCTTATGCAGGATTTGCCGGATTGGTTGGTTTGTACGGACTACCACGGAATGACTGGGAAGTATGGACGCAGCTTGTCTTGCGGCCATGAGTAGGCGAATGCCATCTTTTCCAGTTTCTGGTATCTCAGCTCGGCCCCTTGCAGAGCTCGGCTTACGAAGTATACTGGAGTTTGACCGTCTTTCTCCTCATTCACCAATGCCGTGCTAACCGCCTCCTCCCCAACAGCTAGGTATAGGATCAATCCTACCCCGAGCTTCGGGCGAGATAGTACCGGCGGTGTTGCCAGGCATTGCTTGATCTTTGCAAAAGCCTCTTGACACTTTGCATTCCAATCTCCAGATGTTTCTTTCTTCAGTAACTTAAAGAAAGGGAGAAAGTTTTCAGCTGACCTTGGTAAAAATCTGGTCAGAGCGGCTAGCCTTCCTGTGAGTTGTTGAACCTCCTTCTTGTTCTTGGGGGCTGCATATCCAAGATAACCCGACATTTATCGGGTTTTCCTCAATCCCTCTGTGGGTGACTAAGAATCCCAGGAATTTTCCTGCTGGAACACCGAAAGCACACTTTGCCGGATTGATTGGCGCAAGCGATACTTCCTCGCTTGTCAAAGGTTTGCAAGATCTTGGATATGGTCCTTTGTCCGTGAAGATTTGACGATCATGTCGTCGATATAGACTTCGAAGTTTTTCCCAATTGGTCTCTGAAAACCCTGTTCATCATCCTCTGGTAAGTGGCTCCTGCATTCTTTAAACCAAAAGGCATAACATTGTAACAGTAGTTGGCCTTCTCCGTGATGAATGCCGTTTTTTCCTGGTCATCGGCATGCATGGGGATTTGGTTGTACCCCGAGTACGCATCCATAAAGGAAAGTAATTTGAAGCCAGATGAACTATCTACCAACTGGTCTATGCTTGGCATAGGAAAAGAATCCTTGGGGCAAACCTTGTTTAGGTCCTTATAATCGACACATACACGCCACTTGCCGTTAGGCTTTTTGACCATAACAACATTCGATAGCCAGGTGGTATACTGCACTTCACGTATGAAACCGGCTTCCAATAACTCGTCTGTGTGCTTCTCCAAGGCCTCGCTTTCATCGTCCCAATTTTTCTCTTCCTTTGGGCCACGGGGGTTGACGTCGGGCAAATCGCCAAGGCGTGCGGCGGGCTCGGGGTCTACCCCAAGGATCTCAGATAGACGCCATGCAAAAATGTCTTTGTTGTCCTTTAGGCAGATCTCCAGTTCTGCTCGGATTGATGAGGCTAGATGCTTGCCAATTTTGGTGTTTTGCCGGGTTCGATTCCCAAAGCAAAATCCTCCAACTCTCCGTCCGCTCCGTTCTTTTTATCTTGTCCTCCTTGCGTAAATCTAACTCAACGAAGTTGACCGACTTCCCTTTTCCTCGTTAGTGGGTACTCTAGCTCTCTTTTTCTGGGATGTTGGGTCAACTTTGTTCGCCTTGACCGTATCGAAATAGCACTGTCGGGAATCCTTCTGGTCTCCTTGATCGTTACAATTTGATTTTTTCTATTCACCAACTTTAGCCGCTGGTGTTTGGTAGACACCAAAGATATCCCGGTTGTGAATGGTAGGACGCCCCAGTATGATATTGTAAGATGAGGGGAAGTCGGCCACGATGAACCTGACACGTTCCATCTTGAAAGCGCCCTTCGTTCCGAGCGTCAATTTTAGGTCGATATACCCTTTTGGGCATGTGTCCCGGCCATTGAAACCGGTTAAGGTTGTTCGGCAAGGCTTTAAATCTTCCGGGTCGAACCTCATTCTCGAAATGCGTCCCATAGGATGATGTCTACGCGCTCCCATTATCGATCGGGATTTTTCTTACGCAACGCTTGACCACGGTCCCCGTAATGACCAATGCATCCTGGTGTCCTGGGGGTACGTCTTTTAGATCCTCCTCAGTGAAACTCAGGATCGGGGGTTCAGGTTTTGCAGCGTCATTCTTGAAAGCTGGGCGGTCCCTGATTGAGAGAACTTCCCTTAGATATTTCTTCCTTTGGCTCTGCGAGTCACCCCCACCTCTAAAACCTCTGATGATTACGTTGCAGTCATATTTGGGGTCAGGGAATTCATCGTCGTTGTTTGTGGATTTCTTTTTCTGCTCACGCCTCTTCCTATCTGGTTGAGGTGGGCTTTTGCTTCTCCCGCCTCGTCTCTTGTTATTTTGCCGTCCTTGTGTCTGGATGACATATTGGCGGAGCTTCCCCTCCCGGACGAACTTTTCAATGGCATCCCTGAGGTCCCAACATTTTTTTGTGGTATGACCATGCTGATCATGGAAATCACAGTATCAGGATTTATCTAGACTGGCTTCCCTTCTCACTGGCCGGGGTCGCTCAACCTTCTTCATCTCGGTTGTTGAGACTTCATGCCAAATCTTGGCCTGGGATAATTTTAGGGGAGTGTACCTGTTGAATCTCCCTTATGGCCTTTCTCCTTTCGACCTTATTCCTCCACCCCGACCGTGAGATTCCGGCTTACGACCGGATTGCAGCTCTTTACCCTTGGGGGTGGACTTTTGCGTCGCTCTTTTGCCCCCTGACTCATCATGTCCATCTGTTCGAGCTCTAGGTATGTCTTTGACCGGTCTGTGAATTCGGTCAGAGTACTAGGTCGATTCTTCATTACCGATTTTTTCAACCGAGATGTGGAATTTAGACCGGCTATGACGCAGTGTAAGTGGACGTCTTCCTTTAGTCTGGGCACTTGAAGCGCCGTTTCTTTGAATCGGTCTAGGTATTTTTGTAGGCTTTCATTAGAGAATTGTTTGACCTGGTCCAACCGGAACTCGGTCTTTGGGCATTTTCGGCTTGTAGCGAAATTAAGCGGAACTTATACTCCATGGTCTTCATATCGGAATAGAATCTAATGGCAAAGAGTGGAACCAGGTCTGGGCAGGTCCCTGAAGGGTTCCTGCAAACAATCGAGGAATTACATGTCCCACGATTCCCTTCACCCCAATTTCCATTTTGAAGTTATTAAGGTGAACTACTGGATCCTGGCTCCCGTTGTACTTTGGAAGCTCTCTAGAATCCAGTTTCCTAGGATAAGCCACGGCAATGATTTCCTTTGAAAACTGGCGTAATAAGTCGTCTCATTCATGTCCTGTCTTGCCCGCCATGTTTACATTGAACGACGGCGGATTCGCCTCATGTCCGTTCGAGGCCGAATTGACTAACAAACGTCTTTCTTTCGACCGAGACGAGTCAGCAAGAGGAGGTCGGCAGGCTCGTCCATTGACTTCAGCAATCGTCCTGCCATTAGTTCGGTTGGGCTTTCTGGTATCCCGAATGGGACCTTCTAGCACTCTTAACCGTTCCTTTAAAGCCAGGATCTCCTGGCGGTCTTCTTCGGTGATTTTACCCCGGTCATGAGCGACCACGTCTTCCTCCTCCCCCTCTTTTTCGGTAAGCTCCTCCTCCTCACTGGTGTGAGTGGACGTCGAGTTCATTTCTCGGCTTGTACCAGCACCATCTCGCTTTGGCTGCTCCTCTTTTGTCCCTGCTCTCTCCTCCCATTCTTGTTGTAACCGCCTTTGTTCTTTTTGTCGCCAAGCGGCGTTTCGGAGATCTAGGTTCTCCTGGATGAGTCAGGCGTCTTCCTCTCTTTGGAGTCTTTGGCGAGTTTCCATATTCTCCATTCTTAGAATCAGTGAACCCAAAGTGCTATGCAACACCCTAGAATCGGGGTGTATCTCTTGGAACTCGCGTGGAGGGGGAGGGATGTTCAGTTTCTGTATGTTCTGCTGCCCTTGTCGGGCGATCAGACTGGGGTGTGGAGAGTGAGCTGTGTCCTCGGTTTCACCCTCGGTTTCCACAGTTACATGGCCGTGGTTTGGAGCTACCGAGTCAGAGTATTGGATTACGTGCTCCTGCTGTGGACGTCGTTGAGGTTCTTCCGGTGGTTGGTCCTGCCGAGTAGCGTGACTATGGCTTCTCGTGCTCGCGGCCATCCTCAGAGATCAGCAGTGGCTTTGTGGTTTTGGGAATCGAAGTTTACGGTCCCCACGGTCGGCGCCAATGTTACGTAGTAGAACACGATGTCCGATCTAGCAAGCCGGGAATGGTTTATGTTGGATCAAGGAGCCTTCTACGATTGAGTATCGGTGGAAGGTACTAGCTCGATGATATCTATGGAGGAGATATCCTCGAGGAAGCTCAAATCACAATGCAACACGGGTGAGGCGTTTCGCCCAGAGGGTGGTGTGTGTGCAGTGTGAATGAATAATAAGTAATGGAAATAGAGAGAGTCTAGAGTGCACCTGGTGGGTAATCTCCTATTTATAGGGATTACCTAGGGTTTCACTCCCATGCAAATGTTTCCATCCTTCAGCCGTTATGCACTTCCCACGTTCTCCAGGTCTCTGCTCCACTACATGTACGGTCCTGCACATATTAGGCACGATGGAGTAGTGGGGGACCATTTACCTGGTTCCCTATTTACCTGGGTAGATTAGGGGGTTTTACTGTGGGCTCCCTACTGGGCCGGGAACCTGCCTGGCCCAATATATTTGTCCATAACAAGTAATAAGGTTGACAATAAAGCTAAGTATTATGAAATGATCCCAAGTTAAATAAATTGGAGTACCCTTAGTCCTTAGAGATGCCAGGAGTTGGTACATTCAGAACAGAACTAACTCGAAGACCATCACTATATTAAGATCCACCATAACTTTACCTGAACCAGATTTCTGTATAGGGCATGGTGAAGTTCGTCCATGACCTTTCCCATAATCCTTAGAGTTCGTTCTCTTAGGATGTGTCGCTAAACCAGTAGAGTTGCTCCGTGGAAGAGAAGATGACGAAGAGAACAAGCTTTTCTTTGTGTCACAATTCAGACTTCTGCTCCTACCAAATCACTAGAAAGGTCTGGAATGAGATATTCGTTCAGGTAGTAAGCGGCATCACCCTTCTAAGGAGAGCATTTCTTATCACAACCTTTTTTCCGTAGCAGAAGTATTTATGGTTTGTTGGGAAAATATGTTGGTCTAGCAAAAACAATTACAGGTTGCTATTCATTGGGGCTTCAGTCGCCAGCTCTCCTGTCATTGGTTCACTAACTTTCTTGACCTTCCAGCACTAGATAGGCATTAGCCCCCATACACGGTCTTAACAACTTTGGACATGTGTTTTTAGTAAACAACAGCCCAGGCCTAGTCACTGCAACCCCCTTTGTGAGGAGACACCCTTTCTCCCAAAGTTATGGGGCTATTTTGCCGAATTCCTCTCATGAAGCACAAACATCTTTTGTTTATCTAGAAGATTTTAAATATTGTTATTTCTTCTTGTGACATACTAGCTAAGTAGCATACCACTTTGATTCCTCTGATTATTGTTTGTTTAGCTGCTTTGAATATGAAACACTACAACATCATCTTGTCTCATATCCCTTTACATGTTTAATATGATTTGGATGAGTCCACATTATATGTCCATTTTTACATGCTTCTTACCTGCTTCTATGTGTAAGCACCGTTTCCAAGAAAGAGAGAAATATTGGATAGTAAGAAGCATGTAAAAATGGGCATATAATGTGAACTCTGGTTTGTATGTCTATCCAATAATTTTTCCTTTCATAATTTTCAAAGTTTCTAGTCTTGGCTCAAATAAATCTTGTTGCAGTTGCATAAAAATAGTTATACGATCAGCTTTTAGAGTCTATCATCATGCCAATTAATGTCATTTGGAGGAAAATAAATATGGTTTTACACATATCACGGAACTATCCTTTCTCCTGATTTGATAATTAGAGAAGCACAACAGCACAACATTATATTTCATTCGGAGAAAAAGAATATATGCCTCCATTCCTAGCAACTCCAAAAATGTTACCCTGAATATTCTTGCACAAGGTTGGACGATCATCTTGCAAAAATACGGTCAATATTATATTCCTTTTCTAGCCTCATTTTTTTTCCCCGAGCAAGTTTGAATTAGATCAGGAATTCAGCTTTTTTTAAAAAAAAAAAATTGAAAACAATTTCTACTGAAAGGAGGAGCCAACAAGGGGTTTAACAACAATGTCATTCATCAGGACATTGTCTCATTCTTACATTATTTTGTTTTCTATGATATTCAAGTAGTTCCTATTTCAGGTAAAAAATAAAGTAGTTCCCATCACAGAACATAGGATTTACAATAATTCGTTGGCCCTTATTTTGTTGTATTGTATTTTGATGATGTCAAATAAAACTGTCCGAGACAGAACTAATCTTAAGGAAAAAAATTAATTTTTTATTAAGTATAGGTATCCTTTTATTGGAGACATTTGAATTTGAGGTACTGTCAAGCATAAAATGTGGGCACCCTTCCTAGTGCGAAAAAAATTAATTAATTTGGCATAAACGGTAATTGTGATGGTGTCAAATTGATGAACTAAATGATTTTTTTTTTCCTTCAAAAGCTTCATAGGCATACTTTCTCCATGGGTGGAAACTTAAACGAGATCAAGGATTTTTTATAGATATAATGGGGATTGAACATATATGATGCATGTGGAATAAAACATTAGCAGCAGACGCCAAACGGGTAGCCATGCCTGAATTCAGATAAGACCAGATTTTTCTTTATATTATTTGAGCCACGCCGCCACTGCCGCCGCCCCGGTCAACGTGTGTCAACACCACCTAGCCAATGTATCAAGCTCATTGGCTTTTCCCTTAAATTTATTCAGTATTTGTTTAGTCCTCTGAACTTAACATTATTAAACATGACATGGGCTTTAACCTAGCTCATTTGGATATGCAAAATTAACTCATAAATTACCTTATTTGAAATGCAGTGCTTGTCTGGATTTTCTCTTTTTTAAACTAAAAACTACTTTTTAGATAAATCTAAGAAAAAAGAGTTTTTTTTTTTTTAAAAAAAAAAAAGTTAAAAGCTGTTTTATGGTTATATAAATTTATTAGCTTAAAATTTACTTAAAAGCTTAAATTAAAAATAAGTTTGTTCGGAAAATTTTTGTTATAATCACTTTTTCTAATAAAAATTATCACAAAAGGTATATCATAAAATAACCTTTAAACAATCAACAGATTCACAAAATAAAAATACTATGAGAATAGATTTGCCAATAGTGGAACACAATTAAGAAATCATCAGTAGTCTTGCAAATTATCAACCAATATTCCATTCACATGAAATCACATATTTCTATTTTCCATTAATGTTGATGCTATTTGATTTTGAACTCTATCCATATAACCATTATCTGCTATTCTTTTACGACTATGGATACTCATTTCTTCATCAATGTTACATTCTTCTTGACTCTCAGAAATATAATCAGGATTAAGATCACACTTGTCAAACTTTTCGTCATCAACAACACCGTTTCTAATGAAGTGATGAAGGGCAATTCCTGGTTTTCCACTAGTATGAATCTCCTTTATACAAATTTCAAGTAAGATCTTGGTAGTGTATCGATCCCACTTTGCATTGTGTTTTTCTTTGCTAACCATAAATTGCAATGCATTATTGAGGTGAAAAGAAAAATATTTAAATATAGCACATCAAAAGCTCTTATGCACATACATTCAACATTTATGGTTTTTTTATTTTTTTAGTTCTCTACAGTAATCCTTTGAGGCTAGTCTTTCCATTTGGTGACAATAAATAATAAGATAATAATTTTAAGATAGACTAAAGAATAATATAGCATAAATGGAGAATCTGGTTTTCCTGGAATGTAACAACCAGAATATGGCAAAATCAAAAAGATTCACATTCTTAAGCAAAGAAAAAAGAAATTAGCAATGCAACAAAGTTACCCAATCCCTCAACATATCTGTTTTAAACCAAATAGAAGTCAAACCTCTTATTTTATGATTATATAAAAAATCACCTGCTGTGTGAAATAAATTTTCTTTTAAAGATCATTGTCACTCAAGACATTCATTGCTAATTCTCAAATTACTCAAAACTTAAGATGCTTCCTATTATTAATATCCTAGGAGATGATGAACTGCTTACTGACTAAGGACCGCGATTACTGTATGACTCATAACTTATTTATGGCATTGAAATTTTAATTTAGCTGAACCAAAAAAAAAAAAAAAAGAGAAGGAATAAAGGAACTTCCTAAATAACAATGAATGCACAAAAAAAATAAGAAAGTAAATCATCAGCAAAAGTCTAAAAAGAAGCTGGCCTAGGGAAACAAACCTTCAGTAGCATATAGATAGATAGATAGATAGATAGATATATATATATATATAGAGAGAGAGAGAGTACCTTTGAGATTGGTGCTATTTGCCTAGAGAAATCTGATAGAGAAAGACGGAGTGAAAAGGATTGCAGCACTCAAAACTCGAAATCGAAAGGATGACCACAATCTCGACGTTTCATTTCAACAAACATTAATAAAAGAGCTTTAAAAAAAAACCTCCTCTTGGGAGCTTTTGGCTTTTGGTTTTTTTCTTCATTGTTAAAAAAAAAATTATTATAAGAGCTTTTGTAAAAACCTATTTGGCTTAAACACGCTTATAAGGAGAATATAAGCTAAAAACAGAGAGGACCCAAACAAGCACTTAGTGCTTGTCTGGATTTTCTCCTTTTTAAACTAAAAGCTACTTTTTAGATAAAGCTAAGAAAAATAGCTTTTTTAAAAAAATTTAAAACTATTTGATGGTTATATAAATTTTTTAAATTTAAAAGTTACTTGAAATCTCAAATTAAAAATAAGCTATTCGGAAAATTTTTGTCATAAAGACTTTTTCTAATAAAAATTATCACATAAGGTTTATCATAAAATAACCTTTAAACAATCAACATATTCACAAAATAAAAATACTATGAGAATAAAATTGCCAATAGTGAAGCACAATTAAGAAATCATCAGTAGTCTTGCAAATTGTCAACCAGTATTCTATTCACATGAAATCACATATTTCTGTTTTCCATTAATGTTGATGCTATTTGATTTTAAACTCTATCCATATAACCATTATCTGCTATTCTTCTATGACTATGGATACTCATTTCTTCATCAATGTTACATTCTTCTTGACTCTCAAGAATATAATCAGGATTAAGATCACACTTGTCAAACTCTTCGTCATCAACACCACACTTTCTAATGAAGTTAAGAAGGGCAATTCCTAATTTTCTACTAAGATGTATCTCCTTTATACAAATTTCAAGTAAAATCTTGGTAGTGCATCGATCCCACTTTGCATTATGTTTTTCTTTGCTAGCCATAAACTGCAATGCATTATTGAGGTGAAAAGAAAAATATTTAAATATAGCACATCAAAAGCTCCTATTCACATACATTCATCATTTATGGTTATTTTTATTTTTTTAGTTCTCTACAATAATCCTCTAAGACCAGTTTTTCCATTTGGTGACAATAAAAAATTAGATAATAATTTTAAGATAGACTTAAGTATAGAGACCAAAATCAAAACTCATTAAAAGTATATAAATCAAATTGTTAAACTTATACCAAATATTTGTGAAATTATAAGGATCAAAATTAAAATTCTATCAAACTATAAAGAGTAACAATGATATTATCCTTTATATACATCAGAAGGAAAAAGAACGAATACACAATACCAGTAAATCCAAAAGAAAATCATCATGAACAAACAACACTATAAAAACAAGGGTAAAGGTGCAAAAATACACGCGCTTTTCCTCTAGCGTCACAAAGACCATACGCTTTTTTTTTTTTTTTTTGAAAAAACTACACACGTGGTTACCATTTTGGAGCAAAAGTCACATCTGCCGTTAAAAATGGATGGTTGACTGTGAAAGTTGGATAATCTGACCAAAAATGATGTGTGATGGTGGGGCCCATGTCTCCATCTCCACAATCTCCCCAGATCTCTGTGTCTCCATGCATTGCAGGTACGAGAACCCATATGTTTGTTCCTTTTAATTAGCACCACCATTTCACCGATCTTCATATCTTCCAAAGACTCCCTCGTCGTTAATCCCGGTGGATATAGACGCAGCTCTCCCGAATCACCATCGTCAACTATACCACAAAATTGTTAATCAACAATCGCTTATGTTTCAATATTACACGTGTTTTTGAATTTTGGAATACTCACTTGTTTCAAACTTTCGGAATTTGTCCATGTCTTGGAAGCAATGAGGTGATGAAATGTTGGGGAAGGTATCGAGAATCTCCGATTGGAGACGTTCTTGCCAGTGAGGATGCTTGGCGAGAAGAATCAACGTCCAGGTAACTAAGAGGGCGGAAGTTTCTGATCTGGCGAAGTAGATGTTAGAGCATATATGTCCATAATGATTCTCTTGGTTTCGTCGTGTTTGCACCTCAAATTCTTCAATATTCCTGATCTACTGTTATCGGCATCAGCAATACCGTCAATAATTATCTGTAACAGGTCATTTCGATTCTCATTTACTTGTCTATGATTTTCTAGCTTACGATCTTTGATCACTTTCAGTATAAGCTTATCATACTCTTTCCCCAACCTCCATATCTCTCTGTTTGCCTTGGTGGGAAGAAATTTGAACGCAGACATACAGAGATGTGCTCATTTGTTATATTTAGTTTATGAAATAAAAGAGAATGAAAGAAATGGTAGAAGTAATGCATAAATCATTGTGTTTTCATGTTCACTTTAGCTGCTTACTCTATTTTGCCAACTAGACTAACAGTTTCTGTGAAGAAGAGGGAGATGGAGAGTCGGGAAGGGAAGGGAAGCTGGAGATGGAGATGGAGACATGGGCCCCACCATCACACATCATTTTTGGTCAAATCATCCAACTTTCACAGTCAACCATCCATTTTTAACGGCACATGTGACTTTTGCTCTAAATGGTAACCACGTGTGTATTTTTTCTCCCAAAAAATGCATATGGTGCTGGGCGCTCCCGAGGATAAAGTACATGTGTATTTTTACACCTTTACCCTAAAAACAATAGTCTTACAAATTCTTCCCATCAATCCAACAAGAAACTCCCCCCGCGCTTTGCGTGGATGCATCAATTACATAACATGAAAGCACATCCTCATCTTCCACTCATCCAAATTATTAAAAGATTGAATAAAATACAAATGAACATAAAAAACAGAATTGGATTTCATATGAGAAAAGATGAATATCATGAGAGTTCATATGCCCTTACATGAAGGCAAATCATTCATTCAAGTTGACTAAGGGTATAACCAAAATTCAACTGAATTATAGTAATATTTTTACGGCTAATTAATTAGTTACTCATAACATTAGTCAACAGTTGACCACCTCTAGAATAGACAAAAAACATAGTTCAAACTTGAAACTTGGAATATACATAATTCTTCAAAATAAGGTCATGCAAGACAATACATCTACTTAAAAAAAGGACCTTCTCCCCTGCACATCCACCTTCTATGCTTTCCTAGCCCTCCTCTTTGACACAACAAAAACCCCCCCAAGGAAAGTATCTCATTGAATCTGGGATTCCAAAAAACCCTTATTGCAGAACAATAGTTAACCATGGTAACTTTCCCTCTGGAAAATCAAAGTATCATCAAATGTAGATAACGTTTTCCATAAAACAGAAGACATGAAAAATTTAGAGACTCTAGGAAGAGGCTGCAAATCATTTGAGGGGGTTCGTTTCATACCTAAGACCCTTATTTATATCAAATAAGCACCACTAAGGGACTAAGGATGTAGTTTACAGGTACAACACAAGCACGAAAGGATGCAGAATATTACTTTACCAAAAGGCAATTGAATGAGCCAAAGATCCCGGGAGTCCGTCAACTTAAGATCAATAAGTGGGTCATCGGTATCTTCAAATTCTGGGGGAGGCCTGTAATCTTCCACACCCTCTACATCCATTGCCCAATCTATATTCCAATCATTCAATTACCGAACTGAGAAGAAGCAGAAAATGAAAAGAAGAGAAAGAAAAGGAAACAAAGAACAAATATTTAGCTAGAATTGACTTGCAAAGGTTTTTTCACTCACAATTAATAAAGAAATGAGATCCCATATTCCCTCAAATTACCTGCAAGCATTTCCTCCCCTCAAACAACCAAGTTTCTTGACATATGGCCCAGACCCACTACAATGTAATGTATATTCTTTACAGGTCCCGTTTTCCTAAAGCCAAATATAGAAAATAAGAGCAATTTAACTACAGAGGAACTAACTAAACTGAGAAAAACCAAGTATTGAGATCAATTCAATGTACTCTCTCTCTGATGCTGACATATATCGCCATGCAGTGCCTCAGAAGGTATGCTATTTGTTAATGCCAATGATCTTTCATCGGCATCTCTTTTTGTCTGGGTAAAAACAATAGTATTTCCACCCTTTGCATAAACCTAATATACATGATAAAATGACAACATAACAAACACTAGCATTTTAATTAAAATAGAAAATAATTAATCTAGTTAATCTATTTAAGGTGTTCAATTTAGGCCACAATTTTTAAAAGGAAGATATGTAAAGGGTTAGATATCCAAACGTTTAATTGAGAATGCTTTGATATGTTTAAGAGAGAATACACTAACACGTATAAAAAAGTCATATTATATAATTGGAGTTTCACTATGCATATGTCAGTATGAGAATGATAATCCAAAGCTTGCACAGCATACATGATTGTACATCATGAAATGGAATCTCCCAAATGAGTAGGCAATCTGCACTATTCAATATCCTCTTAAAACATTACTGTCCAAGTTTCATACTCATTCTCATTCAATAGATTTTGATGTAGAAATAATAGTAAGTTAGTATCACTCAACATTACTTGAAATTGACATAACTAAATAATTCATCAGGATAGTAAATTATAGTTGAACATCAAAGATTTAACTAAGAGGAAGAAAATAGCAGATCACAGATCTTACAGTTATGAGATCAGAAAGTATTATCCGCTTAGATTCTGCGGGTGTAGACAAGATTAAAATGAGAGGTAAACACCAAAAATGTTGACTTGACCAACATAGATTCTATGCCATTAGCCCTCACCTTTGTAGCCAGTGGAGGAGTTCTTCACGACGAACACAACAATTTTCTGAAGGGCTTTATGTTTAAAGGAGTGGACGGTGACTGTCTCTCGGCTGAGTTATGGGGATGCTTGCACGGACTAAAGCTGGCGTGGGATCTGGGCTGTCTTCAGGCTATTCTGGAAACTGATTCTGCAGATGCTATAGAACTGATAAAGAAGGAGCTTAATGAAGCTCACGCTGACCGTGATCTAATTGAGGAAATCCATCGACTGATAGCAAGGGATTCAATAATTGAAATACGCCACATCAGACGTGGGGCAAACAACGTTGCGGACAACTTGGCAAAAACCAGTCTCTCAGCTATGCCAGGAGTTCACATTCTCTTGTCTGCTAATATGGAATTAGAGCGATGTCTTGTTTAGGATAAGGGGTAGTTTCAATATCTGGATGCCTTCTGTATATATATAAAAAAATGTCTTGTTTGGTATCTGAGAAAAGAAGAACATATACCTTTCTTCAAATTAAATAGCCAGAGTTTCTCAAAATTCCTAGTAACTAAGCAGATTCTAATAAACTAAAATGAAAAAAAAAAAAAAAAAAAAAAAAAAAAAAACAGTTTTCAAAATATAGAAGCTTGAAATCGAGGACTCTATCAAGGGCGTACATTTTCCGATCGGAACGTCTTCGTTGGTAGGTATTGAAGATACGATGCCCTTTCTTCTCCCGGATTGCTAGTACATCATCATCGCTGTCGATATCCGAAGCTAGGACAATGGATTTTGTCGCATGAGCTGGAGATTTAAAGAAAGCACTGATTTTGTGACAAAGCAAGGGACGTTGGACTTGCAAGTGAAAAAAGAAAATAAGTGCAAGTCCAACGCCCCTTGCAAGTGAAAAAAGAAAATAAACCAAAAGAAAATAAAATCAAAAAAGGAGTTAGAAAAGGTCTCGGGATTTCGGTTTACCGCAATCTCTGTTCCATCATCCATCTCATTGAACATTAGGTTCAACCACTTGAGCCGTGCACTGATGGAAATGGTAATCGCCCTTGATAGCCACCCTAGGTTCAACAACTCCAAGCTAGAGTCCACAGTGCTTAGAATTATTATTATTATTATTAGCTTATACCTCTAATTCTTTAATTAGATGTACAAGCACATAATAAGCATAATTCTAAGCATCAAATGTGGACTCCTCCAAGCAAATGTCAGATTTTGAAAACGGCACGGATGATGATAATTGATGATTCCTTCCCTTGAAACAGCACCACCATTCAAGCTTAATCTAGACAATACTAAGGACCCGTTTGGCACACAGAATTAGTGAGAAGGGAAAGGAAAATTAGAAAGCTCCTCCTTTTGGTACGTATTTTCGACCAATCTGCCCTGAAAGCTAGGTTTCCGGGCCCATCAATATTCCTTAATATGTGGGAAGATCAAATCCCACCAAAATTGGTGGGATCTCAGGTTCCCACGTCAGTTCACATTTTTTGACAAATTTACCCCTCAAATTTAAACGGGGCGAGAACGTTCGAATTTAAGTTCGAATTTGGCAGAAATCTTTTTACACAAATTCAAACTTGATAAGAGCATATTGTTAAGAATATATTTTAGCAAAAAAAATATTTTCCTTTTTTATTTTGAATTAATTATTTTTTAGGGTAAAATATACATTTCTTGATTCCTTACCAACTACTACCCCTCTATTTTCTTCCTACCAAACAACTCTTCTTCCCTCAAGTCATCTTCCCTTATCTTTCAAAATCTTCCATTCCCTCCTCAAATTTTCCCCATACCAAATGGGCCCTAACAGAAATAAATACGATCTAGCTGCCTTTGACAAAAACAAATTTATTCCTACTTTTACTAATCAATGAAATATCTGTTGCATCTAAAGTTGTCCTAGGCCTTGTTTGTTACAATGAACTGAGGTTAGGGAAAGGGAACTTGACAGGGTTCCTTCCAATTTAACATGCTTGGCATGCGTCTCTCCCAGGAAGATGAGTTCCGACCTTGGCCAAAGTTCCTTTAAACGTGGGAACCTTCATCACTTTCGAAAGTGGCGGGATAGCTCAAATGTTCCTGGGAGAGTGAAATAATGAGACAAAAATGCCCCTAAAAAATTGTGGATATGTTTTAAACAACGAGCGAGTGAGGAAAGAGCGAGCGAGCGAGCGACGAGCTTGACAAAGTGGTGAAGAAGGTTGGAACGAGAGTCAAAGTTGGAGGCGAAGGAGAAGTTGAGTGCAGTTGAAGTTGGAGGCGAACCGAAAGTTGAAAGCTGCAATCGAGGTAAGTGGCAATGGGTATAAATTTTTGATTGATTTACATGTTTGAGTATAAAGCTTGTGGATGCGCTGTTTCTTCGAGTTGGGTACACAGTGAGAGATAATCCACAGGGAAGCAATAAGGGTGACATTTTTTAATGCATGTATGGAATGGGTATTTTGTGGGTTCAATGATGGTAAGATTTTTAATAACTTCGGGCACTTTTTGTATTTTCCATTGTTTACAGACCTGGTTAACTCTTGTTGTACTAGTTTACCTTCTGTCAGCTACGTTCGAACTTGGCTGTGTGGTTCAAATGTAAACTTCAATGTTTTTTTGTTTTTTGTTGTTGTTTGTTGTACTGGCACTACAAAAAAAATCAATTTTTGCTATGGAAAAATTCCGTAGCAAAAAATCCTTTTTCCGTAGCAAAATAGATTTGCGACGGATTTTGCTACGGAGTTTGTCCGTAGCAAAAAACCGCGTCGCAATTGCGACGGAAAAGGGAAAATCCATCGCAAATTAGTAAATTTGCGACAGAAATTCCTGTCCGTCGCAAATTGCGACGGATATATTTTCCGTCGCAATTTGCTACGGAAAATAATTCCGTAGCAAAATCCTAGAATTTGCGACGGATTCAAAAATCCGTCGCAAATTTTTTTATTTTTTTTAATAAAATATATTTTGCGACGGATTTTTTGAATCTGTCGCAAATTTTATCATTTTTTTTTTTAAAATAATTTTTTAATAAAAAATATTGTGCGACGATTCAAAAATCCGTCGCAAATTTTATCATTTAAAAAAAAAAATTAAATATTACATAATAAAATATTTTTGCTATCAAACACACTCTAAATTTCTATATTTAGAATCTCATTAATGAACAACACATAACAAATAAAAGGAACAAGGAGAAATTAACAAATTCTTATAATTATTAGGGCTTTTCTACAACAATCATTCAAATAAAGAAAAAAATATTGCGAAATAAAGTTTATTTATAACCAAAACAAGGAAAATTGAGATAGGGGAATACTAAAGAAACATTGAAGGCACCGGGTTTCTTCAACCATCTATACCCATCTTTTTTCTCTTCCCCAACTTCACTCTCTTCATCTACAACATTAACACCACCAATTAAACCTAAATCAAAAGTAAAGAATATACAAGACTTTCACAGTGACCATCCATAACAAAAGTGAAAAAAGTAGCAATGATAAAGAATGATAAAAGGGGGGAAAAAATCAATCAAAGCACACTTTTAATTAATAAACCTACTAAACAATATAGTGAAAAATTCATGAACATAGACTTTAACTTATAAAAACTGAGAAATAAATCCAGCTTTCCAATTAAGATGATACAACAAACACACATAAAGCAATGCTCTAATTTTTAAATTTCGCAAAAACAACGCTCCATTTTTTCCATATTGCTATATTGAATTCAATATCATTTTGACCGCAAACACACAAAGCATCACAAGAACATACAACTTATCTTTATAGGGATAAGAAACGACCATATTGGTGATCAATAAGATGAATATGAACTTCGTATAAACTGACTAGTCAGCAAGAAGAAAATGTCACAGCTAATACACATGACAACTAGAAAAATAAATAAATCACAACACCTTCACTGCATCAATTAGCCGTTGCCAAGCAAAATATGAAGATGTTTCATTGTCATAATATAAAACTATACTAGGTTCAATCACAAAGTGAATCAGGTAAGAGGTACCTCTTTTACAACTTTCCCATTGACTTCTTAAAGCATTTGGAATATGATCAAACCAAATTCAATCAAGTTCTTTTAGAAAGCCTTCTCGGGATTGCTTACATGATAAGATCACACTCACCCCAAGAAGAATTAATGATTATTGGCATTGGATTAAACAAAGAGGACAGATCATTACATCCCAAAATATGTAAAAACTGTAAACCTTCTAGTTCTAGTTATAAAAACTACTTGTTGGACAATCAAGCAGTAGTGTATGTGGCTTGTCTGAGTAATCCTGCAGATAGACCCTATATAGTTTAATTTGTCCTTCTTTTGTTGATTATTAGTTAGGGTGAATGGTCCAACACACACACACACATGTGCACGCATTTAATGACACCTTTGATTAGCCTCAGAATATCTATTATTTGTAATTGAAGCAGGAACCCAAATTCCATAGAGTACCAAATAAATCATATTCTCACCCAATAAATATTAAAGGCAAAGAATAATTAATTACAATAAGCCAATGAGTTTGTAATAATTGAACTAACAATAAGCCATTGAAACACATTTTCAGTGAGATGCAAATCAATTCAAATATGAAAAGACTTAAGTATATATACCATTGAAGGTAAAGAGTATATAATTAAGAGGCAAATAAAGTTCTTTGCCCATGGAAATGGTGTAAGAATTTAGGAAACTTGTGCATTTACAACATTATTCATGAAATATCCAAAACTTAAGTAACCATCACAACCTCAGCTTCCAAAACTGTCCCAACATTGTTTGATTCAGTTTAAAAAATTGTTGAATCTGGGAATTTGACAAGAAAGGCATACACATGACAACTATAATCAATTCATTACAGACCACAAAATTCCAAATTATTATGACCACAAATGGCATTGAAATGCTACCCCTTGCTAATCATCCCAATTTATGCCACCAATATCCAAACCTGTTTTGACAAGTCAGCAGAAAAGAAAATGGGAAAGCCTAGGCAAAAGGCCTACCATGCATTTAGTAAAAGAAGCTCTACTGGACCATAATTACAATATTGGACTTTTCTACTCAAATATTTACACAACGTACACAGATCAACAAATACATTCCATTTTTCCCCAAAAAAACTAAGCAAATAAGTTTGCACTTGCCATTTTTCCCCAAAAAAACTAAGCAAATAAGTTTGCACTTGATTGTCTATCATATATTTTATCAAACCATATTTACAATACCAGATGGGAGAACATAATATGAGCTTATTCTTACAGAGTTCAGGATCGAATTACATCAACACCATACCTCAAAAATTAACATTAACATTATATTCTCGAAAAGATAGGAAAATATAACTCCATAAACTAAAGCCCTTTTCTGACTGATCAAATGTGCATCGGTTTCCTAAACACTTGAAGAAATTATAGATAAGCAAAGAAAAACAGGATGACCAATCAACAGAATTTCAAAGAGGAAAAAATGTTTACCTACCATAAGCACTGTTTGCAATATCATTCTGACTACCTCTTGGTTAAAGCTAGAAATATGTCGTAACAAAAAATTCTTCATAATAATAATAGGCCTCAAGTTCAAACATTTATTCAATCACGCACACACAAAAATAAAAATAGCACAGCTACTTCGGAAGGCATATAAATTATCTTATGTCATTTAAAATATGCTTATAGTTCCATCAAAAGGATATTTTTACATGAAAAATTATGTCAGTAATGTCAATATCAGTGCTGCCAAAATTGCTCACTTTGTGGTTCAAATCCTTCTATTAGCTTGATTCATCCAGCCAATGATTTATATCACAGTAAAAGTTAAAGGAGCGGGAATGGATGACCAAATAGTGCAATTTGAACAAGAAATCAATATCTGATGATATGAGAATTCATCTTATGTATTTTCAAGCAGGTCTATATAGGGTCATGAAATCATGTTATTTGTAAGCAACCAGATTTAAAAGAAACCAGAGCAGAGACCAAAGCTATGAACTATGGCAAGGGAAAATAAAATTCAAATCAAAGGGCACTGTAAACTTAAAACTAACTCATATTTGTAAGCAACATAAAGGGGCACCTACAAAATCCGTAGAATGAAAATACCATCGGAGTAACAAAAATAGGAAAAGACCAGACCATAATGAAAGGACTTCCTAATCAAACAAGCTGAATCCCATGTCACCATCGCTCTCTTCTTGGGGATGTTCCTGTAAAATTGCAACACACAATTGCCAATTAGATAACAAATAGCCACAAGACAGAATCGGACGATACCAATACAGTTTTTCATTTTATTTTATTTTTAAAAAAAAAAACCTTCTTCTCCTCAGCAGGAGGAGGAGCTGCTGCACCCCCCACCGCCAACTGTAGCTAGAGATTTCTGGATTTGTGGAGTAGAAACAATTTTGTAAATAGAATAGAAACATAAAATTATTAAATCAGATCTACTCTAGAACGAAAATTCAGATGCAACTATGAATGGATCGATTAGCTTCAGAGAACAATAAGTTTAACAAGTGAGTAGAGAAAAAATGTGACACAAAAAGAAATCGCAGAAACAAAAGGACCGAGAGAAATCACTTCCATGAATCAACTTGGACGGCCAGGGAACAGATCAAGACTCGGATCAGATATGAGAGATAGAGAAGTGCGAATCGCGGAGACGGATCAGATCTAGATCGAGATCAAGATCGCGGATAGAGGAGAGGAGGGAATAGATAATCGCATAGCAGATCAGATCAGACTCGGAATAGATAGAGACTCGGATCAGATCGGAGAGACAGATCGGTCCAGGGAACAAAGAATCACGGACGGAGGAGAGGAGGGCGAATTGCTGGGGGAGAGCAGACCGAGAGATGAGCGCGAAGAAGACCTAGAAAGGTAAAAGTTGCAGCGCAGGATGTGGGAAGGCACCGTAGGGCAAATGTCTTTTTTTCATTTAGCAAAAAAAAATTAAGTTGAATGGAGGGAAGTGTGAAATTTTTGGTGGGAAAATAAATTAACCTTTGTATTGGAAAGAATATGTGAATCGTTTGGAAGAATAATGGTTTCTAGTGAAGGAAAAAATATATATTATGGTTTCTCACGTACTAAATAATATATTTAAATTGTTATAAAAATAATATATTTAAATTTAAAGACTAAATTCAAGATGTAAGCATAGTGAGAAATATATCTCAATAACTTGTATGTATATTAGATAGGGTTTGTACAGAAAATATACAAGAGGAATATTAAGGAGAATTAAATGTGATAATTCTAAATCCTGAATTAGCTCATATGATTATGCCTAATTACAATAATCAAATCTGAAGCAATAATTAATAGAATTTAGGTATTTCATTTCGATGGGGAAGGGAATCCGAAAAAAATGCTTCTGGGAATTAAAACAAATTACTTGGATATTTTTATAATATTAAATATTATATAAATAATATATGTTTCTTTGATTGCATCAATTGCCAATTAGCTCAATTGGAGTGAGCGTTTTAATTCAGACTACGTGTCTTGTGTTCGTACTATGACTAACATGCTGAATATTTTTTAATGATATTATCATTTTGTTTAAGTATACTACTTATAAAAAACAAGTATGTCTACATAAATTTGATTATAAAAACAAGTATGACTTTCAAATGCATGACATTAAAAGTCGCCACCAAATGGCGTTCTTTGAAAGTCTTTTTTTTAGTGAATAGCTGAAAATTTGGGACCTATTGGTTGTCTTTCCAACTAGAGGAAGTTCTGCCTTTGACCTAAAAAAAAAAAAAAAAATTGGAGGAATTGTGAAATTTTTGGAGGAAGAATAAGTTTATATTGTATTGGAGGGAATATATGAATCTTTTGGAAGAATAATATTTTCTAGTGAAAAAAAAGAAGAAGAATCATAGTTTCTCACATACTACATAATATATTTAACTTGTTATAAAAATAATATATTTAAATTTACATTTTATAATTTTTAAATTTAAAGACTAACTTCGGATGTAAGCATAATGAGAAATATGATCTCAATAACTTATATATTAAATAACGGACTATACATAAAACATATAAGAAAAGTATAAAGATTATTAAATATAATTATCATTTAGCTCATATGATTATGCCTAATTACAAATAATATATGATTATGCCTAAGTACAACACATACATTCCTAGTGAATAATTATATTTTGTTGTCAACACTCTAATTATATGAATGTGAATTTTGAAATTTTAATTATCAGTATTATTGAGTTAGGAACTTCATTATTTAAGTTGTAAAACTAAAACACAATTAGAAAGTGAAATGTGTGATTTAATCATTTTTCTTATAAATTCTCCAGGTAAAATGCTGAGATGAACTCCGCAAGCATGTTATAATAAATAAAAAAATATGCCTAATACTATATGTTCTAATGAAACTCATGGATAGCATGTTTGTATTTTCCTCCACTCTCTCTGTCTTTGGGTTTTGGCTCTCCCTCCCTATAATAAAAGATTAAAAGAAAACATAAGTCCAGAGAGCTCGAGTCATTCTCATTCATCAAGATTACATGCCCAGACAAAACGCTAAAACCAACGACAACAATGAAGCTGTTCAATGTTTGCCAGTTTAATTTTATCCAGTAGCTTCCATGGAATAAAATTTCCATTCTTCGTAAGCATCGTAATGTTAGACATACACATGTTCTGTCCTTGCATTCAAACTAATCAAAATCTATTACACAGGAATAAAATATAAATTTAATTTCTAGTCACCTTTCTCATAAACTTGATTAGCTCTTTCATAGTAGTAGATCACAATTAAAATGTTTCTTTAGAAATCACCATTCCAAACAAGCCCCTAACCTTTTATTATTAATGACAGTAAGTAACATGATTATTGATCTTAATGTAATTGAAACTGAAAATTATTTCATAACAATACATATGAAATACACAAATTAACATTATTGCATATTAATTTTCTAGGATTTTATAAGTATATTTTTGGATTTTTGCGCCGGAATTTCTTTTTCGTCGCAAACATTTGCGACGGATTTGATTTTCCGTCACAATTTTTTGCGACGGATTTTATTTTCCATCGCAATTTGCGACGGAATTTATTTTCCGTCACAATTTTTTGTGACGGATTTTATTTTCCGTTGCAAATTTTTGTGACGGATTTGATTTTATTTGCGACGGTTTTATTTTCGGTCGCAATTTGCAACAGATTTTATTTTCCATCGCAAATTGCGACGGAATTTCGTTTCCGTCGCAAATTTTTGCAACGGATTCAGATCCGTCACAAATTCCGTAGCAATTGCGATGGATTTTTTTCCGTAGCAATTTCCGTCACTATTTTAGTATTTTCTAGTAGTGTGGTTTACCTCATTGTCACATCCGGAAGCTAGTCCTCATCGCAATTTCATATCTTATCGCTGTCTACTTCAATTTTACATCTCAACCTTCACACAATTTGGTTTAGGCCGGGTTCGTTTATGTCCCACTGCGAAAACACAAAAAATTCAGTTATTAGATTTTTTGTATTTATTTTATTTTAAGGGCATTGTGGGAATTTCACCTCATCTTCCTATATAAATAACACCGAATTTTTCATACCAAACATTTCAGTTTCCCTCAACTTAAGTTCCATTTCCTAATATGTTAAAAAGCTCACATTTTTAAGTTCCTCTTAATCTTCCCTTTCTTTCTTTCACTTCCTTTCCTTTCCTTTCTCAAATCTTCCATGTACTAAACAGGGCCTTAGAGTTTAATTTTAACCATAACAACACAAAATTATATTTATTTTTTTGGCCTCAAACTTATATTTCATTCAACTTCAAAACACAAAAATTATACAGATCGTGTTAACAAATCACTTAAAATTACATATACAAAATAACATGCTATTACATTTAAAAGAAAACATAATATACTCTTAGTGTTGCTACAATACTTAATAGACATTATACAACTAGCCAAAGAAAGGGAAAAGAAGATAAAGATCAATAACTTACAACATAATACAAAAGCCACATTCTCTCGGTAATTCAATTCATTTTTCAATTTGCATGAGCTCTATTTCTGATCCATTTGCCTTGTTTCTTAGATTGGCCTCCAAAAGTCTTGACAAGCCATTGAGGTTTTCCAATTGAGAACACAATGTATCCCATGAGGATTCCAAATACCATTCCACATCCATATCCCAAGGCTACTGGTTTCCAACCAAATCCAAATTTGTCAATGGAATCGAACATTGATGAAGATGGTGTTGGCGATTCTCCTTCATCGGTATTGCAAGTTTTTGACAATGGAGCACCACACAATCCTAAATTTCCCTCATATGAATCATTTTGGAATGTATTAAATTGTTTACCTTTTGGTATCATCCCCTCAAGCTGATTTTGTGAAAGGTTCAATATAGAAAGAAAGTTGAGATTTGTCATTGCTAGAGGAATCTCACCCACGAGCTTGTTGCATGATAGATCTAACCATTCTAAACTTGTCAATTTTCCAATTGATTTTGGAAGAGAACCAATGATTCTATTGTGGGAGAGATTAAGCCCTATTAGTGCATGTAGCTCTCCAATGGCTTTTGGAATCTCCCCAACAAAACTATTATCTGACAAGTCAATAGTGGTGAATATTGTCAAGATCCTTTCCAACTCTATGGTAGTACCTTTCCATGTGATCATAATTGAATCCATATATGCTGAATAATTTTTGCTTCCCATGTACTGCGAACCAGCTTCAATATTGTCTACCTTCATCATTCCTTTAAACTTTTTAATGTATGTTGTTGGCAAAAATCCATGAAAATGGTTGCTGGAAACATCAAAAATCCTTAACTTAGGAAATGGATGCTTGGTATTGGAATTAGAAATGGCACCATAAAACCTATTCTCTCTTAAAACAAGCACTTGCAACTCTGGAAAATCATCAAGCCAACTTGGAAATGTATCCCTGATCATGTTGCGTCCAACATCAAAAATTTCAAGCTGAGTACAACGAACCAAAGATAGAGGCAACGATCCATTGAGTCGGTTGCTATTGAAATGCAAAGTTTGCAGGACATTGTTCTTTGAAAATTTGTTTGGTAAAGTTCCGGAAAAAACATTCATCGAAGATCTAGAACGAGAGATTGGGGAGGCCAACAAGACATTGTGGAATAGGTCCTGACAAGTTGTTATGAGACAAGTTGAGTATCTCAAGTGAGCTTGCATTGCAAAACAAAAAGGAAATATCTCCACTAAATTTGTTGTTTGAGACTGAGAAAAAATTAGCTCCAAAGAATGGGACTGGGAGATTTCCTTGTAACCTGTTGAAGCTAATATCCAGAAATGTGACACCTGTATTTGAAAGGGACGAAGAGACTTGACCACTGAAATTATTATTATTAAGTTCTAAATAGTGTAATGCACTCAGCTTTCCAAAAACATCCGGTATTTCACCACTAAAATTATTTATTGAAAGATCTAAGCTATAGAGATGTTCAAAGTTTGAAAGTGATGATGAGATTTGACCACTAAAACTATTATTGGAAAGATATAAGGAAGTCAGATTTACAAGAGTTAAAAGAAATGAGATCCCACCGTTGAATTTGTTTGAGGAAAGGTCCAAACTAATGAGTTGAGTGAGTGTTGAAAGAAATGAGATCCCACCGCTAAATTTGTTGGAGGAAAGGAACAAATAAGTGAGTTGAGTGAGTGTTGAAAGAAATGAGAGCCCACCACTAAATTTGTTGGAGGAAAGGTCCAAATGAGTGAGTTGATTGAGTGTTGAAAGAAATGAGAGCTCACCACTAAATTTGTTGAAAGAAAGGTCCAAATCAGTAAGTTGAGTGAGTGTTGAAAGAAATGAGAGCCCACCACTAAATTTGTTAGAGGAGAGGTACAAATCACTGAGTTGAGTGAGGCTCTTAAAACTTGGAGGAATGGGCCCTTCAAATTGGCAATCTAAAAGATATAACTCTTCAAGAGACTTCAAATGGCCTATGGAATCTAGAAGTTGAATCTTAATATTTGTATTCCCTCCCAAATCTAGATATTTAAGATTTTCTAACTGCAAAATAGTATTTATTATGTCACCTTGCAAAGAAGTTCTCCAGAGAGAAAGATAAATCAAAGAGGTCGATACATTCATGGGTAAAGACAATGAGTTTGGTGTACCTGAGGACATGTTCACATAACTTAACCTAAGCCACCTTAAATTGGTTGTGTTTAGAATAAGCTTTTCCCAAATAGATGGTTCAAGTCTTAGTGATGAACTCTCCTTCGTACCAAAATTATAAGACAAGTCAAGTGAGACCAATTTAGACAATTGTGAGATTTTGGAGGGGATTTCACCAAAAAAATTATTGTCTTCAAGGTTCAAGTGTGTGAGATGTTCTTGGTTTGAAAGGAATGAGATCTCACCACTAAACTTGTTTGAAGAAAGGTCCAAATAAGTTAGTTGAGTGAGATTGTTAAAACCAAGAGGAACCCGCCCTTCAAAATTACAACTGCCTAGATTCAAATGATTAAGATATTTCAAATGGCCAACAGAATCAAGTAGTACTTCTCCTAAGAAAGTTGTGGAACTGAGATCCAAAAATGACAATGGAGAGCTCCAATTGGACTTCGGAAGTTGAAAATTGAGATCACTATTATATGACAAATCTAGTTGTTGGAGGTTTTCTAAACAGAGAATGTCACTTGTAATATTCCCCTGCAACATAGTAGTAGAAAGTCTAAGGGAGACCAAAGAGGATGACAAATTCATGAGCAAAGACAAGGAGCTTGGTGCAATGGAAGACATATCTACAGAACTTAAAACAAGTTCTTCTAGATTAGTCATGTTTAGAACAAGCTTCTCCCAAGTGGATGGTTCAAGTCTTAAACTCAACCATTCATGTAAGAAAAAATAATTCCGAGACATATCAAGAGAGACTAATTTAGACAATTCTGCAATTTTAGGGGGAATTTCTCTTGTAAAAGAAGAGGAGCTTAAGTTTAGATGCATGAGAGTAGAAAGATTACCAAATTGAGATGATATGAAAGACCCTCTAAAATTGTTGAAAGCCAAGTTGAGTTTTTGAAGATGAGAAAGTTGGAAGAGAGTGCTATTAGGATGGAGTTGACCTTGAAGACAACTGCAACTGAGGTCGAGGCCAATCACGTGACCAGACATGGAGTCACATGTAACCCCATCCCACAAGCAGCAATTTGAATCATTTCCCCATGAAGCTGTCTTTGGGTAAGATGAGTTCTTAAACGGAATGGTAGTAAAATCATATGTATCATCAAGAAAATCATCACACCTTGTTGAAGCAAAATGATTAAGAGAGAAAGAGTTTTTGAATTGAAGAAGCGCAGAGGAGTCAAGAGAATTACATAATGGTGGGTTGAGAGAAAAAGAAAGGGAAGAAGAAAGAAAGAACAAGTAGAAACAGATGATGACTCGAAATTCCATAAGTGAAGTTAGAAGGCTATGAAGTAGTGAAGGATTGATACATGGACTCTAACAAAAGAGGCCGTATTTATAATGGTATCTACACAACTGGCGTGATGCACATGCAAGCTCAGGATTTTTGGCTACCAAATGAACACGAAAAAAAAAGGAATAAATAATTGTTCTTTGAAAAAGGAAAAGCAAAAATTCTGATCACTGTCACAAATGGCTTAATTTTATACGTTCCCCACTTTTAGTTGATACTCATAACAGTGATCAACCGCTTAGGTCGACTGGCATGGGGTCGTCCTAGCTTAACCACAGGATCTCGAGTTCGAGACGTGGGAATGCAGCGTGCGGGGGTGGTAGAGGCTTCCCCCCGAAAGGGGCCCCCCGGTCTCGATCCGGATTAGTCTGGGTTTGTAATTCCCTGAGGGGTTGGCCCAGGACACCGGAGGTGCAAACCAAAAAAAAAAAAGACAAGGAAATTTGTAAATGTTTTCATACTTAACTTGGTCCATAAAAGAAAATATAATAAACAAAACTTGGTGGTTGTTTCTTAATGGACTTCACTATTGATATTTTCCAATATATGAGCTGATATTTCTTTTTCACTTGACTTGAAAATTTTTCGTTCGGTTACTCGTTATGAATTGATGTGCCGTGAATAAAGGCTTGTCGTGTCAACTTAAAAGAATTTTCAAAATGGGACCCAAGTTAATAAATTATACAGTAGATCACATGTGATGGACCCGGGCATGTAACACTTTTCTTGCCGATTACTAATTAAAATCTTGGATTAAGCTCAAAAATGTATGTTCTTTGTTCTAAGGAGTGTTCAACATCAAGTGTTTTTTTAGATGCAAAAATGTACATATGATTATAAAATAGGTGCAAAAGTTACAACACCATTAAAATCTTGGTTGATGGTGTTGATTTTGGGGCAAAGCCCACACTATTCTGAAAATGCCAAAATGTCCTCTAAAATCACCCTCCAAACCTCTGATTCTTCGATTCAGGTCACGTGTTCTGCAAATAGGTGCCAGACCACCGATCATTCCTACAGCTATGTGAAATTCTGTCGACCTATGTTCTCTGACCGTCCTCCGGTTGTCCCCGCTACGATGAACAACGTCAATAACTTACATATGTGTACGTCGCTAGAGGATCTCTGGGCGAAGATGCAGGAGGAAGCAAGGTTTGATATCAAACAAGAGCCAATTCTGTCTTCCTATTACCATGCTTTGATTATGTGTCACCAATCTCTAAAAATCGCGTTGGCGAATCATCTCTCCCTCAAATTGTGCAATTCCAGTCTTCTTAGCGGAACCCTAATCAACCTTTTCATTTCAATTCTTAATGAAAAAGAAGAAATCATGGGAGCTGTGAAAGGTGGTGGACTTCGACAGCTCCTTCCAGATTGTTTCCAGTGGAACCCTTTGCCTCATAAATGGGTCTGGGTCAATCATTTGGGACTCGAGAACTTCAAATATGAAATTCTCGCGGTGGCGGTGGCGCTCACGCGTTTCACCGAGGATCCGGATATGTTATTATCATGGGCTTCTTTCACAGTCTTCATATTCGCATAAATCTGTTTGGTTTGAGATTCTGGGCCCTAAAATATGCTACCAGTGAGCTATTTTCTTTTTATTTCATTGAAGTGATATTTCTAGGTTTCCTTCATCTGACTACTGTGTATCTAGGGAGTCTAAATATGCCGTAGTGAGTGGTTATTCTACATAATTTAAATACAGAGTTGTGGAAAAATATACCCAGTTGATTGAAAGAGAAATATTGATAAACTCTTATGTTCTCTCAAGATATTGTAGCTAGCTGCTAAATGTTGATCTTAACATACATTGTATTCTTGCGGCTGCTGCTGGTGGTAGTTGGGTGTCATTAATATGAAGTGTGAACTTGTTGATACGGATGGTCTGTTAAAGCAGCCTAGGGTGTTAAAATCATTGCATGTTGATGGTGTTATGGTTGACTGCTGGTGGGAATAGTGGAGGCACATGCTCCTCTGGACTAGAATTGGGATGGTTATAATAAATTTTTTTCAGATGGTGCGTGAACTTAAGCTTAAGTTGAAGGTGAGTTGTTATTGAAACAACAAGATGATTTTGGACTTGGTCTTCTCACATTTTCTTACTTGATTTTTAGTTTAATTTCTTCTTGATGCAACTTGACGATGAATCTGGAGATGAATAGGATGAATTGGAGTTTGGGTGGAAGCGGGGATGAAAGAGTTTTTTTTTTTTTTTTAAGTTAGGGGTATTTTGGTACTTTTAATTTAAAATAAACGGATGTTATCTTCTTCTAATGGTGCTGTGACTTTTACACTTGTTTTATAACCACATATATATTTTACATATATTTTATAATCACATATGCATTTTTATACTTTAACCATAAAATCTTTTATCGCAAAATTCTCAAAATTCGCCACAGTAGTTAAACTGTTTGTTAACGTCCACTTCTTTGATTATGACGCAAAATTATTTCAATGAAGGAAGAGATGGATACACACTGTACATACTTTTCATTTTTTTTTTTTGAACAAAAATTTGATGGCATAAAAAGCTGAAAAATTATAATTTTATTGAACAAAACTATTTTTGTAGGGACTCCGAGATAAACTGTAATGTTTTTTAAGTTTTCCTGCAAGCTTCAAACACTTTCTTATAATTTATATATATTGACTCATGCAAGATTTTTTTTTTTTCAAGGTAAAACTCAAACTAAGTTATCTAATATTATATATGAATTTATATATAGTATTTTCTTCATCTTTTTTATAAGTATGAGATCCCTCAACTAACCCCTAGAAGACTATTCCACCCATTCTAATCCTGACATAAAATCGCTTCCAGAGCCTCAGACGGCTGGAAAATCTCATGAAACCCCAGTCTGGCCTCAAGGCCCCTCTTAGCTAGGTAGTCTGCCTCGGAGTTACAGGTCTGAGGCACGTAGGTAATCTTCGTTAACCAGTCTAGACGAAGTAACCGTTGTGCCTCGTTAATGATGCCGGAGTCTCGATGCATGCTGCCCTGTGTCTGGAGAAGCAACTATAAACACTCAATAGAATATGTTTCTAACCACACTTTTCGAGCCCCAATCAATCCATACAGTTTTCAACCCCAAAAGACACGCCCAAATCTCTGGAGAGAGCATCCAAAAAAAAAAAAGAATAAATAGTTGTTCTTTAAAAAAGGAGAAGCAAAAATTCTGGTCCCTATCACAAATGGCTTAATTTTATACGTTCCCCACTTTTAGTGATACTCATAACAAAAGAAAGACAAGGAAATTTGTAAATGTTTTCATTCTTTACTTGGTCCATAAAAGAAAATATAATAAACGAAACTTCTTGGTTGTTTCTTAATGGACTTCACTATTGATATTTTCCAATATGAGCTGATATTTCTTTTTCACTTGACTTGAAAGATTTTCGTTCTGTCATTCATCATGAATTGATGTGCCGTGAATAAAGGCTTGTCGCGTCAACTTTAAAGAGTTTTCAAAATGGGAACTAAGTCAATAAATTAAGCTCGTACCTCCCTTTTCTTTTCTTAGGCAGAGTTTTCATGCCCCCATCAATCATTCACTTTCTCATTTATATTTTCTGACTCAAATCTATTCCATCAAAACAACATGACTCAATCACCTTCAACGCGTTCCCTTGTGCTTTACAAAATTAGCGTTTCAATAATCAAATCATGCCCACCCACCCCTTCCAACCTAAGAACAAATCATCACAATTAGGCCCTATTTAGATCGAAGAAAATCAAGGGAGGAAAAAAATCAGTGATGGTGGCCATTTGGTTCAAATTTTCCTAAAAAATATTCTCCCACTGATGTCTACAAGACGACAATATGGTCGGAAAATGAAATTGGTTAGCTCAACCACAATTGGAGCAATTCCAAAAAATTTGAAGGATCTTGTTAATTTGAAATGATCTAAAATATTATTTAACAGATAATAAATTAAAATTAATGGAACATCTAAAGAATGACTGATGTGTAGTGCCTAAAATCTATATAGGAGTTTTTTCTGGACAACCATCATTATGCATTTTATAAATACACACTTTATAATAAAACTTATAATCTAAATCTTTAAAGGAAGTAGCAATTAGCAGGAGTTTCTTTAGTTTTAACAAAACTTAGAAAATTTCTTGTTTCAAAATTTTTTTGGCTATCAAAACATAGAAAAATTCAATGTAATTTTTTTTTTTGCTAAAAAAAAATTCAATGTAATTTACTCAATAGAAAATTCTGTAAATTAACAATGGTGCATAAATAAGGGGTTGGAGAATTATGGAGAACTTTCAAAACCCCAAGTGGAAAAAATCGTTGTCATACGTTTTTTTATAAAAATTCATTTTAGTAAATTGTATTCAACATACATTGCATGATCAAGAAAAAGACGTGATGAAAAACAAATTGAACAATCAAAGACATTTTGTTCACGGTTAAATTGACTTCAGATCTAAAATTATTATTGATAAAATCTCCCGAAGGAATTATTCATGTCTAACATTACAAAACTTTATAATTACATTTAACATTAACTACACCCTCTTTAACCAAGCCTTGAGTGGACTTGGGGGCGTAGAACCTAACTCGTTAAATCATCTCATTTGGCCAGCCGGGTAGGTCTAGTGAGTCTCACCGTGTTAGGGTGACCGATTAACCGAACCACATGACGACCCTTCTAGTTTAAGCACCAAATGATATGAAGTAACTTTATTAGATTCATGCCATAAGGTAGGTTCCGTGACTTTTTTTCCCGCATTTCCTTTAACCGGTGCCATCTCCCGCCCGTCTCACGACGTCTATCTATGACTCCATCCCCGGTGCCTCCTCCGGTTCATTACCCGAATCTGTCTAATCATGCGGACCGAGGTCCAATACCCATCGGACCTCGTGAATCTTAACCTCATGCTAATGTAAATGCATATATGCATGTCGATATTCACAACATTTTTCAATATAAAACATCCTCCAACATATCGTAATAACATTACACAAATGCCCCCGCAGATGTATGTTACCCCCGCCCGCACACTCTCCCTAAGTGCCACGATAGCATGTCGTGTCCATAGCGCTAGGAAAACTCTAAAACGGTGTTAACAATACCATAACCCGTGTAATCATGATCTCCTTATTTTCAAACAACAGAATCTCGCATATGAACACAAGAATCACATAAAGCATACAACAACCATGAGAATTAGTGTTACAAAGATGCGCCGCGAACGTACCTTCGTTGACGGTCCTTCGTATGTTTCACAAAAACGGTAATTTTGACAAATGCAGACAACAATGCAGAAACAATGCAGACGACGCATGATGACAATCAATAATATGAATCCTATAAGGATTATATTACATTTTATCATATTTATCATTTTATTTTTAGGTTATTAATTACCATTTTGACTCTAAAAATCGCCTCCGTAAGCTTTTCCCAAAGGATATTTTCGAAATAAATACCATATCTATCCCTACATATGATATCTAGACTATCCGGGAAATTTAAAGACCATTCTAGCATTCCTACTATATCTACTCGAATAAAACACCGAAGCTTAAGACTAGGGACCAAAAAACTTACCCCGCTTTGCTAGAACTCCCCGAGAGCTCTTCCTTCTCTCTAACTTCTCTCTGAATGCGGTTTAGGGGTGGAGAAAAATGAAGAGGAAGAGTGCAATTTATATAGAGAGAGAGAACAACGTGTTAATTTCATCAAATGTCTTCAGACGGATTTCAACCGTCGGATCGTACTTCGCCACGTGGCTTCATCTTGGCCTTACACCTACTTGGCTGACATCATCCTTCTAGAAGAAGATGATGTCATGCATGATGTCATGTGCTGACTTACCGATAATTTTTCCGATCGGTGTCCGAATCGCATAATTTTGCCGAATCTCAAAAATTCGAGGGTAGAGTTTTGGAATTCTATTCTTCCTCGTTCAAAGTATTTGGGTTAACTAAATTTTTGATTCCATTGAGGGTATTCCGTTCTTTGGGCCGAACATTTCGTTAGACACCGTCGGTCACACTTAAACAAACTTTCCGACAAATCCCAACTTCGGATAATAATCCACTGGTTCATAAAATGTTCGACCTAAGAATCCTTATTCCTGGTTTGTCACAACACCGCGTTTCCCTCCGGGTCTCGCTTTACTATCCGCCTATTCTCCCATATACCCGCCTCTTATTTACTCATTAGTTTCGAAATGACTTCAAGATAGTCCACTCCGAGGTAGAATTTCACTTTTATAAAAAGTCCAGATGACTTAGACTATATCCCTATATTTTGGTGTATGATTTTATTTCTATCCATTCTCAAATGTCACGTTGGCTTTTTACCATATATAATATTATTTTAATCAAAATATCTAGATATTTTTTTCTTTTATTTTTTATTTATTTTTCTAAGCATAATTTTTTTTATTTAATTAATAATTTCGAATTTCTCCCCTTAAATTAATTATTTACTAATTAATTTACTTATAGCATAATCTAAACAATTAGCCACTAATTACTTAATTAGCCATTTAATAATTGTTGATAATTTTCATAATTAGGATTAATTATTATCTCACAACTATTTTACTTACACCTCTTTTATATCCCATGTAAAATATTAAAAATCATTCGGCAAAAAGTCTTTTAATATTATTATATTTATCATCTTTATTTTCCTAAAAATAATCCCAAAAATTCCTAAAATCAAAGATAAGCACACTTCCTAAGTTTTTTAATTGAAGTGTCTTGATTTATCATAATATTTTCAAAAAAAAATTAGCAGACCTTTGTAATATTTTTTTTATATTTTCTCTAGCTCAAAATAAGAAAAAAAAAATAAGATTAGAAAAAATTACTGTAACCTTTTTGAAAAGGGTTAAATATCGATTTTGCCCCGGAAGTATACGCCCATGAGTAATTTTATCCTGGAAGTTATTTTTGGAGCAATGTTGCCCCAGAAATCTAAAAAAGTAGCAATGTTGTCTTTCCGTTAACAACTCTAACAGTCAAATGTTAGTTGTCCGCATAATTAAAAAAAATTCAGGGCAAAATTCCTCCTAGGCGTGTACTTCCGGGATAAAATTACTACTTAAAAAAGTGACAAATGTGTCACGTAGACAATCCACATCAACATAATGTGGTCAATTAACATTTGACCATTAGAATTGTTAACGGATGACAACATCAATGCTTTTTACTTCTGCGACAACATCGCTAAAAAAAACTTCCGGATAAAATTACTCTCGACGATATACTTTTTCGCGATAAAATTGATATTTAACCCTTTTGAAAAAAAAAAAGAGGACATTTTATGTATTGATGTGCCGTGAATAAAGGCTTATCGCGTCAACTTTAAAGAATTTTCAAAATGGGACCCAAGTTAATACATTATGCAGTAGATCGCATGTGATGGACCCGGGCATGTAACAGTTTTCTTGCCAATTATTAATTAAAATCTTTTATCGTAAAATTCTCACAACATTTTCTTCGCCCCAGTAGTTAAACTGTTTGTTAAAGTCTACTTCTTTTGATTATGACGCAAAATTATTTCAATGAAGGAAGAGATGCATACACACAATGGCAGCAATTACCACTGTATATACTTTTCATTTTTTATTTTTGAACAAAAATTTGATCCCATGAAAAGCTGAAAAATTATAATTTTATTGAATAAAACTATTTTTGTAGGGAGTCCGAGATAAACTGTAATGTTTTAAAGTTTTCCTTCAAGCTTCAAACACTTTTTTAATAATTTATATATATTTACTCCTGGAAGATTTTTCATCTTTTCAAGGTAAAACTTAAACTAAGTTATCTAATATTATATAATGAATTTTTATATAGTATTTTTTCTATGTTTGAACTCTTATAAGGAAATTTTGAGAAAACTACACGTCAACAATAAATGTAAACAAAAAAGCACATAGAATTAATGACTAGAAAGAAAAAGACAGAATTTTTTTTTTTAAAAAAATTATAAAATCACAAATCAGGTTTATTATCAAGAGTTGATAAGAAAATGACAAAACTTGAAAAGCAATTTATAACTCATTTTTTAAGAAATACCTTATTTAGAATTTTACAAATTCAAAGTTTTTCCTATATTTTCCCAAAAAAGAAAAAGAAAAGAAAGAAGACTTATTTTTCTTTCATTGACTTCAAATTATTTAGAACCATGCTTTAAGGCTAAGACTAGTCACTGTCAAATACATCAAGAAATTTGAACGATCTTGTTAATTTGAATTGATCTAAAATATTATTTAACACATAATAAGTTAAAATTAACGGAACATCCAAAGAATGAATTATGTGTAGTGCCTAAAGGCCATATTAAGAGTTTTTACTGGACAACCATCATTATGCATTTTATAAATATAATGAAGGAAAACTTTACACAGATAAAACTTATAACCTAAATCTTTAAAGGAAGTAGCAATTAGCAGGATTTTCTTTAGTTTTAACAAAACTTAGAAATTTTATTTTTTTCAATTTTTTTTTTTAATCAAAATTTAGAAAAATTCATTGTAATTACTCAAAAGAAAATTTTGTGAATAAATAATTGTGTGTAAATAAGGGGTTGTAGAATTATAGAGAGCTTTCAGAACTTGGAAAAGTTGTCATATATTTAAAAAGGGCCCCTTTTAATAAATTGTACTAACCATACATTGCATGATCAAGAATCAGCAAACAAATAATGCAAAGACATTTGGTTCATGATGAAGTTAACTTCACGTCTAAAATTATAATTGATAAAGACATCACTTAAAACAAGTTAATCTACGTAACTTTCAAGATGATAATTTGTCTTGGATTGTTCAATGGACGAAACAAGATTGAGACATCTCATCCCACAAAATGGTGTGGACCGACTTTTCTATTTCGTGCCTCTTCCCAGCTAAAGTTGTCCCTATAAACACTCCATGTCAGTAATGAAAACAAAAATTAGAGACTCATTGTCAAGGAATAAGATGCATACATATACATACGTATGTACGTACGTACATTCAGAATTTTTTTTTTCTGGATGCAATATAGACACATGCATACGTAGTATTTTTTTTTTCTATGTCTGAACTCTTATAAGGAAATTTTGAGGAAACTACATGTCAAAAATAAATGTAAAAAAAAAAAAAAAGCACATCGAATTAGTGATAAGAAAGAAGACTAGCTTATTTTGCTGGAACAAAACGAAGGGAGAAAGATAGGGAAAAAAAAATTAAAATTGTAAAATCACAAATCATATTTATTACCAAGAGTTGATAAGAAAATGATGAAATTTGAAAAACAATTCATAACTCATTTCTTAAAAAATACCTTATTTAGAATTTGGCAAATTCAAAGTTTTTTCCCTATATTTTTCCAAAAAAGAAAAGAAAAGAAAGACGACCTTATTTTTCTTTCATTGACTTCAAATTACTTAGAAGCATGCTTTAAGGCTAAGACTAGTCACTATCAATACATAAAGAAATTTCAACGATCTTGTTAATTTGAAATGTTCTAAAATATTATTTAACACATAATAAATTAAAATTAACAGAACATCCAAAGAATGAATGATATGTAGTGCCTAAAGGCTATATTAAGGGTTTTTGCTGGACAACTATCATTATGGATTTTATAAATATAATGAAGGAAAACTTTATACAGATAAAACTTATCATCTAAATCTTTAAAGGAAGTAGCAATTAGCAGGAGTTTCTTTAGTTTTAATAAAAAATAGAAATTTTCTTTGTTAATTTTTTTTTTTGTTATCAACACTTAGAAAAATTCGCTGTAATTTACTCAAAAGAAAATTCTGTGAATAAATAATGATGCGTAAATAAGGGGTTGTAGAATTATATAGAGCTTTTCAAAATTGGAAAAGTTGTCATATATTTAAAAAGGGCCCCTTTTAATAAATTGTACTGACCATACATTGCATGATCAAGAATCAAATGTGACGAGCAAACAGATAATGCAAAGACATTTGGTTCATGATTAAATTAACTTCACATCTAAATTACGATTGATAAAGAAATCACTTAAAATAAGTTAATTTACGTAACCTTCAACATGATAACTTGTCTTGGATTGTTCACAAGATGAAACAAGATTGAGACATTTCATCCCTCAAAATGGTGTGGAATGACTTTTCGATTTTGTGTCTCTTCTCAGCTCAAGTTGTCCCTATAAACTCTCCATGTCATGTCAGTAATGGAAACGAAAATTAGAGACCCATTTTCATGGAATAATATGCAAACATGCATCCATTAAAAAACATACATACATACATACATACATAATACACACACACACACACATCCATAATTTAACTTTTTCCTAGGTACAATATTGCCCTGAAAATTTTTAAATTGTAGAAATTTTGTTCTAATCGTTATCCCAGCTAAGCTTGACTATTAATTGATCAAATAAGCTAAGCTGATAGTACACATGTCATCTAAGTCATTTTGTTTTAGGTTTAGGTACAAATTTTCCCCAAAAAGATTTCAATCAAGACCAATAGTTCCCTAGAAGTTTTTGAATCATAACAATGTCACCTTGACAGTCCACGTGTCATCCACATTGTTTTCTCAAAGTTGGCTAGTTTTAAAAATAAATATATTTTCTTTAAAAAAAATACATCTCTTCTAAAGGATAAAAGACAACCAAAGATGTGAAAGCAATATGTGCGATGAAAAAAAAAATAACAAGAAGGGTAAAATTGCTATGATGTGGAAACTTTCAAGGTATTATTGTACGCCGAAAAACTTACGGGGTAAAATTGCCCTACATTATCCACTTTCGGGACACCATAGCCCTTTAACACTTTTTTTTAAAAAATATTTAACCCCCTTTGTTCATTTTTATTAGATACCATATACAATCATATGCTCTCATATATGTGTGTGTTTCTTTTTTTCTTTTTCCTTATAGCCTGAGTGCGGTTCGGCCTAAGATGTCCTACTTGGACATGATAGTTTGAGTTAGTTTTGGGCCATTACAATCCAAATTTTCAACCAAACACAATAATCCCACACAACTAACATTTTAAAAAACCAACAGAAATTGAATAATGGGTTGTATCTCATAATATGGCCAACCATGATTTGAATCATTGTTGGAAGAATTACTCATATTCAATACTCGACAGTGCCTTGAAACATGAGCATGAGGCTGAACCCTTAGACATTGCTTCCTCCTCCTTTTTTTTTAATTACTCCTTTCGGTCTTATATATAAGACAAAGTTGAATTTTTTTAAGAGATTAAAAAAACTAAATAAGTTATTTAATCATATCATATGTTAGTGTATCCTTATTAAAAAACTAAATAAGTTAGAAAAAATAGTTTGGAGAAAAAAATGATAAATATAAATATTTTTAAGTAGTTTAATTAGCTTAATACTAGGAGACTGTTATTTTTGCAATTTTTTCCTAGTAACATTTATGCTTGCTAAAAATTGTGTTGGGTTCAAAGGTGAAATAATTAACTTTTTTTTTTTAATTTAACTTTTGCAAACTTAAAATAGGGTAAAAATAAGATTGTGTAAAGTAATTTATTTTAGGGTTAATATTTTTTCAATCTAACTTTTGCAAACATTTTTTTCAATAGGACTAAATTAAATAATACATATTTATATTATAAGGATATAAATTATCAGGTCTTTTGGAGTAATTTTATTTTTTTCATTTAAAGGAAGGTAAGATAGACTCTTCTCTTTTTTTCTTAGACATCTTCTCTCTCTGCAGTGAAATTAAAAGCAACAAATTTTGGCTTTTACTTAAAAACTTAAAAGTAGCTTTTTGTCCAGTCTTGAATCCAAACACTATTGGATGGGGGAAAAACCAAGGTTCTTAAACCCGGACCGGCCACTAAACCGGTCGAGGTACTGGGTTAAGGGTCAGTGGGTCAGACCGGAGTTAAACCGGTGAGAAATTGATTTTTTTTCCTCTTCACACCCTTCATTTTTTATCTTTAAAAAAATTAAAAAAGTCACATCCCCCTCAGCAATGTGTCAGATCTCAAAGTGGTTCACGTGATTCATCCAAAGGTGCTTCTTCTTTTTCTTCATTTACTCTGATCAATTGATGCGACATGACCTTGGGGCTATTGATTTTTTTTTCTCAGTTATCATTCCCATAAACTAAACCTCCCTCCATAGCTAAATTCTCATCTCTCTCACACACGGTTACACAAACCGACACTGCGACACACCCTCTCCAATTCAAATTTCATTTTCATATCTCTTTCTCTCTCATCCTCTTCACCACTTCAGATCTTCTCTTTCTCTTTGGCTTCCACAGAACCATCCCCGACATCTTCCTACTAGTGGTGAGCCTTGACAATGAGAAGCACAGAGGTATGAAACTCACCGCCAGCCACCGTCGACATCCATGGCGCCTTCCCTTCGGACCTTCACCTTCTTCTTTCTCCATCACCCATTTCTCCACTCACTATTTTCTCACCGTCAGAGGTATGAAACTCCCACCAGCCACCGTCGACACCTCCCCTCTTTCTCGTTTAGATTATTTTTTTTAAAAAAAAAAATTACTCGACTCGCCAACTTGTCCGGTTCATGCCGAGTTGACTCGGGTCAACTCGGAACCCCGGTTTAACTCCTAACTCAAACCAGTTTCCCGGCCGGTTCGTCGGTTTTCGGTCCGAACCGGCTGGTCCGGTCCGGGTTTAAGAACCTTGGAAAAAACACATTTCTCCTTCCAATTGCACCATTGGGATGGCTGACATCATCTAAGACTATGGTCCAAGAAATAGGGGATTGGCTCTCATCCTCTTCTTTATCTTAGCTGTTAGATTGAAATATGAAGGTTCAGATTTCATCTTTTATAAAAATATGAATAAATTATTAAATTATTAAAAATAATATTTTTATAAAAGATTAAATTGAAACCATTCATATTTCAATCCAACGGCTGAGATAAATAAGAGGATTGAAAAAGGACGGGAAGGGAAGAGGATGGGAGCCAAATCCAAGAAATAGCTTGGGCTTTATATAGCTGATCCAAAATAAGTTCAATCCAAGACAAGGAAGAAGACCAAACCATTTGGGAAATGTATGGTGAAGAAGAAAGCCTGCATCGTTTAGAATGATGACCAATGAGATCCAATTCAATTAGTGGCCTTTTCTTCATAATCCTCGTGCCAACCTAGAAACAATGTACAACATCTGCAGAGGAGTTGATAATGAGCTCAGGAGGCTCATGTTTGGAAAGGGTCAAGACATTGGGCTTCACTTGAGAATTCCAATGTTCTTTTTAAACATATATCCATTGTAACCTAGGCTAAGGTGGAGGCATGTATATTCTTAGTCCTGAATTACTTGCAGAGTGAGCTCCAAGCACCCTGCCCTTGGACTGTGAGTGAGTTCAACTCCTCTCCTTATATATATATATATATATATAAGATAAGAGATGTTGCCAGACCTTGGGCCCACACTCTTGGAATGAATGATGGGATCTCGGAGCACCATACTATAGAGATCTCCTCACACCCAACCTCCCATTTACTTATAAGGAGGATCCATATTATTAGGCTATAAGGTCATTGGTAGATAATTTAATTCTTAAAATACCAACAAAGTTTGGACATTTAGCAAAAGGGGTTAGTCGCTTACAACATGATGAATTAAGGTTCAAATCTTTATTAGGAGATGTGTCTACATTTATTGCCCGATAATGCCTCGAACGGTATTACCTCTAATAGGAAGATACATGTACTTGGCAAAATAAAATTCTTAAACCTTCTTGGTTGAACATGGAAGAAATGTCTTACCCCAAAAAAGAGCCAACAAAAATCCAATCATCCTTGCCACCTATACAGTGTAGTAATCTAAAGGAAGACCTATGATTTGAGCATACACATTTGCAGTGAAACTAGACTCATTCACAACTTCAATGATAGCTTATACTATTATTGTTCAGGTAAAATAAATTTTTTAATGCTATAGTATTTTCCATTAAGTACCTGATACATCACATCAAATTTAAGTATTGTTTACAAATTTTTCCTTTCAAATTCATAGTCCATAGTTTTTTTCTCCTTAAAAAACAAGTTTAGATGAATGGGGTTTCGAAAGCTTACCTGGATCAAGCATGCTTTCAAACTCAAAAAACATGTATAAAAATACTTATAAATTGTTTACTAACAAAATTCTCACATTGACAATAGTTGCATTGATTAGGTAGGCAAGCATCTAGATTTAGGAAATCGCAAATTTGATCAAGAGATGAGTATTTTCCCCAAAATTTGTAATATACATCACTATTCTTATGAATATTACTTATGTGTATGTCTATTGATACATATCCAAGCCAACTTGCTCTCGAAGCCAACTTGCTCTTAAAGGCAACTTGCCAACTTACTCTCCAAGTTGTTTTTATTAATTGTGGATTTTGGTGTAAGACTCTTGAAGACCTATACAAGTGAATTAGAATTACTCTCCTCTTTCTCTCTTGAATTTTTTCTTTTCTTGCTCTTGTTCTCTTCTATTATCTATTGCTCTTTTATCCTATATCTCTTTTATTTTCATAGCACATTATCAGCACGAAATCTCCAATAGAGATATGATTTTCTCAATGTTTTCTTGACAATTTCATCTACCTTCTTTTACAGTATTTTATTTAATCTATCTAGGATAATCTAAGCCATTATATGAAATTAAATATATATTTTTACCGATTGTTATAAACATTGGGTTCCATGGCTAAGATTAGAGATTGTTATTGTTTTTATATCTTATATATTCTTTAAAAGTTCTTTTATATTATTATTGTTGTTTTAATATGGCCGTAAGCCATACCTTTGATTTCATATTCTGAAACTATATGGCCAGAAGTTATATTACTTTAATTTGTTATTCTAAAATTATATAACCACAAATTATATCACTTTAATTTTCTATTATGACATTATATGGCCGAAGCCATATTGCTCTAATGTCTTCTTTTGAAATTATATGACCATAAGTCATATTGCTTTGATTTGCTTTTATATGGCCGTAAGCCATATCCCTTTTATCCCTATTTTGATATTATATGACCAAAAGTCATATCACTTTGATTCCTATTTTGATATTATATGGCCATAAGCCTTATGCCTTTTCCTCTCTTACACTATGGCCAAAACCATATTCATTTGATTCTCTATTATATGGCCAGAAGTCATATAATTTTTCATCTTTTATTGAATGGCTAGAAACCATATACAACTTTTATTTATCCTTAAGATAAAACAGTCATAAGCGATATCGATTTTATCCCTCATCTTGAGATTAATTGTCCTGAAGCCATGAGCATTAATCGGCCCGAAACCATAAAGTTTTAATTTTTGTTGTAATATATTACTTTATTAATTATTTCTTGTCTTTACGAATTTCCTTTTATTATTGTTTGATTGTGTTTTTATATTCCATATTTTATGAATTTGCTTTTATCGCAATGGTATGAATTATGTTAAATCTTGCGAAATTTAAAATCTGTGGCTCTTGTCATTACTGAAAAGAACTATTTATCTTGAATGCCTGATCCATGAACTTTCTACGCCACCATTTGAACGAAGGTCTAAAAATTGAATAGTTGACTGTAAATGATCCGCTTGTTCTTTGGAACAATTCAAGAGATTGTATGATCACCAGAAGATGATCATTCTCCCAAAAGCTCATTATGACTGGATGCATATGCGTTTGCAAGATTTTAAATTTGTGAGCGAGTATAACTCAACCATGTTTAGAATTACTTCTCAATTAAAGTTATGTAGAGATAATGTTACTGATGAATATATATTAGAGAAAACATTCTACACACTTGATGCATCGAATTTGCTTTTGCAACAACAATATTGTCAAAAAGGTTTCAAGAAATATGTTGAATTAATTTCTTGCTTCCTTGTGGTTGAATAGAACAATAAGCTTTTATTGAAAAATCATGAATCATGTTCAACATGTTGGACTACATTCCTAGAAGTGAATGTAGTAACAAATCAGTCTAAATGTGGCCATGGACATGGACATATAATTGGCTATAGCCTTGGGCGTGGCCGTGGTTGTAATCGTGGTGGTTCAAATTCCACTGAAGTTGAAAAAGGATTGATAAGAACCACAAAAAGAAAACTAGTAGGCACAATAAACGTGTTGAAAATCCATGTTATTGTTGTGTCATTGATCTTATACTTGTCGTACGTTTAAACACTTGGTTGAATTTGGTGAAGGGTCAAAGATTGAAATAAATTATATTGGTAAGGCTGAGAATCTTGAGTATGGTGACATGGATATTACCCATTTGGATTTGCTAATTTTTTAGTATAAATTATCTTTGTCTATTTGAACTACTATGATTTAATGTGTCTAAAATTGCTACTATCATATGTATTTCATTTTTAATTATGCTTTTCTTTATTTCCACATTTCTTTTAACCAAGAATGAGTCTTATTGACATAAATCCTGAAGATTTATGTCTCATTAATAATGCAATATCCTACACAATATTTAAAAATGATAAATATTTTTCTTCCTTGGTAATGTAAGAAACCAATGTTCAAATTATATCTAGTAGTATAAATTTGATTGAAGACTCTAAAAGAGCTCATATTTTATTATTTTAAGGAATAAAATTATGCATTGATAGTGCATTTTATTCTACCAAGTCTAAAAGAAACTTTTTGAGTTTCAAATATATTTGTAGAAATAGATATCATATCATATAGAAACAACAACTAAAAATAATCAAAAATGTCTTGATATCAAAAATTTAGTTCTATTAGAAAACACATAATAAAAAGGTTTTGTGTGCTTTCTTTTGGCTTGTATTATACATTCATAAGCACATTTGTGTTAGATATGATTAGTTTTGATGATGTCTAATATAGAAGCCATTATTACGAGCAAAAAGTTTTCATACTACATTTATCTTCTACTTTGACTAAGTCTTATATTTAATGTAGATGTGAAGTTTAATATTAAAGAATGATCAAGAGAAGAAGAGAAGAGAAGAAAGAAAGAATTGAATTATGGAAAATAATCAAGAGAAGAGAAGAAAGAAAGAGTTGAATGATAAAGAATGATCAAGATGAGAAATGGAAAAAGGAAGAACTTGTTGAATGGAATGAAGATATCATTATTCAAGTTCTTATATTGATGCTAGAAGCTTTCAAGATCATATGGAAGTTGTAATGGCTCAATTTGGAGTTAAAGACAGCAAAAATCAGCTTCAGGAAGAGAAAACTCGAGTTAAGAACTCAAAACTCGAGTTTGTAAGTGTCTTCAGCATCTTTGGCGTGTCTGGACTAGGAAAACTCGAGTTTCCAAGTCAAAACTCGAGTTTCAGCACTATTCAAAGAACTCGCTTCTACTCTTTTCATATTCAGCTTGGGCGAGGTCTGGTAATTCGATGATATCTCCCAAACCAGAGATCCGATTGAGCTGAAATCAGTGGCATATGAAACTAAACTTCCAATGCGTCATTTTGATATAAAATTCAAGCCCAAAAGAGTTCAGATAAAGGAGTTATGAATTGTGGAAGTTGACACTTAAATTCACGCCACACAGAAAATCAAGCTTCAATGTTTTGAGTATAACTCACAAACTACACATCCGATTGAGCTGAAATTGGTGGCATATGAAAGTAGACTCAAAGGGATTTCCATCAAGACTTGAACCAACCAAAATGGAGTTCTTACCAGAGAGCTATGGCCATCGAAAGTTGATAGTCAGTTCAAGACGTTTCAAAAACGCTGGTCAAGAATAGTCTTCATTCATCGGATCATAACGGACATAAAACAATGAGTTTGGAGCTGATTCTTCTTGCTTTGGATTCTTACCTCAAGCTTGGACATGTAAACTTGAGTTTGAGATTAGCCAAGAGTTTTGATCTTAATAAGAAAAATCATGAACAAAGCAAAACCGCCGGTTTTTTCAGAGAAAACTCACGGTTTCTTCATACAGAGACTTCTCAACATTTTCTAGAAAATGGAAAAACTCGAGGTTTCTGTTCAAACCTCGAGGTTTGGACTTACAGAGAGTCTCCTAAGTTTTGACCACTTGAAAACCTCCAGTTTTTGTCTAAAACCTCAAGGTTCTGTTTTAACATGAAAATTCCGTGTTTCACAAGTTTTGTGAAACCTCGAGGTTTGGTAAGAAACCTCGAGGTTTTGACCTGCCAGAGAAAACCCATGTTTTGGCCTGTTTTTCAAAACCTCCAGTTTTTGTGAAAAACCTCCAGGTTTGAGTCCTGTGCAATTTTCTCAAAACCTATCGTTCAAGCCAAAACTCGAGGTTTGAGGACAAACCTCGAGGTTTGTCCTGACAGAGAAGATCTGTGTTTTTCCAAGTTACAAAACCTCCAGTTTTACCTTCAAACCTCCAGTTTTCTGTTTTGGCGCAAAAACTCAGGATTTCCACATTTGAACGAAACCTCGAGTTTTGGTGAGAAACCTCGAGGTTTTGGCATCTAGAAAGCATACACCTTTCCTCCGATTTGGAAAACCTCCAGCTTCCCGGAAAACCTACAGTTTTGCCTTGGCGCGATTTTTTCAAAGGTTTCATATTCAAGTGAAACCTCAAGGTTTCGATAAAACCTCAAGGTTTCAACGCGTCTTCGAATTTCAAATTCTACGATTTTGTAAAACCTTCTTGTTTGATCTTAATACTTCCTATCATTATTCTCTAATGTTCCTAGATATATTTAACCACTTTGTTAGTGAGTTTCGGATGAATTAGAGAATGTTTATTGAAGGTTTAAAGCAAAAGCAAAAAGCATGTCGAACATTAAATGCAAAACCCGAAAAGTTGCATACTTTTGGGTAACTGTCTCGCACACACTTGCAAAGCATTAAAGAATGTTTTCCACATCCAAAGAATCGCTTCACCAATGGATTAATTCGCAGAGTCAACTCGAACTTCGCACAATGGATTAAGTAAAGATTAGTGAGAGAAGACACCAAAACTGATCTCTAACGGTTACTATTCATAACGGTCATATTCTCAACGTTCGCATGATCTTCACCTATAAGTAGAGGCAGATTCAAAACGAAGAAAGAGAGAGACAAGAGCTTGCACCGTCAAAATGCCCAAATTCTCGAATCTATAGCTCATCTCATACACACTCGTTTTCAATGCTTACATAGTTCTTCATAGAGAGTGAAATTATTTGTCATGTACTTCGTGTTTATCTTATTCACTTCGAGAGAGAAGATTCGTTATAAACATTATATCTGTTTATTTGAGAGTTACTCAAGATTGGGTGATATTGAGTGGGAAATAGATTGTAACCTTACATTGTGTAAGGGGGAGTATCTCAGTAAGAGATTTGGCTTCACAAGTGCCTGGGTGAACTTGTGGGTTTGTAAAGGCTTCTCTTGTGCCTGGATTAAACAAGAGGATAGTGGATTGAAAATCTCAAGTGGAGCTTGGGGACTGGACGTAGGTCAAGGATTGAGCTGAACCATAATAAATCTCAATTTGCATATTCTCTTCCTTAATCTGTTTGAATGACTGTCTATAGCTTTACAACTCTTTACTGTCATACATACTAATTTTACTGAGTTACAAAAAGATTTTCAAAGTTGCTAAGTTTTTTATCATTCACCCAATTCACCCCCTCTTGGGTTTAGCCGGTTCTTACAAATTGAAACACATGTTATTGTAAACAAGAAGTTTACTAATGCAAACCTGAAGTTTGCCAATACAAACTAACAATTTGTTAATATAAACTAGAAGTTTACTAATGAATTAAAGGTTTGGCATGATTGGTTAGACCACCACGAGTCAATCAAGATGTGAAAAATAATTGAGAATTCATGTGGACATACCCTGAAGCGTAAACAAATACCACAATCCCATGATTTCTCATGTGCTGCATGTTCCAAGGGAAATTTAATTATTCGGCTCTCACTAAGAAAAATAGAAAGTGAGTATCTCACTTTTCTAGAATGAATGCAAGGAGATATTGTGGGCAAATACACCTACCATGCATACTATTTAGATACCATTTGGTTTTAATTGATGCACCAATTATATGGTCACATGTTTGTTTATTATCTTCTCGCAACCTGGAGTTTGCGAGATTGCTTGCTCATTTGATTAGATTAAGAGCATGTTGCCCTAATTATCCTATGAAGAAAAGATGTCTTGATAATGTTGGTAAATTTACCTTGCAAGCTTTTAATGTGTCATACCCCTTGTAATTACGACATTTATTAGAGTAATAAATGAATTTTAGTGAGCAACACATGTAAGGAATAATACATTGATAATTAAAACATTCTTGGTAATGTGCAGGAATATATACAGAGTTCTCAAAAAAGTTATCCATTACATCAGTGCCCAAAAGTTTAGTCTAAAATAAGCTTTAACAAAATTAAACTATAAGATCTACAACTCCATCTAACATCCAAGTAGCAGCCATCGATAATCTTTGCTCACTACCTTCCCCTTTGAACCTCGTCTACTAACCTGACCATGTTCAAATCCTGAATTCTTGGGAACGTCTGGGATTCAATTTGAACCCCAGAGTAATATGTTAATCTCACAGGCAGAGTATAAACAGTATATGAAAGTTAACCAAAATAAATAGTCCACACAACATAAAACATTAAGATAATGCAAATTATATATGCATAACACACAACCCCTAGCGCTAGGTATAATGAATTGGCATGTACTAAGAGTCCTCCTGTACGTCGGAGTTCTCAATCGGGCACCCAACTAGGAATATTCGACTGGAAACTATCGAGAGTCATATCTGGAATCCACCAGTATTCTCAACCGGAAGTGCCCCAAGTTGTCTGAATGCAACAGGATAGCCACTTAAGAATCTTCGGTCCATTAGGCCCTACGCCTAGTTATAATCACCGGAAGGTACTCCATGGTTAGCCTTTTCGCTCAATCGAGCCACGAGTGGTACTGGTCCTTACGAGATGGGACAATCACATATTTGATTCAAATAGTCATACACGACTATACAAAGTATGTGAGATTAGAGTTATTACCTTATTGCTTTATCCAAGTAGATTTTGTGAACCTCGCGTGTTTCGGAAATTATGGGTTCCTATAAAAACACGTTATGGACAATGGTCAATACTAATCCCAACTCTTGACATTTCGAATGTTATTTAATACATTATAACTAAACATGGAATTACTAGACTTAGGTTATGTCCATAGTTTCATTGTTCCCTTCATTTTCACACATTTACCCATAATTTCCAGAATTCATGCTGTAACTTTGAAAAATCATATCTCATAGCACAAATATCCAAATGAGATGATTCCAAATCCTATGGACTCCTTATCTAGTTTCAAGGAAAAATAGTTCCAGTAGCCAGCCACATGGATATTAGTCCAGTTTTTCCCAAACAGGGGCTGATATCCAAATTGCATTCCAAAATTTTAAGTCATGTTCAAAAATTCATAACTCAATGTACACAAATCATAATTCGACCTATTACCTATCAAATTAAAGTTTATTGTGTCTACTTTAATCTTGTAAAATTTCATGGCAATTGGACATTATTTAATGCCCTAAAAATGCGCCACAATATTACTGTCCGCATAGGATTTTCCCGACAGATTTCAAAGTTTCGGTATAATCCAATCCTGGAGCTTCAAACATTCCTATCGAATGTCTATCCTACACAATTTCACATTTTAAATACAATGGAATCATTAAATTGGCCAAAATCCAACTCTCTTGGTCTGCCCCGTCACGGCCATACCTAGGGCTTAATGTGGCCGTCCAAGTTCCACGATTTTCACTTTGCAAATACCCTAATTTTGGTTCCTAACCACATTTTATCTTGATTTTTAGTTCATATGCACATGTTATCCTACTCTAACAAATTAATCAGAACCTACTCTTAGCAAATCAACCGTCCAAAATTCATAGGAGCCAAAGAAATCACTAGTAATCTCAAGTATAGTACCAATAAGCTTAGAATTGCTTACCTTGATCGTTGTTCGATGTTTTTCACAAGATTTCCTTCTTTTCTTGGTTTCTTCCAATTCAGATCAAAACCCTAATCACCTCTGAATAGAATAAATTAAATGATTAATGAGTAGGAGAAGGAAAGGATTAGAGATTACAAGTCCGTAGCACGAAAAATTACTTTGATTTCGCAAAAAATTCACTCTTCTTCTTCCCTTATATTTTTTGGTTGCGTGATGGTTCTTGGAGCTGAAGCTAAGTGACGAATTGGATGGAAAAATGAAGAGAAATTGATGTTTAATTAGGGTCCATAAGTCGGTTTATAAGGGCAGTACCAAATTGCCCTTCATCTTCCACGATATTACGATTGTGCCATTAGTTATAAATTTAATTGAATTTCAACTTTTTCTTGTGTAATCGAATTGTCCAAAATTCTTGGGCCATTTTTAGGAAAATGTTGACCCATTTAATTGGTCAATAACCCATACCAAGTATCCATAAATTTTAAATAAATATGGAACATACGGCACATATTCGTAAAAGGTGCAATTCTAACCTTCCTTCAATTTTCTCAAAATTTCCAATGGAACTCAAGAAACTTCTTTTCATTCCTTTTTTGTCCAATTTAATGCTGCAAAATTGAACAAATAAGTATTGATTCCTTATGTTCATTGGTGTCAACATATGCCTCAAAATTTTCGGTTTCGGCGAAATCGGGTATTTCGGGTAAAATTGACCTTTTAGTCAAAATTCACCATTTCTTTTCTCCAATTACATATACATCATACATGGAATTTGTTAGAGCAATTTTTGGATATTACATAATAAATATTGTATGTTCCTTGGAATTAACATTGAACATCCTTTAGCTCATGTTCATATGCAAAATGAACTTACAGAATTATTTGTTAAAGAATTGCAATTAATTACAAGACCTTTACTTATAAGATTTAATCTCCAATTTATGCTTGGAGCTATGCCATTTTGCATGTAACGATGTTAATTTGGATTAGTCCAACAAGCTATCTAAAGGTTTCACCCTTACAAATGGTTTTTGGTCAAGAACCTAATATTTTCCATCTACAAATTTTTGGGTGTGCAATATATGTGCTAATAGCACCACCACAACACACCAAAATGAGTCCTCAAGGAATGATGGGAATATATGTTGGGTATGAATCTTCTTCAATCATAGAATTTCTAGAACCATTTACAAGATATTTATTTACTGCTAGATTTACTAATAGTCATTTTGATGAATCAATTTTCCTAAAATTAGGGGTGAAAATAAGCAGCCAGGTAAATTGATTAGCTGGAAAGAATTACTATTGGCTCATTTTAATCCTCGTACAAAACAATGTTAACTAGAAATTAAAAGGATAATTCACTTGTAGAATTTAGTCAATCAAATGCTAGAAGCATTTACTGACCCAAAGAAAGTGACGAATTTCACATGTCCCAATTGCTGACGCTGCTATCAGAATTGATGTACCTAAAGGACAACCTATTGTGTAATACCCCAAATTTCTTACTACTTATTATGTCCATTAACATGTAGTATTAGGAATATCAATAGAGTTAACAATGTGACAGATCGGAGTAAATTGCAACAGAGAACATGTATTAACGTTTGGACGATGAGTAACTCATATTATATGCCTAGGCATATATTAGTTAATTTAAATTCCTAGAGGAATATTTGTGTAATACAATTATACAAACTGAAACCATGCTCTAACTAGACCTAAAGCCATGAATCTAACTCAGTTATTTATATCATTTGGCCATGTTAGTATGAATCTTAGTGGGAGTCTCTTCGTGCTTTCGCGATGGTGACTTATTATGTAACCACTTCGACCCATCTTTCCTTAGACACCAACGGTATGAACTATTATATCAGATTCACTGCTAGAAACTATGCTTTATTAAACTTCTTTAGATACTCTTCTCGACCAGTGCCTCTTCACGGCTCTGTCTACATCGCCTTTCCAGGTCCAGATTCCTTTCCTGAACCTTTAATCAAGTCTGAAAATTGAATTGAATCTTAGGTAACAGTTAACCTCATATGCAAAGTGTAAACAATATATGATAGATAACCACAACAATACTACATTCAGCAAATACATCGGTACCCGACTACAATAACACAAAGCACATGTATTGTTACCAGCTTAAGCACTCACCAATGCCTCGATTCTAAGACACAGAACTTCAAGCACTCACCAGTGCCTCGTGACCCATTCACAGGTTCCTCAGCGCTATGAAAACAAGCATATGCAACATTATCATATAAATACAACAATCTACAACTAACTGAATGTAAACAAACATGACCGCAAGACCCAGTCTTGGTCAAGAATCCACAATTCATGATTCAATTAAGCATATATAGGCATACAAGACATAGGAGAATTAAAGTTACTGTACGCGAACGTACCTTTCACCACATAGTTAGAAATACGCCTGTCTTTTGAATCCGACCCCAGACTTCCCAGATATCCTATAATGTTATCATCGGATTATTTCCTTTTTCATATTTTATATGATATTATAATAAATATAATATGACTTAGAATGATATCCTAAAGGGTTATCTTTACCACTTTTGACCTTTTTACTTTTAGTGGATAAGTTATTCCATTTTTCTTCTTAAATTCAAATTTCTGGATTTTCTGGTAGGATTTTTCAGCAACATTGAAAAATCATAATTAATTGTACAAAAATCCAATTGATGTGCTTCAAAAATTTTACATGACCCTTGACATGTTTATTTTCATGGAGAAATAATTCCAAACGCCATAAACATCTAAGTCATTTCCATTTTTTTTATATCTTTCTCGACTATTCAGATCACATGTCCAGAAACATGGATCATCTTGAAAAATCCACATCTTTTTGTACAAAACTCTAAAAATTACATATTATATACCAAATTAAATATCTAGATGTCTACTTCATTTCTGAAAAATCTAATGATTTTTAGAGATCATTTTCTTCATAAAATACCATTCACAAGGAGACTGACTCCAGAGAGCTCCAATCTGGAAATTTTCTCAACTTCTACTATTTTGATCTTTTGATTCCAAAAATCATTTTCTACCATGTTTCTACTTTATTTTTGGTTTTGAACCTATTGTTGACCTTAAAATCATGCAAATAATTTTGTTTCATCATTTTCTTGCTTAGGCCAAATCCTTGTTTAATAACAAGAAAAATCACTCTTCACATAAAGTCATGATTTTGGCCATAGGTTATCTTTTGCTTGGTGTTTTTGGCCCTTGATCATGTTTTCTTGTTTTTAGAAATTTGGGCAGCATAAACCCTTAGGGTTTCGTGCCTCCAAATCATGAATAAAACAGGATCTAACTATTTTATGCTTTCAACATAAAATATCACAAGATTGAGCTAAGATCTTACCAACTTGGCTTGATCTTTGATTTTGTGGCCATCATCCTCTCTTCTTCTTCCTCCAAACTTTCGATCCTCCTCACAAACAATATCATGAGAAGAGTGTCAAGACTAAAGTTTAAAGGAGAACATAAAGGAATGAACTACCAAATTCAAAAGCAACTTACCTTGTGCTTTGAACTTTGCTCTTCCTTCTTTCTCTTCCATTTTCGCCCTCTCTCTTACTCTCACAAGATCTGATTTGTGCTTCAAATGTGAGGATTTGCAAAGAGAGGGACCATGTATTTATAGTGGAAGATAAGCCCCTTGTGGGCTTTACATGTCAAATTACCCTTTAACCCTTGCAAAATATCCCATTTTCAAGAGTTAGTTTGCAAGTTTTCCCTTCTTTCATCCCATCCATTCATTTTGGACGTTTTTCTTTGCTCATTTTTAGCCATTGGATTGCTCTTCTATGTGTCAAACTCTCATGGTTTGTTAGCTCTAAAAATATCAAGATATTTTTGGAATGAAAGATGGAATATCACCAAGAGGGGGGTGAATTGGGGATATAAAATTTTCTCACGAAAATACTCTGTTAGCAGAATGTGAAACAGGGATAAACAGAGTAAGGGTAAGAGAGATTGAACACAATGGATTTATACTGGTTCGGTCCAACTCTTGACCTACGTCCAATCCCCAGAAACACTCTGGGATTTCACTATCTCGAAACTTGATTACACACTCTGTAACTTCACGAGTAATCCTCTCACTAGGACTTACTCATCTTTACAAGCTGTAACCAAATAACCACAGATACAATTACACACTCTGTAAACGAAGGATGATCATCACAGACTCCACTCCCCCTTACAAGTTGTAATTGATACACCCTCTCTAAGGTTCCTCAACCTTAAGATTCAACCGATAAACAAATATTCAAATAGTGTTTAACTCCTCACCGAGTAGATAAATGATAAACACTGAAGTACAGGAATATCCGAAGATATTAAATGAAACTAATGAAACGGAAGATTGCAATAATATCGAATTGAATGCACAGCGTTTTCCTCTGGGTCTCGTAGATTTGAATGCTTCTGGCATTTATAGATGGTGGCATTTATGACCGTTGTAGAAGCTTCAAGTTTATCCGTTGAGACTCTTCGAGTTAGCCGTTGAGAGAAATAAATATTTCCATTGAAGAATGTTTACTCGGACTAATCGTATTTGCTGAAATCTCCAACGTTGACATTCCTCATTCAAATTGTCCGTTTAGACTTGGTGAGAATGTATCAAGGAAATAGCCGTTTATTGTTGTCAGAAGGTCATCTGCCAAAATGGTTAATATCTCTGCTTTGCATTAAATGCTTCTGACACATTGTTGCTTTATTTCAAATTAGCGTTAATCCCCATAAAACTCTTCTGAAACTCATTAACAAACTTGGTAAACATGATCAGGAACAATAATGAGTGAAGATATAAAATAAGTAAACCATACTCATAGATTTAGCAAGGTTTAGAAATTTGGTTTTTCAAACTGACATATTTTGGCTAGAGCCAAGATATTTTATAGAGGCACTTTAGGCTTGAGTCATAACATTCAGGCTCAAGTCTGGGCCAAAACTCCAGGTGCATTGTGTTGGCTAGAGTCTTATGGGAGTGCTCTAGGCTAGAGTCAAAATTATCTGGCTAGAGTTTGGGTCAAAACTCCAGTTGCACAGAGTAGGCTAGAGTCAGAAGTTCATTTGAAAATAACGGTCAAGAACTTCGCTAGAGCCAATGCTCTTAGGCTAGAGTTTAGGGCTTGGCTCGAGCCAGTAGAAATTGGCTAGAGTCAAAACTTGCCTTCTGACAAATATAGACAGGTTATTGGTTCGAGTCGATGGAGTTGGCTGGAGTTTAGCTTTAGACTCGAGTTGGCATTTGAAGACTCGAGTTAGCACGTCAGATTTGCTCTTCATCAGGTTGCTCTGGCTTGACTTGACTTGAGTTCAAGACTCTTGGCTCGAGGTAAGATCCCATCAAACTTGGTTGCTTCCAAAATTTTTGAAACACTTGTTGAGTCTACATTCATACGGAATTGGTTTTACTTCATTTGGTTGTGTATAGTGTGAGCCATGTCCAGAAAACCGAGCCTATGCTGATATGATTCCAGAATTTCGAGTGTCGACTTTGGAAGGCCATAACTCCCTAGTATGAACTCCGTTTTGGCTGGTTTAACTCTTGATAGAACGTATTTTAAGTCTACTCTCATATGCCACTGATTTCAGCTCAATTGGATTTGTATTTTGTGAGATATACTCAAAACATCGAAGGTTTGTCAGCTCTATGACGTTAACTGATGCACCAACTTGTACAATTCCTAGCTCCTTGATATGAACTCCTTTTGGCTTGAATTTTATATCAAAATGACGCATTGGGAGTCTATTTGCATATGCCACTGGTTTCACCTCAATCCGATCTCAGGTTTGGAAGATATTGTCGAATTACCAGACCTCGCCCAAGCTGAACGTGAAACAGAGTAGAACAGAGGTTCTGAAAAGCACTATTGGCTCGAGCCAAATGTGTCTGGCTCGAGTTTTGATCCAAACTCGAGTCTATGAGTTCCTGGCTCGAGTCAACTCCCATCAGATGCGCAATTCTAACTCGAGTGAAGACCCCTTGGCTCGAGTTAGTTCATCCTGAAGCTTGATTTTGCTTATCTTCACTCTGAATTGAGCCATTCCAACTTCCATATCATCGTGGAGACTTCTAGAATCAATCTAAGAACTTGTATAATGATTTTCTTGTTCCATTCAGCAAGTTCTTCTTTCTTTCTTCTCTTCTCTTATTCATTCTCCATAATTCAACTCTTTCTTTCTTCTCTTCTCTTCACTTGATTAGTCTCTAAATACTTTGATAACTTCTTGCTTCCTTATGCAAATTCTTCTTTCTGTAACCTCTTATCTCCTTCTTGAATAATCTCTATAATTCAACTTGGATTAATCTACATTAAATACAGCAGTTAGTCAATGTAGGAGATAACTATGGTATACAGGCTTTTTGCTCTTAATAATGGCATTTATATAAGACATCATCAAAACTGATTATATCCAACAATTTTTGGCTTAATGCCATGTGAGCTTATCATGAACTCTTGGTTTAACCCTTAAGTTTTTCATCTTTTTTCTCCACCCTTGATCTCATTCGAAATTTAAGACTTAATTAGAGCCATTGGATTGCTTTGCCTCATGTCCATTTCCTATGGTCTTATTCTCCCATTGGCTCTTGAATATTCAAGAAGCTTTGAGGAGATTTTTGATTCAAACACATGTGCTCTTATCATGAATACTTGGCTTATAATCCCTCCACATGTCCAGTTGGAATTAGGAGCTTCTTGGACAAGTTTATTATGTCATTTTGATGACACACTAAAGAGCTTAGGTGTCCCTTATATATAGTTGGTTGGTTGACTTGTCAAGGTGTATTTGTGTATTAATCAAGCTCTAATGTCATCTTATTTGGCCCTTATTTTTTTTTAATAACAGGCCTACTTGTAACATCCCTAAATTTCATGTAAATTAATGTACTAAATAAATTAATAGAATATATGATTTTTTCACCAAGTAGTAGTCAATGGTATTTATTTTCCAACAGCATAAATTAATTATTGGAAAATAGTGCGGAATTATTCGGAAATGGGGTTAATACATTTGGTAATGAATAATTCGAGATAAGTAATATCAAAGAAGTTAAATATATATTTCGTCTCCCTCATTATTTTATAATTTTCGTCCACAAGGAAGGGGAAATTCTGAAGAAAAATTAGTGAAGTTTAACTGTAAGTCTAATATGTCTTGGAGAAGAGGAAGGAGGGAACATGTAGACTTGGTAGCATCATTCTCTTCACAAATATAAGAGGACATTGGATGAGACTTATATGACATAAAATCTCCCAAAATCCTTCTCTTTCCTCGCATGAATGTTTTTTTTTTTTTAGAAGAAGAAGAAGAAAGAGAAATGCCATAATGTCAAGTACATCATGTAAAAATCAATTAATTGATAGAGTAGATATGTGACATTGGGAAAGATAATTGTCCCAAAAAGAAGCTCCTATTTTCGAAATATAAGGAGAGAAGAGAAGACATGATCTCTTGTCAAATACTTCATTATTAGAGTAGGTAAGGGATTTGGGGAAACACAATTTTTCCTTCCCAAGGCACCTTCAGATTTTCTAAATAGGAGAGAGAAGGGAGATATGACACCATGTCATAGTACAACACAATGACTTAGGAAGAGATGGAGGTATACTAGAAGGCACATTTTTTTAATCCAAAAGGGCCCCTTAATTTTTGGATTTTAGAGGGAATAAGGAGGGAATTAGAATCTGAAGCAAGGGGCAAGGTCTTAACCATTGGATAAAAGGGAGTGTGGACTTGGTGATAGGATAAAATCAGAATAAAATCACTTTTCCCCCATCAGCCATCCATCGCGTCTTACGATAATAGGGAGAGAGAGTATAGTAATGATAACCTAAGACTTAGGTTATTCTAAGTGTACCTAGAATCTAAGGAGATGTGAAGGATGGGACAAGACCCAATTAATGAAGGGAGGGGGACGTACACACCAAATGGAGCAAGGGGAAGAACACAAAGTTTTTTCTCCAGGTTTTCCCAAAGCTTCGGTCGAGAGAGAGAGAGAGCAAAGGAAATAATAAAAAAATCTCTAGATTTCTCTAGAATGGCAAGGAGAGATCCAGAGGAAAGATGAATAAGCCTTGGAGATTTATTTAAGGGACTCTCACTACTTAAAATTTCGGTTTTTGCTATGGAAAAAATCCGTAGCAAAAACCCATTTTTCCGTAGCAAAACATGTTTGCTACGGATTTAGTCCGTAGCAAAATATCGCGTGGCAATTGCTACGGATTTCGTGAAATCCGTAGCAATTGCGACGGATATGAAAATCCGTAGCAAATTTGCTACGGATTTTAATATCCGTAGCAATTGCCACGGATTTTAATATCCGTAGCAATTTGCTACGGATACAATATCCGTAGCAATTGCTACGGATAAAATATCCGTAGCAAATTTGAAAATTTGCTACGGATATTTTATCCGTAGCAATTGCGACGGATTTACAAATCCGTAGCAAATTGCTACGGATATTAAAATCCGTTGCAATTGCTACGGATAATAAAATCCGTGGCAATTTGCTACGGATTTTTAGATCCGTAGCAATTGCTACGGAAAAAAATCCGTAGCAAATTTGAAAATTTGCTACGGATATTTTCTCCGTAGTAAATTTCACAAATTTTCAGAATTTGCTACGGATTTTTTTCCGTAGCGATTTGTTTTTCCGTAGCAAATTTCGAATTTGCGAGATTTTCTTTTCGGTAGCAAATTTTAAATTTTTTTAATATAAAATTGAATACAAATAGTAAAGTAATGTACCATGAATATATTAACGATAAAAAAGAGTTTACATAGTGAAAACACAATATATATATATAATCCGTAGCTACAAACAAATACAAAAAAGTAGTAGCAACAAGCAAATACAAAAAAGTAGGCTAAACAAAAGAAAGATTGTGATCATCGTCATCACCGATGGTCATCATCACCAAAGATGGTCATCATCACCAGAGTCGACCGGAACCTCTCGTCTTTCATAAGGGACATGATTTGAAGCTGCATCACCCTCATCAACTCATTCTCGCCGAGTCATCTCCCGTCGCATCACCGCCCGTTCTCGCTCGCAACGCCCGCTTGATCCGATCTTTTTCCCGCGCAACGCCCGCTTGATCCGATCTTGTTCTCGAATCATCCGATGCCTCATCATCTCTCGTTTCGAGTCACCGGCTCATCATCTCCCGTTCCTGGGTCATTTGTGTTGCTTGCTCCTCCACCAACGCCTTCATCTTCTTCACCATCTACAAAATTGATTAGTACATTTATTATTTGTACTTCATTTGAATGGACAAGAGAATGAAAATTATCAAAAACAAATGTATTATTTTTACTCCGAACAAACCCCTACAAAGGTGCCGGATGAGGCGCTTTGTCCGCTTCGGTCCGGGCGACTCACCGTATCCAAAGACCCTCCCCTTCTTGTCAAATCCGCCGGTAGCCTCAAAGAACGACTCTCGTTGTCGGATATAGAGGATGAGGGTCGCCTCACGCCGCGTGGCTCTCTCCCGCGATACGCTTCTCAAAGTTTTCATACAAGCAAACAAATACATAACAAATAAGACATGTAAAACTATATAAATATGGTGGTGCATAAAACAAGTAATAAAGGCAAAAAATGTCTAACCGCTATTTGTTGCGCCCTTGGATTAATCCATTGCCTCTCACTCCCTTCAGGCTGTCGGGAATGGGTCCGCTGAAAGGTAACCCACTCAACCGATCCAAATTGAGTTTCCCCAGACTCTACCTCGCAAACGCAAATGATGACCTTAATTAATTACTTCAAATTACAAAATATTGAATACGTAAATAGAAAATAACGTGTACTTACAACTTTGCGTCGATGCTCACTAATTGATATGGAGCCCGGCATATGATGGTCCTTCCATTTTGGCCCTATTTTGCTTATTTTTCGCACTTATGGTCTTAAACTTGTCATTGCTTTCCCAATTGCCAAATAATTCATCTCTAGTGTCCCGTGGAAGCCAATCTGTCTTGCCTCTCGACCTTCTCAATGCATAGAGCTTTCGACGCACCATCACGCCGCCCGTGGTTATAAGCTTTTTTCGATTTTCAAGATGCTCGTGCAACGTCATATGCTTATCCCGAAAATCAATAACAAACAATTAGTGCTCAAAATTTTAAAAGTACTAAATTAACACGCATAAAAAAATAACTTACCAAGAACTCCTTGAACCACGTGTCTCGTTGCTTCTTAGGAATCTCTCGTCCACGCGGTCCAAGCTTGAGTGTAATTACGGAATATTTGGTCCGACATGAAAGTCGCCACCGGAGTATCGTGCAAAAATCTGAAAACGTAGATTATCATGCAAATATTAGCATACAAACCAATTAGAAAAGAAAATTGTAACATTACGGTAACTTTGCATGACTTACTCGTTGCCGTCGGACGGATCCAAAGAAACCCCGTCTCGGATCTCTTGAGCCCAAGATTGGTACCTCTGAAGAACTACCTTCTTCCCCGACGTGGCTCTGAGGCGACGCAGTGTGCTAAGGAAGAAATGTGAAATATTGAAGATGTTTGTACATAGATGGTTTCAAGAAACTAAACAAATGTAAATCAATCGAAATGGTAAAGTAAACCCGTGGTCCTCCTTGCCGTGCATCGGGGTAGCCGCCGTGACGACGATGTATAAAGTGACGGTGAAGATGACAAATATCCCGACGGTGACGACGAAAAATCAAATAGTGGCACCTCGGAGAAGAGCCGAGCCCTTCGCCTCCATATGGAGTGCGGTTGGCGCGCCTACCCCCTCTTATAGTACGGGGTCGGGCTCGACCACCGCCACGTCCACTACTTGAACGTCCTCCCGGATGCTCCATCTCTCGAACACTTATAGACATCATGGCAAAATATATATATATATATATATATATATATATATATATATATATATAATTAGTTAATATGAGAGTAGCAAAGAAACAAAGTATGTAGTATAACATATCGTCATAAACAAATAACTAACATAAATCAACCGGACGATTCCTGTTCATCGACATCTACTTGCATGTCTTCATCTGAACTCTCATAGTCGTCGAACTCGATTCACACTATCGAGAAGCTCATTTCGCCTCATCCTCATCGTCGATTTCTCATCGTCAATTTGTATAGGAATCAACTCTAACTCCGCACGAGAATCAAAGAGATTGCTTGGTACTTCGTCATCGAAGATGTTTATGGGCGCAAGACATGTTCCACATCGACTTGGAAAGGTTCACCATACCGTCATTTGATTCCCGCTCTTTCGACTTTGGTATAATATTTCGTGCTTTGGTTTTAATAACTCCCGTCCACCCTTGGCGAGATGTAGGGTATGGTGTATAGTAAACTTGTTCCGCCCGTTGAGCAAGGATGAATGGGTCATAACCAACCGAATATCTCCTTGTCCAAATGGATCTCAATATTTCCATGTTTGTCCACTTTTGTCCCACGCGACCGTTATCAAACCACTCACACTTAAAAAGGGTCACCACCTTGTCCCACCGGTAACTCACCCTGAATTATCTCAACTAACTTCCCGTAGTAGTCGGGCCTCCACCCCGTCAATTTGGTCACCTCGACAACATACACCGTAATTGCAACATAGTGTACTGCGTTCGCGTCAACAATTGCAAAATCGATACCCATTGATTATATATTTGTTGCATCGGTAACCGTCATTGCAGCTCCATAAGATAAACTCCACGCAACTTCATTGGGATCTGATGGATTTTCCAAGAAATATGATCGAAACCATTTTGGAAACTCGTAATTAGTGAATTGATCAACTTGGGACACCGACATTGAAGGATTTCCGATCGACCCAATTAGAGAAGTAACCGTAACAAAAAAAACTTAAGTTAATACTTTAATACTTACCGTAATAGTAAACAAAACAAAAACTTACTCTAGGTACTTTGCGGCCTCTTCACAAGTTGTTTAGAATGTACCACTCGCAACTCGCTTATCTCTTCCGTCAAGAGTTGACTTCCAACGTTTTCCCACGACTCGCCCCGGAAAATTAAATATTGATTTTTGATCCCTCGTATCACCGGGCATCATCGTTACGGGTACCCCTCTCCATCTTGACATCATTTCGGGGGATAATAGTATGATGCAAATTTTGCGGCCTCTTCGACTAGATAAACTTCAGCGATAGATCCTTCAACGTACCTTGTATTTTTGATCTTGTGCTTAAGTGTGCGTAAAAACCTACAATGGAATATCTCGAGCTAAAGTATCATGTCGGTCAATTAATAACATCGCAAATCAATATATATATTACCTCTCAAACGGATACATCCATCTATACTGTTGCGGGCCTCCTACCTTTGCTTCATAGGCCAAGTGAACGGGCAAATGTTCCATTGAGTCAAACAAGCTAGGAGGAAACACCATTTCTAACTTGCATAGCGTTATGGGCATGCTCGCCTCCAGTGTCGTAACTTTTCAACATTAAGCTCAAGCACAAATTTCTCTAAAGAACATGGACAACTCCGTTAGAATAGACCATACATGCTTCGGTAGTGCTTTGAAGGCCCACGGCAACAATCTCTCGAAAAACACATGACAATCATGACTCTTCATCTTGCTCAACTTCACCTCGTGCATGTCGACACATCTTTTCCAGTTTGACGCATAACCGTCGGAGTTTCGATCTTTAACCCATTGCAACAATTCTAAATTCTGCTCTTTATTGAATGTGTACGGCGCTCCGGGTTTGGAAATTCGTCCGGTGCCACCGTCCACCAAATGCAAAGCGTGCCTTCTACAAATCGCTTCAACGTCCAATCTTGCGTTGATCGTGTCTTTCGTCTTGCCCTTGGTGTCCATCACGGTGTACGTAAATATTGCAAAACACATTTCTCTCAATATGCATGACATCGAGGTTGTGTCTTAACAATTGATCTTTCCAATATGGTAGTTCCCGAAAGATACCGTGTTTGTTCCAATGATGATCAATGCCGTACCCCTCGAGTTCGCTTGAAGCGCCCCCTCTTCGACACTCGGAATGTGCCCGACCCCCGTCCCATATTTCTTGTCCACTTAAACGACGAGGTGGATCTCGCTCGTTCGACAACCTTCGCGTGAAGTCTTTTCTATTTCTCCTAAACGGATGATCGGGGGTAGGAATCGTCGGTGCACACAAACCAACCGACCTTGCGATCCGTGTTCCAAGCTAAAACCCATGTTCGTTCAAGACATACCGGCATGCGAGCTTTCCGACGTTTGCCGGCCACTCAACATCCCATATGCGGGAAATCATTTATCGTCCACATTAAGGCGCCCGCATGGTGAAATTCCGACTTAATGATATATCATACGTAAGAACACCTTCACTCCACAACATCTTCAACTCGTCTATCAAAGGCCCGAGGTACACATCTATCTCTTTTTTTGGGTTCGACGGCCCGGGGATTAACGCGTTAAGGAAGAAAAACTCTCTTCTCATGCACATAGAAGGTGGGAGGTTGTACGGCGTCACAATGACCGGCCAACAGAATAATTCCCGCCCGTATTGTTGAAAGGAGCGAACCCATCCGAACATAGACCAAGACGAACATTACGGGGATCCATAGCAAAGAAAGGATTCGCCTCGTCAAATTTACGCCAAGCTTCGGCATCGGATGGATGCGTCACAAAGTTCTCATCCCTACGATGCTCCCGTGCCATCTCACGTGAGAAGCCGTTTGTTCGGATGCATACAATCTCTTAAGTCGGGCACCGGAGGAAAGTACCACATCTTGCTTAATGCATGACGGGTCTTTTTCCTTCCTTTCCCCACAACTTTATATCTCGTCATCTCCACGAATTTGCAATTGGTCACTCAAGATCATCTTTGTAATACAACATACATCCTCTAGGGCGAAATGGATTTTTTCACATCCAAGCCCAAGCTCTTTCACCTTTTTTTGCTTGGTAAAAGTCTTTCGGCAAATTATTGTCTTTGGGAACAACCTTACTCATGATCTCGCATCATTTCGTTGTAATTCCTCTCACTCATATGGTGATCGGTCTTCAAACTTAGTGTTGCTAGGGTAGCCGATAGCGATGAATATTCACTATTTTCAAAGTGGTCGCAACCTTCCCATAACGGACGTTGTGCTTCTTGAAGCATTTTATAGAACCTAGCGGCTTCCGGATGAGGATCCTCACCCATGTTTGATGGTTGAGGATGGGTACCCTCTCCTCTCCCATGTATGACGGTTCGCATGAGTAACGGGATCAAAATATTGGCCGATCGACGGTCCCGCGGCATCCATAACCAACCGCTCATATTGATTAAGGTTTTCTCGATGACTACGTCCCCGTAATAACCACTCGGTGTCTGGCTCGGACTTCGCCATGACATTCCCAACATTCATAATCTTTTATGAATCCCTTTTGACACAAATGAATCCTGACCGTGTCCGCATCTGTAAATCTTAAACACTTACATTTGGCACACGGACACCTGATCTCCCTTCTTGAATTATTTGAATTCGCCAAAGCAAATTGACGAACTCTTCCAAACCCGCGAAGAATGTCTTGTTACTTGTCTTCTATCGCTTAGACGATTGTACATCCAACTTCTATCATGGTTGCCTTCCATACTTCCTAGCTAGTTCGATTACTACCCTAATTAACTTCTCAACATACCACAAATATATATAAGTCGCCTCTTATGCCTTCCAATTGCCACTTACTCAAGAAAGTGAAAAACAAACACATGCATTGAACAAAGAACATATTCCAAATGCAACCAGAGAATGAGGATAACACACCGAACATGGACACATGTATGTGGAGGGGGCAAACAAAGAATAGAATACTAAGTATTTTGGAGTTTCTAACATATATGGGCTAGATCAAAGAGATTACTTAACATTTAATCAAATTTATTGTATAACTTGTTAAACATAGATTGAAATAAAAAATTTAAATGAAATATTTTTTAAACAAATTACTAACAATCATTTTTATAATAGCCTAAATCAAATAATAAATTCTACTAATTTTTATAACACATACAAATGTGATTATTCTTCAATGTCACACCTTCCTCCTCCCAAATTGACATTAATTAATTCATTGTCTTATCCCTAAATTTCATTTCCAAACACTTCACTTTTCTAGTTTCAACATCATCCTATTTAAATATTTATGTATCAATACCAACTAATACAAAATCTTAATTTTATCACACCAAAATCGAATTGGAATTTATAAATTCCTAAAAAGTGCTAGATAAAAATACTTCATTATTCATTATTTTCATTATTCCAAAAATAAGCAAACATAATACAAAATCTTAAAGTGCTAGAATTGGAATTTCTAAATACTTCATCAATACCAACATTATAATTATATAATTATTTTATTTAATATTGAATTCTATTTTATTTTTTTATTACTAAATATACTAATTTTATTATAATAATAATATATAATAATAATAAATGATAAAAAAAAATTGAATAATTTAAAGCTCTACTTCATTTAATTTGTTATTGTTCTATTAAGATTTTTACCTGTTATTTTTCTATTTTTATATTGTTACAAAGAGATTTTTGAATCACTACAATTCATATCATATATACTTATACAAAGTAGATTTTTATATAGAAATCTATATAGAATTCTACTAAGTATATCTAAATGAGTATGAGTATATATAATAAATTATTCAATTTTTAATTAGAATTCTAATTTTAATTATAAATATAAAAAAAATAGTAATATTGAATATTCATTTTAGAATGAATTTTAGAATAGTTAATTCTATTATAATTATATAATTATTATATTTAAATACAAAATCTTAATTTTATCTTAATTTCACAATTTATCTTATGTAAAAAAAAAAAAACGATTTAAACTCATGTAATCGATAATCTTCTACCAACATACATATTTTCATAATAAAAAGTGCTACAATTGGAATTTCTAAATACTTCATCAATATCAACTAATACAAAATCTTAATTTTATCTTCATTTCACAATTTATCTTATGTAACAAAATACAATTTAAACTCATGTAATCAATAATCCCATACCAACATACATATTTTCATTATTTCAAATTAAGCAAACATAACATAAATATCAAATTGTAATAAAAAGAAAATATACTTCAAACTAACCCGCAAAATCGAAGAGGATTTGTTTGTAACCCGCAAAAAAAATGAAAGGTAAAAAAAAAACTACAAAAAGGGGAAAAAAAAGGCATGTTACATACCTTGCAAAAATGGGGATCGAACGGGAGAAGGCGACGGAGGAGGGGCGAGATGGGGGAGGGGGTCGGGATGAGGGAGGGAGGCGGAGGTGGGGAGGGGGGAGGAGGAGGGGGATCGGATGATGGTGGAGGAGGGGGATCGGATGATGGTGGAGGAGGGGGGTCGTGGGTGAGGGGGGGGAGAGGGGGGGTCGGGAAGAGGGAGGGTGGCGGAGGGGGGGGGGAGGGGCGGAGGTGGGGAGGGGGGGAGGTGGGGAGGGGGGGAGGCGGGGAGGAGGGGAGGCGGGGAGGGGGGGGGGAAGGGGAAAATTGGGTGAGGGAACGAATGTTGCGGCTTTTAGCCGCAACATTTTGCGACGGATCTATGATCCGTCGCAAAATTTGCGACGGATCATAGATCCGTCGCAAAAAGCAATAAAGTGGCGGCCTTTTTGCCGCCCTTTGCGACGGATCTCGTGATCCGTCGCACTAATTGCGACGGATCACGATCCGTCGCAAAAAAAAGTGGCGGCCTTTTTGGCCGCCACTTTGCGACGGATCACACATCCGTCGCAAAAAGTAATGAAGTGGCGGCCAAAAAGGCCGCCACTTTGCGACGGATCTGTGATCCGTCGCACTAATTTGCGATCCGTCGCAAAAAGCACTACAGTGGCGGCCTTTTTGGCCGCCACTTTGCGACGGATCTGTGATCCGTCGCACTAATTTGCGACGGATCACAGATCCGTCGCAAAAAGCACTACAGTGGCGGCCTTTTTGGCCGCCACTTTGCGACGGATCTGTGATCCGTCGCACTAATTTGCGACGGATCACGCATCCGTCGCAGCACTACTACGCTGGCGGCCTTTTTGGCCGCCACTTTGCGACGGATCATCTATCCGTCGCAATATTTTGCGACGGATATCCGATCCGTCTCTATACCGCGACGGTTTTCTATTTCGGTCGCAATATCCGTAGCTATTGCTACGGAAATTTTATTCCGTCACTATTTTTTTTTTTTGCTACGGATTTAAAAATCCGTAGCAAAATCCGACACCATTGCTACGGAAAATGTTCCGTAGCAAATTCCGTAGCTATTTCGTATTTTTCTAGTAGTGTCTTCTCCTCCCCATTGTGGCTGCCGAATGTGTTGAGAAGAAGAAAAGAAGGAGATCCAAAAAAAGAGAGAGAAAGCTTACGAGGAGACACAAAGAGAGCCAAGCAAAACGTTTAAGAGGAAGGTAAGGTCTTTGAATACTCATACCACCTTCTTCTACCTTCTTTCACGTGAGTTAAAATTTTTTGAGGAAAACTTCTATCTTGGTGCGTTGAAGGTTAAGGCCGAAAGAAGGAAGAAGAAACATTAAGGATCAAAGTTGCAAGTTGGTGGAATACTAAGATCAAGTAAGTCATAGCTTTAACTACCTTATGATTTTATGGTGGCCAAGTTGGAAATAGTTGTATCTTGTGTGTGTGTGTGTGTGTGTGTGTGTTTAATGGACCTAATTAATTAATAAAATGACCAAATGAAGGATCAAACTTAAGATGTGAGGACTAGGAAGAAAGATTATTATGATATAAGAAAAGTGGTGGTTGAAAATGAAAGTTGGTTGTGCAATCCAAGGTGTGAATTCAACCAGCCTCAAGGACATGAGAAACTGATTCATTGTTGGTGTTTTAAATGCCTCTAACGTGTTCAAAATAAGATTTTAGTATAGAGACTTGGATATTTTTGAATGGTTGAAAAAATCTTATTTTAAGCCATTAAATAAATATTTTTAAGGTTACTTTGATTTTCGTGCACCTGGAGAAAAATTTACTGATATTTGTGGCCAACTACCAGGTAGTAACCTTAATCCTCATATGTATTGTGTTACTTTGTATGTTTGTTTTTCCATGATTGTGGACCCGTGTCTCCTAAAAAGGGACATGTGTTGTGTGCATTCAGGGTGGTCTAGGTTCGGAGCCCGACTACCGTGTTTGTCCTTGTGTTTTTTCATAGCGCTATGGATTCAGGGCTTGCGTTGTGAGCAGTCCTCCGTTTGTTTCTAGGACATGTAGTCCTTCCGCAGTTAACACAATACACATGGTATGTTGCATTTGTGTTTCTGCGCGTTTGTTACTGAATGTTATTATCTGGTATTTTTCCTAATTATGGTTACATACATACACTACTTATGCATTCCATATGATATTAATGGTTACTCTGGGATTCATTTATGAATCCCAGACTTTTCTAAAGCTTCAGGTAGTACCTCGAGAGCAGTATCTGGTGAAAAGGGTAAGTCTGCTGAGTTGGAGTAGATGGAGTTGCAGATGGCAAAGGATGATTATTTTGATATTTATTTTGAATTGGATAAATATATATTATTTTGGCCTTTGGGCACTAAGTGGATGACTGTATATCTAACCCTACGGGGATTATATTTTGTTACTAGTTTTAACTTTACCAGTATTGTCTAAAGTCCAAACCGGAAAATGCTCTGCTGCATAAACCTCTGTTGCATGCTAAAAAGAAATATTTAAAATAAGATAAGGTAATCATTAAAAAAGGAATCCCTCTATCCAACACCCAAAAGGACGAGACCAGTAGGGGTGTAACAATTTCTCTGCATATTCTTTTTCAGTGTCTCTGTAACGTTGTCGTCTTCATCTCTTGCTACTGAGGATGCAAAGAATCTTTTAAAGTGGAAAGCCAACTTTACAAACCAAAGCCAAGCTATCTTGTCTTCTTGGAATGGCACTGATCCTTGCACTAAGTACTGGAATGGAATTACTTGTGATGAATCCATGTCCGTCTCCACCATAAATCTTACACGTTTGGGAATACAAGGTACATTTAACAATCTTAAGTTCTCGACCTTCACTAAACTCCAAGTTTTAGATATAAGTTACAATAAGTTTTCTGGAACTATTCCCAGCAAAATTGGCAACTTGTCCAGTATATTTTCATTGTATTTGGACAATAATTTCTTGAGTGGTTTAATCCCTCAAGAAATAGGAAAGTTGACTACTCTGAATGTCCTCTTCCTTGACCAAAATTCTCTTTCAGGACCTATTCCATCTACCATAGGAAACCTAACAAATCTTACCACACTGAGTTTGAGGAAAAACAATCTTTGGGGATCAATCCCATCTTTTGTGGGAAACTTGGTCAATTTACAAGTTCTCTCCCTGGATAGTAACTCTCTTTTTGGATCTATTCCAGCTACTATAGGAAACTTGAAAAACCTCATCTTCCTAGAATTAAGATGGAACAAACTCAATGGGAGCATTCCAATAGAGATGAGTTTTCTCGAAAATTGAAGACTCGGTTTTTCACCACTAACGCCCACAGTCCAGCAATTAACTCACAATCACAATAGAAATAACATCCAGAACTCACAAATGATGCAACCAAAATACAACTCCGATGCACAATATTTTCTCAATTCAGCATCTTACAAATCAGCAGCAAATCACGCTAATAACATCACTTCAATAGTTCAATCCAGATTCAACAGCCAAATTAGTCCATAAATTCAATAGCAGTTATAACCAAACAAGACAACATTAATTGTAGATGCATTGACAAATCAACAAGCAAAGAAAAATGCATTCCAAAATTATGAATGTCGTGGGTTGTATAAAAGAGCAGAGATGAGTACGTTTACTGAGAAGCTAACTACCAGATAAAATTAAGTTAAAAATTCCCTTTTCCCTATAGCTCCGCCATCAATACCCAAAACCTGAGCAACCTGAGGGGAAAAACCAGAGCGACGGCCGTCCTAAAGTCTTCCCCTCCAAAACAGTGACAAATGACAAAACATTTTGTGATTTTTATATAATTATGCGAATGGTTTGATAAGTGAAAGCTAAAATCTAAAGAGAGGAGAAGGAGAAGGAAGTATTGCTGAAAGGAGAAGGAGACAGCGCGAAGGAGAAGGAATATTGACGGCGCGAGCACGATAGCTAACAGCTAAGGAGAGGGAGTATATGGCGCGAAGGCTTTTTGCAGTATTTGTGGTCATTTGTGTCAAAAATCAAAATAACCTGTCAATATTTTTTTCAATCTCTTTTATCTACCGCATTTACTTTTTTTTTTAAAAGCTTATTGGAGCTTAAAAAAGAAAAAGGAAAAGTTTGTATTTTGTGAATTTTTTTTTTTAAAAAAAAAGCTCCCTCTAAACATATAAAATAACAAAAAAGTAATTTTTTTTGTAAAAAGACTTTTTTTTATTAAAAAAAATACCTGGCTCTCAATTCATATAAGACTAGATTTTTCTTTATATTTAAGCTACTCCCATGCGCAACGGTGGAATTAGGGGGTTAGGGGTGGCCCCCCAAAATTACAGAATACAACCCATATTTTCAGAAAATTATATTTTAGTCTAATAAAAATTTCACTAATTTCAATTTATTCACTTCTAAAAGTTTCATGGAAGGGTTAAACTAAACATATTGAGATGTTTATGGAGTTGAAATGCAATTTCATAAACACCTGAGTCCTTTTCTATACTTTTTGCCCCCATTTCTCTTACCTACGCGTAGATGGGAAGATCACAATTGTTTTGGACTTGATAGGTATGTAGAGATCTTTCTTTCGACCAATCTCTAATTCATAAGCGACAAAATTTCATTCCTAATCATTTAGTGACAGTTTTTTTTTTTTTTTGTCGCTACCGTAAAAATTTGCCACAAATTCAGGAATAATATGTTCCGACAACTAATTAATTTGTGAGTCTGTCTCTAATTTATCGGAATCATATAAGGCCACACCGCCGGCGGCGGCGGCCACCATATGTCAACAGTCAACACCACCCAGCCAATATATCAACAAGCTCAATGGCTTTTCCCTTAAATTTATTCAGTATTTTTTTAGTCCTCTAAACTTAACATTATTAAACATGACATGGTCTTTAACCTAGCTCATTTTGATAATGCAAAAGTTGTTGGATATCGTCGGTTCGCCACTGTCAGTCGTGTCGATTCACCGACGGGACTCCATCTGATCGTTTTGTCATCTATAAATAGGATGTCTTGTGTGATGAGAAAAATATACTGTAAAAACTAGATCTAAAATTAATCTTAAACATTCCTCTCTGCATAGTACATTTTGTAGACATAGTCTGTGCAATTCTGAAAGCAGACTCGTTGGATTCGCTTGGGCTTCAGATTGAGAGAGTCATCTTTCTGAAGACGAATAATTTGTTCTATCCTGGGAGACAATTGCTCATCATCCTTGGACATCCATATAGAGGAAGCAAAATTGTCTTAAGGACACAACGAAAGTTGGGCCCGGATTTCTTCAAAGTTCATTATCATATTCGGTAGTTTTGTGAGTTTTTACTGGTTTTCTTCTTGTGCAATAATATTGTATGTTTTCAGATTATGCATATTGATTACACAGATTCTTATTTTTAGTGACATTTATATATTGAAAGTATTTTCACCAACAAAAGTAACTCATAATTACCTAATTTGAAATGCCTAGATGATGCCATATCTCTATTGGTAGCATCAGCTTAGATTTACCGAAATAAATGAACCCAATCATGAGTTTTTCATGTGCTTTCATTAACATCAACTCACATTTATTTATTTTTCCCTTTTTTATTTAAAAAAAATCAAGATCCAGCAAAGCTGGAGTGTCGTTTTAGGCTCAAGAAGACTGAGGCATGCATGACTAATGCCGTGTGAACGACGACATATATAGATGAGGATAAGGACAGTGGACCTAATATGGACCTTAATAACAAAGTTTATGTTATAAAACTAAAGATAACTTAAGATAAATGAAGAAGAATAAGAGCAGAATAATTCTAGAGAGAAAGTAGAGAGAGGAGTTCTCATTCAAGTGTATTACGAATGTTCTGATGGACGTCTATTTATAGAAGGAAAATGGGTCCTTAAGTGTAATTATTCCACCTGGGTCATTAGCGGTAATTTTCCCCAAAATCTCAAATATTCAAACCTGTTTGCGCCGCCGTGCATTCTGGAATTTGAGAGAAAGTTCGCGTGGGCCCCACATGAATAGTATCTGTATACGTGAATAGTGAATACGTATACGTGAACAGTAAATACGTATACATGAATAGTAACTCCGTATGAACAGTAACTTCGTAAATATTGAGGGCCAAGAGTCAATGGACATCCATATAATTAGTATATTCATAACACTCCCCTTGGATGTCCATTTATGAATGTGCTTATCGTTAAAAACTTTAACTAGGAAAAACCCGGTGGGATAAAAACCTAGCCAAAGAAAAGAAAGTACAACATTCATTGATACACCGTCTGTCCGTGCCGCCTCATTAAAAACCTTTCTAGGAAAACCCAGGTGGGATAAAACCTAGATAAGGGAAAAAGAGTACGCGTGTATTGACTCCCTCTTGACAACATCATTTGAGATCTCGAGTTTTCGAAGACCAATACCACGGACCGACTTTTCAAAGATTACTCCTGGAAGTGACTTGGTAAATAAATCTGCTAGATTTTCACTTGAACGATTTTACGAATGTCTATTTCACCATTCTTTTGAAGATCACGTGTAAAGAAGAATTTTGGTGAAATATGTTTTGTTCTATCACCCTTGATATAACCTTCTTTAAGTTGAGCAACACATGCGATTATCCTCATATAGAACCGTTGGGACCATCCTTCCCCGAAGATAAATAACAAGTTGTTTGAATATGATGTATTCGACCTCAACCATACACATTCACGACTTGCTTCATGCATTGCTAAAATTTCGCATGGTTTGATGATGTGGGCGATATAGTCTGTTTCATAGACCGCCATGAGATAGCCGCACCTCCACATGTAAACAAATAACCGGTTTGTGATTTACCATCATGTGGGTCGATAGAAAACCGGCATCTCGCATAACCAATCGTTCATGCTTGGATTCATTTGAGTAGTATAACCCCATATCAATAGTACCTCTCGAGATATCGAAAAATGTGTTTTACTCCATTCCAATGTCTCCGTGTTGGTGCGAACTATATCTTGCTAATAAATTAACAAAAATGATATATCGGGACGTGTGTGATTAGCAAGATACATTAGTGCTCCGATAGCACTAAGATATGGTACTTCGGACCAAGTAGTTCTTCTTCACCTTCTTCGTTAATTATTTGAGGTCGGAATGGATCTTTATCTACATCTAGAGATCTTACTATCATTGGAGTACATAATGGATGTGACTTATCCATATAAAATCTCTCTAGGACTTTCTTTGTATAAGTTTGTTGATATACAAAAATCCCATTTTTTAGATACTCTATCGTAGTCCAAGACAATTTCGTTCGGCCCAAGTCTTTCATCTCAAATTCTTTCTTCAAACGGATAATTGCCTTTTGGAGCTCTTCAGAGTTCCAATGATGTTAATATCATCAACATAGACCGCAATAATAACAAATTCTTTTTTAGATCTTCTCATAAAAATACATGGGCATATTGGGTCATTTACGTATCTTTCTTTCAACAAATATTCTCGAGACAATTATACCACATGCGTCCCGATTGCTTCAAGCCATACGGGGACTTATTTAATTTAATCGAGTATTGATCTCGAATATTTGAACTAGATGCTTCGCATCTTAAGTCCTTCAGGGACTTTCATATAAATATCACTATCAAGTGATCCATACAAATATGCGAGTTACAACATCCATCGATGTAGATCAAGCCCTTCATTTACTGCTAGGCTAATCAAATAACGGAAAGTAGTTGCATCCACTACAATTGAATATGTTTCTTCAAAATCAATACCAGGTCTTTGTGTAAAACCTTGGGCTACAAGACGTGCTTTATATCTTGTAATTTCACCCTTTTCATTTCTTTTCCGTAAAAAACCCATTTATATCCAACTGGCTTTACATCTTCAGGTGTACGGACTACAGGTCCAAATACATTTCGTTTTGCCAGAGATTTTAATTCTGCATTAATAGCATCTTTCCATAGAGGCCAATCATTTCGCTGTTGGCACTCATTAATAGATTTTGGCTCATAATCCTCATTATCATTTATTACATCATTTGCTACATGATAAGCAAAAATGTCATCAACGTTGATTCCATTTCGGTCCCATCGAATACCATTCATAACATAATTTATTGAGATCTCATTATTTTCATACATTTCAGGTACCTTGGTCTCTTCTCGGGACTACAATATTCTCTTCTCGGAGATTTCTCTTCGGAGATAACATCTCTTCGGGAGATGACTCTTCTGGAGTTATTAACTTTTCTTGTTTATCCTCTACTTGACCATCTATACTTTTAGCTCCTTTTCTTTTTCGAGGATTTTTGTCTTTGGAACCGATGGGTCTACCACGCTTCAGGCGTACTTTAGATTCATTTATAATGGGTTGTCCTTCGTGGACATCAATTCGAATAGGAGCATTAGCAGCTGGGACATGTGACTTTGTCACTTTCTTTAGGTCAATTAATGCTTCAGACATTTGATTAGCTAAATTTTGCAAGTAAATTATCCTTTGAACTTCCAGTTCACATTGTTTTCTACGAGGTTCAAAATGAACCAATAATAATTCATTTCAAATAATCTCTTTACCAAACTTCTTATTTTCTCCCCCTAATGTTGGGAAAAATGATTCATTAAAATGACAATCAGCAAATCGCGCAGTAAATAAATCTCCTGTAGATGGTTCTAAATATTTTATAATAGAAGGAGATTCATACCCGACATATATTCCCAACCTTCTTTGAGAACCCATTTTGGTGCGTTGTGGTGGAGCTACTGGTACATATACTGCACATCCAAAAATTCTTATATGGGAAATATTAGGTTCTTGACCAAAAACCATCTGTGAGGGGGAGACCTTTAAGTAACTTGTTGGTCTGATGCGAATTAACATTGCTGCATGCAAAATGGCATGACCCCAAGCGAAATTGGAAGATTAGATCTCATTAGTAAAGGTCTTGCAATGAGTTGCAATCGTTTAATCAATGATTCTCGCAAGTCCATTTTGTGTGTGAACATGAGCTACAGGATGTTCAATATCAATTCCAAGGGACATACAATATTCATTAAAAGATTGTGAAGTAAATTCACCAAAGATTATCAAGACGTATTTTCTTGATAGGATAGTCAGGGTAATGTGCTCTTAATCTGATCAATTGAGCAAGTAATCTTGCAAACGCCAGGTTGCGTGAAGATAATAAACATACATGCGACCATTTAGTTGATGCATCAATTAATATCATATAGTACCTGAATGGTCCGCATGGTGGATGTATTGGCCCACAAATATCTCCCTGTATCCGTTCTAGAAATGCGAGAGACTCACTTTCTGCTTTGCTTGGGGAAGGCCGAATAATTAATTTTCCCTTGGAACATGCTGTACATGAGAATTCATTGGATTTTGGTATTTGCTTACACTTCAGGGTATGTCCACATGAATTCTCAATTATTTGTCGCATCATAATCGACCCGGGATGGCCTAACCGGTCATGCCAAATATTAAATTCATTAGTAAACTTCTGGTTTACATTGACAAACTTCTGGTTTGTATTGGTAAACTTCTTGTTTACAATAGCATATGTTTCAATTGCACTTATATATGTATAATATAAACCAGAAGAGAATGTAGGAAAACATTCTAATATGCTTTTTCTACCAGAAACAATATTTGTTACAGCAAGACATTCCTGATCATTATTAGTTATTGTTTCTATATGATATCCATTTCTGCGAATATCTTTGAAATTCAACAAATTTCTTTTAGACTTAGTAGAATAAAATGCATTATCAATGCATAATTTTGTTCCTTCGGTAACAAAATATTAGCTCTTCCGGAGCCTTCAATCAAATTTATATTACCGGATATAGTTTGAATATTGGCTTCTTGCATTACCAAGGAAGAGAAATATTTATCTTGTCTTAATATGGTATGGGTTGTAGCACTATCAACGAGACATAAATCTTCAGGATTGATGCCAATGAAAGTCATTCTTCATTAAAGATACATGAAAAACAAATTAAAAGAAATACATAAGATAGGAAAACAAGTTTAAAGCATAGAAATACTAAAAGATAAAGGTACTTTATTCTAGGAAATCAGCAGCTTCCATATAATTTACATCATTATCATTATACTCAGAATTTTCTGCCATATCCACATGATTTACCTCAGTCCTTAGCCCTTTACCATTATTTTTCAGTGATTCTTTGTAAAGGTCAACCAAGTGTCTTAGCGTACGGCAGTACGAGACCAATGACCTTTTCCACCACAACGATAACATGCATTTTCAGAATGCTTGTTATTTCCACTAGTTTCCTTCTCAAATTCTTTTCAATCCTCCCTCCTTTGGGGCGGGAATTTGATCCACCACAATTTGGACCATGATAACGGCCACGGCCACGACCACGACCACGGTTGTAACCGCCTTTACGTCCACGTCCTCGGCCCTTAAAATTTTCATAGTTTACTACATTCACTTCAGGGAATGGATTCAACCTGTTGGACGAAATTCATGATTTTTCAACAAAAGTTCATTATTCTGTTCACCACGAGGAGACAAGAAATTAATTCAGAATATTTCTCGAAACCTTGTCCACGATATTGTCAGCTGCGGAGCATATTGGATGCATGAAATGTGGTGAATGTTTTTTCTAACATATCATAATCGGTAATATTTTCTCCACATAATTTTAACGTGAAGTAATTCGAACACGGCTGAGTTATATTCACTCACAGATTTAAAATCTTGCAGACGCTTGAGATGCAACCACTCATAACGAGCTTTTGGAAGGACGATCATCTTCTCGGTGATCATACCTTTCTTTTAAGCTGTTCCAAAGAACTAGTGGGTCTTTCACTGTCAAATACTCAATTTTTAAATCATCATGTAAATGGTGACGAAGGAAAATCATGGATCTGGCTTTGTTTTGATTAGATGTTTCATTTTGTTCTTTAATTGTATCTTCAAGACCATGTGCATTCGATGAATTTCCGCATCTAGCATCCAAGATAAATAATTCTTTCCTAATATCAAGAGCCATGAATTGAGTTTTGCATAGTTCGCAAGGTTTCGTTTGACATGATTCAAGCTTCTTTAGAAAGACTTTCGTCGATAACGTGTTATAAAACTAAAGATAACTTAAGATAAATGAAGAAGAATAAGAGCGAGAATAATTCTAGAGAGAGAAAGTAAAGAGAGGAGTTCTCATTCAAGTGTATTCGAATGTTTACAATGGACGTCTATTTATAGAAGGAAAATGGGTCCTTAAGTGTAATTATTCCACCTGGGTCATTAGCGGTAATTTTCCCAAAATCTCAAATATTCAAACCTGTTTGCGCCGCCGTGCATTCGGAATTTGAGAGAAAGTTCGCGTGGGCCCCACATGAATAGTATCTCGTATACGTGAATAGTGAATACGTATACGTGAACAGTAAATACGTATACATGAATAGTAACTCCGTATGAACAGTAACTTCGTAAATATTGAGGGCCAAGAGTCAATGGACATCCATATAATTAGTATATTCATAACAGTTTAGATATTATCTAGAGAGTTGAAATTAGTGACATAGAATTATAGATGACGGTGATGGTTGTTTTCATCCTTCCTGGCTTTAATATAAAATATATTTGAGGAATTGATTTTGGTTATAAATATAAGAAATCATTTTTATATTTATCAATATTTTTTTAATTTACAGTCACTTAATAGTAATCAAGGAGGAGAGAGAATGATGGAATTAAAGAATATGACTAGGTTGCTTTAAAAAATAAAGATCATATTAACTAACTTCATTAATAAAATAAAATAAATATATCTTATATTAAGGATATGGGGGAGTATATACATATTGGAAAGATAGATTTCAACATGTGTTCCGATAATTTCATAATTACTGTTATTATCATATGAATGACATACAATTAAATTTTTGGAAAGTCATGACTAATATAATTTTATTAAAAGGAAATATAAGAATAAAATACCAAACAACAAGCTGTTGGTTGATATGATAGTGGTCTCATCACCCTTTAATACGCTTGAAGCTTCGAATGAAATTAGCTTCAAACTCTTAATGGCTTGGGGACATCCCTGGCAAGGGTGGAATCAGGGGGTTAGGGTGACCCCCTAAAATTATAGAATTTGACCCAAAATTTTAGAAAATGATGTTTTAGCCTCATAATTTTTTTTAATATTTTCAGTTCATTCCCTATTAAAAAGTCTCATTGAGAGACTAAACTAAAAATATTGAAATATTTATGTGGTTAAAGCATAGTTTCTTAAAATTTTGGGTCAAATTTTATAATTTTTGCCCCCTAATTTCAAATGCTAACTCCACTAGATTCTATTTTGTAATTTTCGCTCCTCTATTTTCAAATCCTGACTTCGCCCTTGATCCCTGCTAACTAAAAAAAAAAAGTTAGAAAAAAAAAAGTGAGATTAAAAATAAACCCATACACAGTCAAAGATCAATTATTTCTGTCGTATTCGCGTATTAAATCCGTTCAAATTTTCAATGGTATTGAAAATAAAGATAATTGATTGATGTGTGTAATGGAAATTTGGGGGGGCATTGATGGATTGTGGACCCACTTATTACATGGAAAAACTTTGTGATTTTGTTACCTATGTTAAGGGAAAGTGATAGATGCGCGCAATTAAATGTCGGTTTAGGGACACATAAAATTAAACTCATATCTAATTTATTAAAAATCATAATATTTGTTTTTCAAGAAACTAACGATTCAAATTCTAGGACACAGAATTATGCACATACCACTCTGATTTTATTTATAAGTCCTTTTTAATTAAATCATACATACAAAAAAGATGTAGTTAGCTCAATAATTATAGGATAAATTGCAATTTTACCCTCATTTATAAATGATATATTTCAATTATTTCTTCTCTCTATATTTTTATTGATACAATTAATATGGGTAAAAATATCACAATCTCATTTATTATCTGAAAGATGACTTATAAATAGAACCTAATTTTTTGGTCAAAATAGACTTATAAATAGGAGACAGAGTGGTAGATATTGAACCTAAAACAAAATTCAAAAATACAATTAGATTGAATATTCCATCAATTTACTTTTATTGATGCCGACATTTAAAAGATAGGAGTACATCTTAACCTTGTGACCAACGGTGAATTTCACATGAAGTAACCAATTAGAAATTTTCGGATGTTACATTACAAGTATAGATGCAATTACCACTTTGATCTTTAATATAAGATTTAATTTGTAATACAATTTAAATTATAGACTAGATGTTAAATTAAGGACTAGAGGTAGTACATTTTAGAAGGAATTACTGTATGGTCCCAAGAAAAGGACTTAATTAACAAGAAGTTCTAATAACAATTAAGGAGCATGAAATAATAAGTCACAATGTTAAAAATGACTACTTCACTTATTAAGACTTCTTTAAAATTAAGTAACTTCCAGTAATTATTCCGCCTACATTTTATCACTTATAAAAGAACCACCTACCCTTGATTTATACTCACTTGTTCATTCTCCCTCTTAGAATCTAAAAGCAAGTAATCCCTAGGTTTCCAAATCATCATGTTATTTAAGCCGCAAAACACTAATTCCACTCCTGCACTTACATCGTCATGGCGATTCCTCTGCATATTCCTGTTCAGTGTCTCTGTAACGTTGTCTTGTTCATCTCTTGCTACTGAGGATGCAAAGGTTCTTTTAAAGTGGAAAGCCAGCTTTACAAACCAAAGCCAAGCTATCTTGTCTTCTTGGAATGGCAATGATCCTTGCACTAAGTACTGGAATGGAGTTACTTGTGATGAATCCATGTCCGTCTCCACCATAAATCTTACACGTTTGGGAATACAAGGTACACTTAACAATCTTAACTTCTCGACCTTCACTAAACTCCAAGTTTTAGACATAAGTTACAATAAGCTTTATGGAACTATTCCCAGCCAAATTGGCAACTTGTCCAGTATATTTTCATTGTATTTGGATAATAATTTCTTGAGTGGTTTCATCCCTCAAGAAATAGGAAAGTTGACTACTCTAAATGTCCTCTCCCTTGACCAAAACTCTCTTTCTGGACCTATTCCATCTACCATAGGAAACCTCACAAATCTTACCATACTGAGTTTGAGGGAAAACAATCTTTGGGGATCAATCCCATCCTTTGTGGGAAACTTGGTCAATTTACAACATCTCTCCCTGGATAGTAACTCTCTTTCTGGATCTATTCCACCTACTATTGGAAACTTGAAACACCTCATCTTCCTAGAATTAAGATGGAACAAACTCAATGGGACCATTCCAATAGAGATGAGTAATCTTAAGAACTTGAATAGTTTACAAATTGGTGGGAATGAGTTGACTGGCCATTTGCCACAACATATTTGCTTTGGTAGATCATTTGGATATTTATATGCTCCTCAAAACAAATTCAATGGTCCAATTCCAAGAACCTTGAAAAATTGCTCTAGTCTTATCAGACTCACACTCTATGATAACCAATTGGTTGGCAACATATCAAGTGATTTTGGTGTGTATCCACACTTGAAATACATTGATTTGAGTGGAAATAAATTTTATGGGCACATTTCAACATTTTTGGGAAAATGTCGCAATCTTACAACACTTAAGATTTCCAACAACAATCTTTCTGGTAGTATAACTTCGGAAGTAGTAGAGGCAACCAATCTTGGGGAACTCAATGTTTCTTCAAATCACTTGATTGGAGAAATTCCAAGAGAATTAGGGAAGATGATCTCATTGACAAGACTTTCTCTAAGTCATAATCAATTTTCAGGCAAGATTCCCATAGAAATAGGATTTTTGAATCAACTTGAGAAATTGGACTTGGCAGCAAATAATCTCATTGGCCAAATACCTAAAGAGTTTGAAGGCTTGCGTATGCTATGGCTCTTGAACTTGAGCAAAAATAAATTTGAGGGAACCATTCCCTTTGAGATTGGTCAATTACAAGCTTTGCAAGAACTTGACCTTAGTGAAAATATGTTGAGTGGAAAAATACCTGCAACACTTGGAGCATTAAAAATGTTGGAAATTTTAAACCTTTCACATAATAATCTCTCTGGCACTATTTCATCTGTCTTTGATGACATCATGTCAAGTTTGACATCTGTTGACATATCGTACAATCATTTAGAGGGCTCTCTTCCCAATATTCCAGGCTTTCAAAATATTACATTTGAGGCAGTGAGGAACAACACAAATTTATGTGGTAATGTTACTGGTTTAGAGCTTTGCAACAAACATAGCAATGACCCACAAGGTCGCATGAACAAAAAAGAAAAGCTATTAGTTGCACTGTTGCTTGTTTGTTTTGTGACCCTAATGTTAGTAGTGGGTGGAATTTCCTATATTCTTATTCAAAAATCAAAGAGAACAAAAGGTCACAATGGAGAAGATCTAACTCTCAATATTTTCTCCATGGGGTGTTTTGATAGGGAAATGTTGCATAAAAAAGTTGTTGAAGTTACAGAGGGTTTCAATGACAAATATCTCATTGGGGTTGGAGGACAAGGAAGTGTTTACTAAGCTGAGTTACTTGATGGTCAATTTTTCGCTGTGAAGAAACTTCATCCCAATTGCAATACAAATTTCTCCAATAATGATAAAGCTTTTTTTAGTGAAATTCAAGCTTTGACAGAGATCAAACATCGTAATGTAGTGAAATTACTTGGGTTTTTCTCAAATTCACGCCTATCATTCCTTGTGTATGAGTTCCTAGAAGGTGGTAGCTTGGATAAGATTTTGAAAAATGATATAGAAGCATCTAAACTTGATTGGAATAAGAGGGTGGTTGTTGTTAGAGGTGTGGTTGATGCATTATTCCATATGCACTGTGGTCTCTCACGTCCCATAGTTCATCGTGACATAGCAAGTAAGAATATCTTATTAGATTCAAAATATCAAGAAGCTCATATCATTGACTATGGAATATCCAAGTTTCTAAAGCTTGACTCGAACAACATGACCTCATTTGCTGGCTCTTATGGCTATGCTGCTCCTGGTGAGGCCTACTTTCTTTGCCAAAACTCACATATTATTATTGTTGTTGTTATTATTATTACAATATAACTATTCTCATAGTTTCACATGCTTGATGCAGAGATTGCTTTTACAATGCAAGCAAATGAGAAATGCGATGTTTATAGTTTTGGCGTTCTCACATTGGAAATTTTAATGGGAAGACATCCGGGAGAGTTCATTTATTCTTTGACTGAGATTCAAACATCCTATGATTTGCCATTAGAGGATGTGTTGGACAAGCGACTTCCTCGACCCTCAAACCAAGTTGTTAAGGAAGTAATGTTGATTGCAAAAATTGCACTTGCATGCTTGAATGAAAATCCTCAATGCCGGCCGACCATGGAACAAGTATCTCTGAAACTTTCTAGGCCTAAACCTTATTCAGTGAATCAATTTGACAACATCACACTTGGACAACTCATGAAAGCTTAATTTTCTATTATTGCTTTGCTTGTCTATCATCTCTGGAATTTGTATTACTTAAGTCTTTTTGGGTCAATTGCAAGAATAAAGTAAGGTACTTATCAACTAATGGTCTCCTTTAAGGGAAAGTGTTTTGTAGATGACTATCTTTGTTACATATATACTATAGAATGTGGATTGAGTATAATTTATCTGCTATTTCTTAACATTAATTTAATATTTTTCTTTGGGAAAGAAATTAAAACAAGTAAAATAATAATAATCGGGCTTACTATAAATTTTACTATATTTTATACTGATGATGTTTTTTCGCAAAAAATTATTTACAAGCAATGAAAAAAGTGAATGTTATTCAAATGAAATTTAAAAAAAAAAAAAAAAAAAAAAAAAAGTCTTTTTATGCTATCCGAAACAAAATTACTTTCACATACTTATCTCATATAGTTTAAAATTATTTAAAATAAGCTAATTCAAACAAGTACTAATTCATAAATGAAAATATTTAGATCAAGTTTTTTATATCCATTTCGTCAAGTTCTTCAATCATATGTCTTATTTTTTAATTATAATAATTAACTATAAATCATATGAAAAAAATTAAAACATATGGTCATATATGATTGGAGAACTTAATGCAATGGATACAACAAACTTGATGTAAGTATTGTCCATTAATAAAATATATGAGAGCCTACCTAGTCATATAAATGAACATTTTAAAAAAATTATCCAATATTATGTAATTCAGAAAAAAAAATAAGAAAATATTACTTGAACTTTAAAATCTCAAATCATTCTTATTACCTATAAGAGTATAGGTATTAACTACAAGAGTATAAAAATTGACAACTTATTCTAGTATGATATCAATGATTTAAGATTTTGAAGTTCAAGTAATATTTTCTTTTTTTTCCCCTTATAATTTCTACATAGCCTTTAGTTAAAAAAATAGATAACTTGAATTTATTATCCCTCCTTTTTTCGCTAAGCAATTAAGCAACCCTCTCTATCATTGCCCTTTTAGTTTATCTATCATATCCATAATCCAGATGAATTAACTGTATTTTCAGTGCAATATATATCGATATAATATTACAAATTCGGACATTTTCTAAATTTCAACATTAATTATCGGTCTCAGCCTCTCAGGGTTAGTCCCGAAACCCCAAATAAATCTTTTTAAATTTAAATTTCTAATTATAAAAATACGTATATAAACTTTAAAGATATCGAAAAATTAAATATCTAAATTTCAACATTAATTATCGGTCTAAGGGTTAGTCCCGAAACCCCAAATAAATCTTTTTAAATTTAAATTTCTAATTATAAAAATACAATAAACTTTAAAGAATAAAAAAATTATCTAAAGAAGTTAAGCAAAAATAATAAAAATACAAGTTTTAAAGAACAAAATATAAGTTATCGAAAAGTCCAAATTTTAAATCTAAAGTTAAATATTCATTAATCCATTCATCATACAAAAATAAAAATATCAAATATGACCCCTTTCAGAAGTGAACTCAATGGGAGGAGCTTAGCGATTTCGCGATTGAATGTTGAGGAAGTTAAAAGTGAGGGGGAAAATAAAACAAAATGTAAAAGAGTGTTTGCTGTGAGTTTTAGTCTGTGCCAAAAAAAAAAAAAAAAACAACAACAACAATAGATGAATATATCAAAAAAAAAAAAAAAACAACAACAACAATGGATGAAGAAAGCAAATTTACGGTCTAACCCAAGCCCAAACCCAATTAGTTTATCTGGACCAGGCTCAAAAGCCCTCTTATTCTCAAATACCACATGTTTCAAAGCTTGACCCTAAAAACAATATTAAGTTTATTTGGACAGTCTGATGAGCCAGGTCCATATTACGAATTCTATATATAGAAAAAAAAAGGGTTTGAGATGTAAAAATGCCCGTGACTTTTTACTCAAAATGTGGCGTTCAAACACTATATTTTTCGAAAGTATAAAAATACCTATGAATATTTAGAATTGGAGAAAAAATGATAGGACCGTTAAATATAACCTAACACCATTACTTTTTGTGAAGAGCCCATACTATTTTTGCAGGTACATACCTAACAGACCTACACTATTTTTTTCATGTGCATACTTGACAATATTAGGTTATATTTAACGGTCCTGTCCTTTTAACTCAAATTTTGAATGTTCAAGGATATTTTTGTGATCTCCAAAAAAACATATGTTGTTATGTTGTTGGACGTATTTATATTTAAAACTCATGGGGTTTTTTTTAACACTAACCCTAAAAAAATAAAAAAATAAGCCACATTGTTTTTGTTGGTTCATTCCAATCTTCAGAAAGGTTGTAGTTACATTTAATAAAATTGGAATGATACAAAGAATATTAGGATGACTCTTGCACAAAGATGAGATGCACAAATCGAGAAATGAGGCCCATTGTTTTTTAACCATATCATATATTATGTATCATTAAATTATATATCAATTTATTAAGAAACTAATTAGTTTGGGAAAAAAAATTAATTATAAATATTTTACAGTAATTTAATTAGTTTTTTTAACTATTCAAAAAAGTCAACTTTTTCATATATTTAAGATCAGAGAGAGTAATAAATTTTGACATAGTTGTTTTTATAATAGGAATAGTGATTCTGAAAAGAAAAAAAAAAAACCACACATGAGAAAATAGCAACATAAATTTGGAAAAAAAAAAAAAAAAAAAAAAAAAAAAAAAACAGTGCAATGGAAGGAAAAAAAGAAAGAGAAGAAAGGAAAGAAAAAAAAAAAGAGGATAGAGAAAAATTGGTGGGGCCCACACAAAAAAAAAAAAGAAAGAGAAATGTTTTTTTTTTTTTTTTGATAAAAGAGATATACTAATTATAAAATAAAAGGGTTACACATGGGGAATTAATCCCAAATTGTCATGAGAAATCAGCGCCAATAAAGACTGATGAGGGCAGCTATCTAGAAATAATGTCGACGACAGTCCTTGTTTGGCCAGTGCATCAGCAACAGCGTTAAAACTTCGGGAAGTAAACTGAATCCTTAGATCCCAACATTTCCTCGTCTGCTCCCTGATCGTCCATAAAAGAAGATTACCTCTGGTATCCATAAGTTCATCAAACAAAACATCAACCAATTCTTTAGAGTCAGACTCCAGTATTACTTTTCGAAATCCAAGATCCCAAGCAAGGTTGAGCCCCTTCATAACAGCCCATTCTTCTGCTTTGAAAATACTACAGAAACCAATAAAATGAGAAAAGCCAGCAACCCAACTCCCATCTTGATCCCTTATAACACCTCCACAACCAGCTCGGCTTGCAAAGCGTGAGACAGCCCCATCAACGTTAACTTTTACCCAGTCTTTATCAAGAGGAATCCATCTAACCGTCTGGGGGGGACTCAGAGAAACCACAATAAGAGCTTCCTGTAGTTGAGTAAAAGAAGGCCATGATCTAAGGACTATACCAGCTGGAAACTGAGGTTTAAAGAAATCATCCTGGAAGATAGCATAGTTCCTCCACTTCCACAATTTCCAAATGGCTACACCCCATACCAGATGCCAATTACCGTCCCTTAAAATCCCCAGGTCTCTTTTAAGTTTCATTATCCCCCACTCAGTCAAGGAAGCTGAGAAAAAATGAGACAGATGACTCGGATGGATTAAAGCATGCCACATATCTTTGGCATATTTGTAATCCCTAACGATGTGTAACACACTCTCAATCTCATTATCACAAGAGGGACACAGTGGAGATGAGCTTGACCATCTACTTCTCCAGAAATTTGTGGGAAGCTTGTCATGAAAAGCAATCCACATAAAGAGACGAATACGTTCCGCCCCTTTCCATTGCCAAATATACTTGAATAACGGTTCAGAAATAGAAGGTGACAGTCCCTCTACTATCTGATACGCACTCTTCACTGTGAAGGAACCATTATTAGAACCCTGCCAAGCCAATACATCCTCACCTGCACTCTTCACTGTGAAGTTCTTTTGAATGGCACGATAGGACAAAATTGAAGATAGTTCAGGGAAATTCCAACTACCATTAATTACTCAATCGGATACACAGCTATTATCCTCCTCCATAGAGAGGGGACGGAGACAGAACATTTTTAAGGACTGCTCCTGGAATAACCATTTATCATTAAAGAAATTCACACTCTTCCCATTTTGAACATGCCATTTAGAAGCATTCTCCACAGGATCTTTCTACTGTACAACAAATTTCCAAAGTAAGGAATCAGTTCCCTTTATACTAAATAAAGTTTCCTCCTCCCTCAGCATGTACTTAAGTAGAAGAACTTCTGCCCACAAGCCACCTGATCCACTAATGAGCTCCACATGCATCATTCATTGAAGAAAGACGTTTTAACCCGAGGCCTCCCTGATTTTTACGAAGCAGCATCTGATTCCACCCTACAGGATGAAATCCATATGGGGAATCACTGTGTCCCCAGATGAATTTTATTTCAATTCTCTCCACTTCCTGACACACAAAGATAGGAATCTTAGCAACTTGCATTGGGTAAAGGGGAATGGAATTAAGAACAGATGAAGCTAGCGTGATACGACCAGCAGTTGTAAGACATTTCTCCTTCCAGGATGACAGCTTAGCTCTGACTCTATCAATGATATATTGGAAAGTCTCAGTATTTTTCCTCTTCCTTGACAACGGAAAACCAAGATATCTTCCAATTTCCAAGGATACTCGCATATCTATAACACAAGCTATCTTTTGTTTTAAACCATTGGAAACTCTTGGAGAAAAGAACATTGAGGATTTCTCCTTACTAATTTTTGGTCCAGAGAGCTTACAAAATTTATTCAAGCAAGACATCATGCATTCAGCTTGATTTACTGATGCTTCGCCAAACAACAACAAATCATCCGCGAACATAAGATGAGAAATCGCTGGACCAGTTTTTGAAACAAGAATTGGCTTCCAAACTCCCAAATCAACTTCATCACTAATAACATGGGATAACTTGTACATACACAAGACAAACAAAAGTGGGGAAATGAGATCACCCTGTCTAAGCCCCCTCTTGGCACTAAAACTCTCAATTTTACTTCCATTCGATAAAATGTTATATGAAACAGAAGTTACACATGACATAATTAGGTTGATAAACTGCAATTCCAGGCCTACCTCAATGAGAACTTGCCTTAGGAATTCCCATTGAATCCTATCGTAGGCTTTTTCCAGGTCTATTTTAAATGCCATTAAGCCTCGCCTCCCTCTTGTCTTCTTCATAGAATGCAAAATCTCTTGGCCAATAATAATATTGTCCTGAATTTTCCTTCCTTTGATGAAACTCGACTGAAAGGGGGAAATTATTGAATCCATCAAACTCCTTAAACAACCAGTGATCACCTTGGAAATGCATTTATAATGCACCGAACATAGAGATATTGGCCGAAAGTGACTCACAAACTCAAGCTTGTCTCTCTTGGGAATTAAGGCAATTAGAGTTTGATTATGCACAGTAAGATCCTGATTTCCAACAAAAGCCGACTTCACAAAATTGCACAAAGTCTCGCCTACCACGTCCCACTTTGACTGATAAAATATTGGAGGGTACCCATCGAAGCCCGGAGCTTTAAATGGTCCCATGGAGAAAAGAGCCCCTCTAATTTCGTCGTTCAAAGGTATTCTTCCCAGGTCCTTTAAAATTTCAGGCTCAAGAGTAAGAAACCTTGTCACAGTAGGCTGCCATTCTATACAAGTATCCTCTGATTGATACAAACGCTGAAAATATGAAGTAACCATTTGTTTCAACACATTCTCATCATCAACCCAGTTGCCCTCTCCATCCTTCAACATTAATATCGTATTCCTTCTGTGTCTAATTTTTGTCTTGGTGCGATAAAAACGATTATTTCGGTCGCCCTTCGTAATCCAGTCCGCTCTGGACTTCTAGTACCATTTTTAATTCTTCCATTCTTAGCACCTGATCAAGCTCTGATTGAATTTCAATCTCCAAAGAGCAGAGAAATCTGGACATCGGATAGTGTGGAGAATTTTGGATCCCCTGGAGTCTAGCAAGCAGAGATCTTTTCCTTTTTTTCAATCATACCAAAATAGTTTAAATTCCAATCCCTCAAAGCCAACTGAAAATCATGGAGAGACTCCTTGATATCTCCTTGCTTCCCCTAATTTGCTTGAAGAAAGCAATCAAAAGAATCATGAGTCAGTCACATCGCCTCGAATTTAAATGGCCGAGGTGAGTTAGAGTTCAGATCATCCTGCAATTGCATTACCAGAGGGTTATGGTTAGAATAAGAAATTCTCGAGAGTACCTTAATGACGAAATCACTCAGATCCGTAATCCACTGTGCATTTCTAAAGGCTAGATCAAGGCGCTCAAACAAAATTGAACATCCTAGATTCTTCGGTCCTCTCCAGGTAAAGCAAGGACCCTGGAATCCTAAATCCGATAACCCACAATCGGCAACCTGGTCGTTGAACCATTTCAGACGGTGAGGGTTACAGTGACCTCCCCCAATCCTATCTGACGATGCAATAATATCATTGAAGTCCCCCATGACCATCCATGGCTGCACAATTGACGCAACCATTACCTTCAATTTGGACCATAGAACTGATTGAAGATTTGAATGGGGGATTGCGTAGACCGATGTTAAGAGGAAGCGTGTATGATTGGGAAGTTCACATTGAACATGAAAAAACTGGCGATTATCCTCGATCAGATCAACACTAATCAAGGAGTTTTTCCACAAAATTGCCAATAATCCACCAGATCGCCCAATGCCCAGAATAATCTTCACGGAATCGAAGCCTAACGATAGCAACGGTCTGAAGGGACGTTCATCTGGGCTTTTAGTTTCTGCCAGAATTAACAAACTGGGCTTAGGCTCACTGCAAATTGTTCTAATATGTTTGAGGAGGAATTTATGATTAGCTCCTCTAACGTTCCACAAAAGAAGACTAAACATAATAAAACTTGTAATGAGAACAATGACCCATCAGGCCCACTTCAGACGATGGATTCAGGGACCATAGACACGTCTATGTCCTCCTCTTCCTCAGCCAATATCTCGTCATTTTCATTCCCTATTAGATTAGTTGGCCCATTTCCAATATCCGGACCAACATTCTCCTGCATCTCGTCTCCTGAATCCCCTTCATCAGGTCCAACATTCTCTTGCATTTCTTCTCCTGGGTCGTCAGGCATAGGTTCTGCCCTTCCTTTTTTATTGGCCCCACCTACTGGTCCATTATCTCCAGTCCCTACCATCGTGTTCTCTTCCTCCCTTATTTGATAATTCACCCCTTCTTCCCCATGGTAATCATCAGAATCTCTTTCCTCGTAACCTTTAACACTTCTCTCGCCCTTTTATCCACTCGTCTGTTACTCTGCTGTACTAATCCCATTTGTAACTTTTTTTTATTTTTATGATTAACGAGATAAACATGTAAGAGGAGTTTTGTTTCAACTTGCGAAAAATGGCTTTTGAACCCATGATTTGGAAGTTATTCAAACACTCAGAAAAATAAAAAATAGGAAAAAAAAAAAATCCTCTTGGATCATTATTTGTACTTAGACCGACTTTAGATTTTCTTTCTATAACTTTTAAATTCACTTTATCTATTTAAACTATTTTTCTCAAGAAACCAATACCGTGGATGAAGAGCTCTTGCTATGGAGAACAAGTTTTGTGAAGGGATTGTGAGGAAAAAGAGGTGATTTTGGCCATGGTTTCAATATTCTCTCTTCTCTTTCTCTAATGGTTCATGAAAATTACTCACATTTTCCTTTCACTTTTTTTTTTTTTTTTCTCTTCTTCATCTGAGCTATTACACAGATGATAGATACGGATGCTTTATTTTAAAAGTCTCTTTCTTTCTTCCTTCCATCCTTGCTTCAATGAAATTCTGGACATTTTTCTTTGATATAACCGGTTTGTTTGTTTGTTTCTTTCTTTCTTTTTGACTTTACTCCCTTTTTTTATGCTTTTGGGCCTTACACAAAGAAAGTGGTATTTTTAGCCCAATTAAATTTTTTATTTCTTAAGAGAATACTATTGTTGGTTTTTACGGTTTTAACAAACTTTTATTTGGTTGTTGTAGTTTCAAATCATGGTTTTTCATCCCCATAGTTTCTTCGGCTCAAAACATTAGTTTATTTAGTTTTATAAGGATTTTTATATGAATTTAATGGTGTCATATACTCATATATATAGAAACCAAAATAAAAACTGATTTAAATATAGGGATTAAAACCAAAACTTGTTAAAAGTTTAGGGATTAAAATCAAAATCGATTTATGTATCCTCTATCACGCATTTAAGTTGCCTTTTTATTTATAATTTCAATGAGTTTTGGTCCTAATCCTTTTACTTATAACAAGTTTTAGTTTTGGTCCATATGCTTTTAATAAGTTTTAGTTTTGATTCATATACTTAATCATGTTAACAAAGTTAACACTGTCAAATTCAAATCCAAGTCCTTATTAAACTATAAAGACTAATGTTTTGTACAAAAGAAATAACAAAGACAAAAAAAACCATGATTTGAAACTATAAAGATCAAAATCAAAATTCGATTAAATTATAAAATCTAATCATTAACCCTTATATATATGCATCAATCATGTTAGTTTTTTCTTGGGTTAAGACCGGGTTCTAGTTTCTAAATAGCAGTGTTCTTAGACCCGGACCAGACCGAACCAAAAACCGGCGAACCGGTCGGTAAACCAGTTCGGTCTGGGGGTCAAACCGGTTCACTTTTAAAATAAATAAAAATCGATTTTTTAAAATTTTCTTTAAATTTCATACTAATAATCTTAAAATCTTCTATTTTTCACCGGTTTTACTCCGGTTTTACTCGATCTGACCCACTGACCTTTGACCTAATACTCCAACTAGTCTAGTAACCGGTATGGATTTTAGAACCTTGCTAAATAGCCCTACAATGAGGCTTGGAATTGGTTATATACTTGAAGAAATAAAGAACTGAATGTTTTTATAATAGCCTTCTGGAACATTCAATGGGACAACAGTATTTTCTGTGCTTTGGTATAATTTATCGGACTTTCAGGAGTTATTTCGTCGAATCCACATTACATGGACAACAGTATTTTCTTTTTAATTTTTTTATATATTGTGCTTTGGTGTAATTTATTAATTAATTTGGACTTTCAATATATAAAAAAATTAAAAAAATTAAAAAAATATGGAGTTATTTGGTGTAATGTGAACTTAGTCCCACTAAAATTTAAGCGGAACAAGTACATTCCCTTCGGTTTAAAATGGAAGTGTTAACAGAGGTGTTTACTTTAGCTCCAACCCTATATTCGGATAGTGAGAAAATTAGGAAAAAAAAAATATATTGAAAAAAATCTAAAAATAATGAAAAAACTATTTTTTAGAGTTTATCCTCATAATATTCCTTCCACTTATTTTTCTCATACTTTTTCCTCCATCCAAAATAGGGTAAATATAATATATTAAATTTGAGTGGTCCACATTTAATGTTTTATAAAATTACTAATAAAATATCAAATTATTGTTTTAAAAAAAGTAAATAAAGGTTAAGGTGCAACTATCATCCTAAAGTTTTTCCAAGTAGTGCTCTAAATTATTTTTTGTTGCACCTAACATTCTAAAATAATTTTTTAGATCCGTCCATCATTGTAAAGTGTGTTTTTTTTTCAGATGTTTCCAACACTATAAATTATTTTTTGGGAAAATCACACCATGGTCTCAGCTAATGAAAATAATATCTAAAAAATCTCACAAATTGTCAATATATAGTGCTATTTTTACTTGCTAATGGTGTCACTTTCACTTGCTTGTTATTGACAAGTTATAGGATTTTTCAGATAGAGTAAATACCCTTTTGGGTTAAAAAAAACACTGACCCTGAAAAAGAAAAATCCAGATGGGCAATGAAAAGGAGATGAGCATTTTGGCCTCAAAATTTCTAAAAAGCTCTTTTGGATGGTAAAATGAGAGAAGATGATTTACTCTTTCTAATTATTTTCCGTAGTTGGAACTTTGGTGTGATTCTCCCTTATTTCTTTTATGCATCCAACATCCCGAAGCATTTCTTAAGTGTATGTAGCACTCTTTTTTTCTTTATTTTTATAAGTATATTTCCAGCGTTCTAAATTACCTAAATTGTCAACAAAAAATTGCACAAAAAGTATTTTAGGGTGATAGATGCACTTAAAAAATACTTCTACCATGCACTTTAACCAATAAATAAGGTTTTTTTTTTTTTATTTGCCCGAAACCAATAAATAAGTTCAAACAACTAAATAGTAGTCATAATAAGTTAAAACTGCAATGATAAATATTTTAAAAAAATAATTTATGCTCAAATTTTAATATAAGAATCCATTTAAAGGTGGAGATGGGCAATGAAAATGAAAGGGAGGGGAAGTGGATGGTAAAAGTAGAGGTGAGAAGTGACGTCCTAACCTTTTCTCCAAAAATAAAAGATAAGAATGGAGATAATTTAATTCAGCTTGATGGGGAAATCGGTGAACTTCTCACCTATTATCTCAAAAATTAACTTTGTATTGGAAAACAATGTCCTAATAACCAAGAAATCATCCATAACAATAGATTTTTCCGTTGCAAAATAGGGGATCACTAATTTTTTTACTGGGAATTTTGTGATAGATTTGGGATGAATTTGTGACATTTTAATTTGCTTTAGTTGATTTTGTAACAAAAATATCACACCCCCAATCCTTATATATAAGATCCAGTTACTTTTTTTAGGGAGAATAAGGAAGGTAAATCCATTACTTAATTGTAGCATATATTTTGTATAATTAGATTGTATATTAATTTATAAGTCACGCAAATTGTTTGAACAAAAATGATAAATATATGAGTAAAATATTCTAACCATCGCTCTATTTTGCTTTAATTGCATGAACCTCCATTTTATTCTAAAAACTCATATAAACCTCTCTTGAAATCAAAATTTATATTGTATAAACCTCCCTTATATTTTAAGCTTCTTTTTCCATCCACCCAAGTTTCAATCCACCCAAGTTTCAATAGTTAGTGAACGACTCTCAAAACTTTTTTTGACCAAAATACCATTCCTTAACATAAGAATTATTCAAACATTTATATTTGTAAAAAAAAAATAAAATTATACAACCAAAAAATAATTCTAATATATATTTTCAAAATTCCTAATATGTTATAAAATTTATTAATTTGTATGTTTTTTCTAAAACATCCTAATCATATTCTCTATAGTTCCCATCGATTTCTCTTGATTATTGTTGAAGGGAGCATCAATAAGTTAGAAAAAAAATGATAAATAAGGGAAATATGTTTTACATTTCTAATTAAGATAAACTTCCCAATCTAATTATACATTAAGGAAGGACCAGAAGAATAGCTCTTAAAGATAAAAATAGTGTCTTCGGACACGACTTAGACTAAGTAGTTTTTTGCAGGTATTATTGCCAACAGTCTCATTGTTAGGCGAGTCTAGAGAACAATATAATTGGCAAAAAGAGAACATCTCCTACTTAAGGGTGAAATTTTGGAGTTGATTCGATACAACAGAGGCGGTTTGGTGTCCCAATGATCAATCAATTGGCTTCACATCTTTGCAAAGCTTCCAATATGGACAGAAGACACTAGCTACTTCAGTGCTTCTTGAAAATGGTTCACTGTTTATGCAACCCAGGAAGAATGGATCGAGAGCACCATGAAGAGATCCAGATTGTAAAAATAGCAAGTTAAACCCTCTCAATGTTCACCTCATTTCAGATGTGCGCGTCTATTTTTTATTTTTTTATTGTCTATTTTTATTAAATAAATAATAAGTAGTTTTACTCAATTAATTCCTGACTCCTCAAATTTGTGCTGGGTCCATTCATGTTGGTTTTTTTAATTGCTATATATTTTTTTTGGTAAAAGTATTAGTTAATTATAATTATTAATGTGTTGGTATTTTTGTACCCTTAACAATCATTGTAAGTAAATGAAAATTTTAATTGGTTCAACTAATTAACCCATATTTCCCCGTATCCATTATATTCATGTTTTTTTTTTATTAATGATTATTTTCAGTATACAAAAATTAAAATATTAGAATTTTTTATGATACTGAGAGGTAAGTTAGTAAATAATGAGTTTTTCTGCCAACTAGTAATTAATGAGGTTTTTGTAATTAGAATAAAAAACAATGTGGTCCATTTCAAATTTCATGAAACGCATGAAATTCATACTAATTACTCAGAATTTAAAGAATAATCACAAGTAGAGTTATTTATAATAGGTCCTGGTTTGGGTCCTCAAAGGGTTTAGTTAGAGGCTTGAACCCAAGAAATTTCAAGAAACCATTCCGCATGTCCTTCGGCTTTGATGGGTTGGTTTTTTTTTTGGATAAAGATGGGCTGGGTTTTGATATAATCTATTTTCTATGTTTTTAGGCTTGAGCAACAATCTAATATATTTTGTGTTATAAAAAAAAATCTAATGTTTTACCTCTCGTGTGACACTCTCATCAAAAAAAAAAATTGTCAAAGTATTGTGGGAGACATTTTAGTTCTGGGTAGTCTGAGAGAGTAATAGTATTGGTATCACCCTAGGAATAGAGATTTTGTCCTGGTTTTTTTTTTTAATAAAAAATGGTGACAAAGTGTCTGTCACTCCTAGGTTACTACAGGTGCAGGACGACCCTCCCAACAATGGTAGGCATCTCATATAATATAGGCGATTACGAGTGGTTTTATCGCAAAAACCTTAGACACTCTTAAAGGAATCCAACAGCACATTCCGCGCACTAACCAACGTACGTTGGTTCCTGGTTTAGATTGTGAGTGAGGCCTACTATTTTCCTAAAATTCTTATTTAAAAAAAAAAAGAAAAAAAAAAAGCTACTGTTTTGTCACCACACTAGGGTTTTCATGTTCTCTTTTTCTAAAATTGCTAAAACAGAAAAATCCTCTCGGCTACAAGCAGGCAAGCAACTTTCTCATCAGAGGAATTTCTGAGAGAAGGGTCAAAGCAGATCAAACGGGTAATATCGGACCCTCCACTCCCATCTCTCCTCTTGGTTAATCCATTTCGTGTCGTGCCCTTGACGAATTTTATTCCAGTACTGTGAATCTGTGATATTTTTTTCCCTAATGAAAACCCTATTCTGAATTTTAGTCCATACCATGTTGCTTCTGTGTTTTTTTAAAGGAAAATTCAATTCAAGAAGGGGATGGTTTAGTATGAATTCTCTTTTGAATCCCACAAAGTCACCATCGATCGCTGTAATATTCTGTTTCCCTAATCACTGTGCTGTCTATCTCCTCATCAAAACTTCTTCATCGTCATTTGATGTTTTCGTTTAGTAATTGAGTTGGTTAAATGTAATTCTTCTGTGAAATTCTCATGGTGGAATGCTGTCTTATTTGAGTAATGCTAAGTCTTAACAGTGATGGATTTATTCTGAGGAGCTTGAGTTTGATTCCTGATTCATAGTCAATATTATCCGTTTGTGTGTTCATTTCCTTTGCATGTGTTTGCTGTTGTTTGGACTATTAATTAAGAATATATGAGGATGTGGTTTGGTGCTTATTGTAGTTTGTTCATGTTAGTCGACTGATCTATAGGCCCCTCAAACGAAAACAATGCTAGGACAGCCGACAGCCAACCATGAAGGTGAAACAGCTCCTTACTGATTTTAAAAGTAGTTAGGTTGTTAGGCTGAGAAACATATTTGCAAGGAAAAAGGTCACTGCTAAGAATATTCGATAGACAGAACCAACATCTTTTTGTCAACTAGATCTTCAATCAATCAGTTCCTCATTTAATGGGTTATTCTGTAAAAGGCTGAGTTTATTTCTTTTGCATGTGTTTGTAGCTGTTTGGATTATTAAGAATATATGGTCAGGTTACTCAAATCCCATTGTGCTTGGCCTATGTTAGTTAACTGATAAATAATCTCAGAAAAAAGTTAGTGCATACCTGCCCTACTGTATTATGCATTTTAGATAATAAATGAACCATAACTTTGCTCTGTTTCATCTTCAAATATTTAATATGGACTCATTATATACCATGTGACTCTTTTTTTTCTTATGCTAGTTCATTGCATGAATTAGTGCCCATTATTGTGTAGCGTTTTTTAAGATGTTGTTTAACGTTATAGTTTTTCTGATGAACAAAAAGCCAAACCGTATGAGGAAGATGTCCCAATTGGGAGCGGCTGTCTGTTGCTCCAAACAGCACCAATTTCCCATCAGAGTCTCAACATTCTCATCCTTCTATTATTTTATTTATTTTGTTGTGTGTAGTTTTTCTAACCAACATTGTGTGTGATTTGGGGTGTTTTGATTAGCCTTACTCATGTATTGGTTTAACATAAGTCCAAATGTCCCATCTCCGGTAGCCATCAGGGTAATGACCGGCGATGCTATGATTGGACATAGAGCAAGATTATTCCATATTACATCCTGGTAGGAACTGTGGATCCTATTTTCTATGGATTCATGTGTTGATACCTGGGATTACAAATTTTTCTTTTCTTTTTTCCCCCCTTAAATATGGTTTCTAATTTCTGACATACGTTTCTTGGGCCATTGTGTTTGTGATATGAGGGTCCTATGATTAACTTGACCAGTCTACTGCCTTTTTAAGGTAAGTCCAAATGTCCCATCTTTGGTAGCCATTAGAGTAATGACCGGCGATGCTATGATTGGACATAGAGCAAGATTCTGATTATTCCATTACACATCGTGGTAGGGATTGTGGTTCCTATTTGCTATAGATCCAGTGTTAATTTTTGGGACATGGTTTCTATTTAATGATATACATTGCCGGAAGTTGATGAGTATTTCAAGTTGGAATTGTTGGTTGAACAATTTACCTTGATGTGAATTTCTGGCTCACTGAAGCTACATACTTTAATATGCTTGTATGGTTTTTTCGCTATGGTGCATTCTCACTTTACTCTTGATTCATTCAATGATAGTATTTTGCAAGAATATGGTTTAGAACTTTTGTAAATGAAGAAGGGAAGTATGGATTTAAATGCTTCTTCTATTCTCGCTGTTTCTTTGTTTTGGATTCATATTTTGTGTTGATGAATGGGAATGCCACAATTCATTAATATAACAACATAATCAATCATTCTACTACAAGTACTTTATTTCATCTTAACAGAGCAGTTTAACTACTAGAAAAAGGAAAAAGAAAAACTTCCATAACATGCTAAAGTTGATCTTTCGGCTGGTGTACTTTATTCTTATCTTCATCTTAGAAGAGCGAGCAAGGCTAACTGGGTAAGACTTCAATTGATTACGAGTAATTAACAACCAATCATTTGCCATTAAATCATAGGGAAAATAACAGAAAAATAACATGAAAATTGTGAAAATCATTTAGAGGTGCACCGAAATTGCAAAATGCCTAAGTCATTTCAAGTTGGGAATTTGAAATTCAAGCAAAAAGTATAAAATGCCCTTTGTCTATTTTTTTTTTTTTTTAAAAAAAAAACAATTTCATTAATTAGCTATCAATAACGATCGTTTACTACAATGTGATGAATAGTTATATAAAAGTTGTGAATATACTGAAAGAGAGGCCTTGTTACTTAGTAAACAAACAGTGTTAATAACTATTGGAATGTAGCGATAGGTATATAAAAGTTGTGAATGAGCTGCAGTCAAAGCTAAATGGGTTCTTTATCATGGGTATATCATTTTTTTCTTACCTTAGAAGACTTCACTTAGAGAATCCAAACTTATTTTTACTTTCATTGTAATTTTATATATTTATATTATACGAAGAAGTATGATAAATTTTGAGCAGAGAATTAATGGATTTTCAAACTGTGTCATGAGACCCACATTAATTTCTAATTAGTTTATCAAAAGATAGTAATAGACATAAAATATTGAAAATAAACAAACAAGAAAAATAGGATAGGAAAAAAACACTACTGTTTATAAATCTAAACCACAACTAATTTAATTCTCATTCTCCATGTTTTCCCTGCAAGGCTTCACTGCATTGTTTGAGAACATCATGACAGAATACCATCTTGGCTTTGCTTCTCTGAACAGTTGCTATTGTTTAATTTTTATAAATTAAATACTTTTTGTCGTGTCAACCTTATTTTATATAATGAGAAAGTTAATATGTAAATCTCTATAGTTTTATCTGATTTTTTAGTAGGCCCTTGTAGTTTTCCCCCTTTGTATCATGTCCTTGTAATATCAGATGATTAATTTGTCACCTAGAACTACAAATAAGGATTTGCTTAAGAATCAAATAAATTTAGAATGACCTAATAAAAAGGTTCGAAAAAAAAAAAAAAAAAAAAAAAAAAAACTACATAGCCTAAATAAAATCAGGTAAAATTATAATGACATAATTAAAAATTAGGTGAAACTAGATGGACTTTCCAAGTAGGTTTTTCCCTTTTATGATTGATGCAACCCAACCGAGAAATTTCAGTTTCAATTTTAATCTCTTTTTCCAAACTATAAAAAGAACAAGTGCAATCCTTGTTATTGTTTAGATATAATTGAGACAATTAATTTCAAATTTTCAAATAAAATAAGAAAATATTGATAAAATTAAATTTAAAAAAAGTGGAATCTAATAGGACCAAATCGCATTCACATCAAAACAGAACAAAGAGAGAACCAAATTACATATGTACAGATGGGGCAATATTATTATTGTTTTGAGCAAAAAAAGATAGAGTTTCAGAAGTTTCAAGCCAACAATTATATATGAATCCTTCATATATATTTTCTCTCTTCCAGTTCTCCAATTCAGAAACGAGGAGGAGGAAGTCTTGGAATAAAAGGCCTAGGAGGAGGAGATGGATTAGAGTTGTCATCTTGATAGAAAGGAATAATTGTATGCACAGTCTGAATAATAATAATTGAACAAAGCTCAATGCAAATAGGAAGTGTTTATAAATAAAAGGGGACAATTGACGAAAAATCTCGTTGGAAAATTTATTGCCCAACTATACAGTACCAAATTAAAGACTTCAGCCTTTGAGCGAGTACAACTTATCTCTTACTGTGTAACTTTGGCACATATTTTCAGTTATATGTAAATGTATCTTCCATTTTGCTTATAACTAAAAATATGCTGTACATAGTTGAAAAAGAGTTGTTACCCTTTGAAGATATATACACATGAGTTTTTTTTTTAAAAAAATTCTATTACCTTTGGACAATAAACTTTGCAAAAGGTGGAGATTTTCAACAAGTTTCCCATAAATATATCAATTTTTATATTAAAAAAAGTGCTAATTTCAACAACCATTCAATTCATATGAATAACTTCTCAACTAAAAATCTTTTTAAAGAACAAATTTTCAAGATGAGACTTTTTGTCAATGAAGATGAGAATATTTTCACATGAATAAAGAAAATGCTTGCATTTCTCAAGCTCTTCCTTTATTTTTTTTAATCACAATTTCTCAGTTATTCTATTTAAAAGATTTTATGTAGCTTTTAAACAGAATTTGGATGCTCTCAATCTCATCAATAATTAGTCAAGTGAGAAAAGATATAAAGATAAAGTGGGACATACGTGAAATGAATAGCAGTGACAGGTGGGTCCTAGTTCTTGCTTTCATCTTTTTCCCTTACTTGATTATTTGCTAATTAAGTAATTAAAGAAGTCCAAATCCACAGGGTACTTCTCTTTATCGAAGTGACATAATAAAAACATCGAAGTCAGAAATATTTCAGAGTGATAAAAATTATAAATCCACATCCCTATTTCTCACAAATTGTCACTAAAATTCTTTTGTTGCGACTAAAATGTTGCAGCAGAGAGTTTTAGAGAGACGAAACTGATTGGGTCAACTTAAACTAATAAAATAATAAACTGAATTAAATACTCAAAACATGTAAGATATAATTAACTTAATTAAAAAAATGCCTAAAACAGATAAGATAATTAAATACTTGGTGGGCTTGGTTTCCCTCAAGTTCAATCAATTTCTTAAGAACCATCATTGGGATCTGATTCTCAAGCATAGCCATATCACGTTTGATATAAGGTATGATATAAAGTTTTCCATGGCAACTGAAAAAGGATCATTTTCTGCATAAGCACCACCAATATCACAATCTGCAAATCTCAAAACTTCAAGCATAAAACACCCATCAAGAATCATCATCTTCAAGAAGCTCTGATCATTACACTCCCATTGATCATCAAGTGGCTTGTAACAGTCCTTCAGATCTTCTTTCACTTTAGCCAAGCTTTCCATCAGCAGCTTCAGTATCAGAGCTCTTTGCTTGGGCTTTTCCATGGCCACCAGATGATTTTTCATGTGGTGGTATGGACCAAACGACGCCGTTTTGGGGTTGTAGACATTCTTGTTCACGTCTTTAACACAGAAGGGTATTGCGTATATGCAACGCTTTTTCCATTTTTGAATCTCCATGGAAAAATATTCGTGGCTCTTCAGCTTCTCGATTATTTAAACCACCCACTCATCTGTTTCTAAATCCATTTGATTGATGGCTCAGTTTCTCTTTCTTCTTTGATTCTCCTGAGATTTGTTTATATATATATAGTGATCTCTTGCACGTAAAGAACGAAATCATACGCTTGTATTCTTCTTCACGCGTCCTAAGGTTCCTTACTTGTCAATTGATTGTTGTTAATTCATTGGATTCTTAGCCATCCCAGTTAGCTCTTCGCTTTCTTTTAAGATGAAGATAAGAATACAAGTTTACCAGCCAAAAGGCCATATCTAGCATTTTATGTACCAATTAAAAATTCAAATTCTCGTTCCTATTGTGTTGCTTGGTAGCATCTCAATTACACTTCTTTAACTCATCAATTGACTATTTGACTTGGGAATATGCCATATGATTTCATGTATTTTCTCTTTCTTGTGTGTAGGACGAATTGAAGGCTTATTTAAGAAGCCTTTGAGTCATCCTTCTTACATTAATCACATGCATACATGTCCCTTATCATCAAGTCACCATAACTCCCTAGCATAACAAATGGCAATATAGGATGCAAGATGAAGTTATGACTTTTACTTTAACTTTGGCATATCATAAATATTAAATTCATGTGATGACCTCCCTTCCTTATCTTGTGAGATGAATAGGGAGTGAAATTGGAGCTTCATGAAGACACTTTATCACATGTCAAATTATCATAATTCCATAGTCTTCCCTTTTTGCATACTTGGCAAAAATTCAAGGGCTTAGTAAGAAGCTCTAAGCTTACTCTCTTGACTTATTTGCGCATGTTCATACCATGTTTAATAATCCCCTTCTTCCTTTCTCTATTTGGCTGAACATGGGGCCTAGATGGAAGCTTACTGTTTACATTTTCTTGACCATTTAAGTGTATGATCACATGGTCATTAAAGTCCAACTTGTTAGCTGTTATGGGCTCATATATTGGGCCATCCGGCTACCCGGCCCAATAGGAGAGCCTACAGTAAAATCACCCATTTAACCAGATAAATGGCTCATCACTACTCCACCTTGTCCATTATGCGGGCCGTACATGTAGTGGAGCAGGTATTGGCAGAACGTGGGAGGCGCATAATGGCTGGTGGATAGACACATTTGCATGGGAGTGAAACCCTAGGTAATCCCTATAAATAGGAGATTACTCACCAGGTGCACTCTGATCTCTCTCGATTGAATAGTTTATCATTCAATCACACTGCACACACACCACTCCCTTTGGCGAAACGCCTCACCTGTGTTGCATTGTGATCTGAGCTATCTCGACGGTATCTTTCCCATAGGAACCATCGAGCCAGTATCCTTTCTTCGACACTTAATCGTTGAAAGGTCCGTTGATCCAACATTAATCATTCCTAGCTCATTGAAGCTAGACATCTGTGTTCTATAACAGAACATTAGCCAAGTTGTATGTGTGTGGCGCAAGAAGAGGCAAGGAAATGTGTATGATGACTTCTTTATATAATTAGACTTGTTCACACTTGACATTCTCCAATAAAATTTTCATTTGATCCCCTTCTCTCCCTTGACCGAAGAAAAGGCAAGGAAAGATGTATGATATGGGCTTGTTTAGGAGGCTTTTTGATCACTTTTCTTGACTTTTGGCACATTTACATGTGTTTAATTAAATATCCAATAAGTGTGACATGGAGCACACATTTATGAAAGAAGAGATATTTGATTGCACTTTGACCATTGGCATGATCATAGATATTTAATTCATGAAGCTTCCCTCTTCTCATCTCATATCTAGGCCGAAAATGGCCTTAGGAAAAGGGATCTTATAAACCCTTTAGTACTTATCCATTTAGCAAATAAATGTTCCGTTTATTAACTAAGTTCCAATATGACCATATCATATTCTCCTTCCTGCTTAAGCAATTCGAAATCTTCATTCTCATGGAGCTTCTTGAAATATCTCAACATGTGACTAATTCTCTTGAATTATCTAGATGTACACTTGGCAAAGTTCTATGGTTTCTTGAATTTCTTGGAGGCTACTTCATTGACTTGAAACATATGGTCTTTTATCTTTGAATATTCCTTCCTTCTCACCTTGCCACTTAGCCAATATTTTATGCTCATATGGGAATCCCATTTATTGCCTTTCATTAAATGATTTTTAAGCACCGAGCTCCTCTTTTCTAGTTGGCCGAAAATCACATGCTTAAGGGGTCTTTATATTGCATTTCATTGTACATAGATAAATGTCCAAAAGTTACTAAGTATTATCCCCTTTTTACTAAATTTTCATAAGGTATAGTATCTTGCATGTGTTTCCTTCTCTTTGACCAAAAATGAGATTGAAATGAGTAAGTTGATGATATCATTCCATTGGCCAAATTTTATCATTGTTTCATGGTCTTTAAAATTCCCATTTAACCCTTACATGTATTCTTCCTTTACTTGGCCAAAAATTAGGAGCCTTAGGGATCAATTAAATGTTGGAATTTTATTTAATATATTAGTATATATTTAGATTTAAAAAATACCCCATATTAATGGCCCACATTAAGGCTTCAAGAATCGCCAATTAATGGTCATAATTGCGCGAATCGCCCAATTAATATTCGAATCGCCTAATTAATTGCCATAATTGGCATTCATCTCCGTGATGGCGGATGTGGAATTCATTGGATTATTTGGTTGGTCCCCTGAGTCTGCTCTCACGGTTCAGTCTAAGCACCATCTGCAGAGTGAGAGAGAAGACTTAGAAGGACAAAACCCAGAGTTCATCCCTTCTTGCTTCAGGAACGAATCAATGGCTGGAGGTATTTCAGTTCTTCATTTTGTTTATTCCGCATTGATCTAATTGCACAACTTAGGTATTTTGCATGATTAGATCGCTTTAGTTCTAACATTTGGTATCAAAGCATTATATTCCTCTGCCTTGATTTTTGACCGATGGAATTTTTATTCTCGTTTTGTTCATCGGTTGTGACTTCGAAAGTTTGATGCAATTTTCATGAAACCTGAAAACTGAGTAATGTCTACGAGTTTTGAACACTTATGCCATAAACGAAAGTTTTTTTTCCCAGGTGGTTTCATTCTATAGAAACAATATATATGACAATTGGTCTTTGATATGAGATAGGTCCAGTCTTGTGTGCCTAATCGATGTTGGAAGAATTAATCAATGTTTTTCCTTGTTTTGATTTTCTGACTGATTGTATCAATTGATGAATTTATGCTTTTTGATCTGGATATGGTTTTGCTAATGTTCTCTCTGAGTTTCATTATTGCGTCGGAGTCTTCGGTTCTTCATTCGATTACATACACGTCTTGGATTTCATGATGGTTTGTTGTTCCTCTGAATCAATTAATAAATTAAACCTGCGTATCGTTTTGCTAAACGTCGCGAGTTGCGTTGATGCCATCGGCCCTTCATCGTAGAAAACAAATGAAGAAAACGCGATTTAAATTTGATTTCAAAACTTAGATTTTTTGTTTTGATTTTGAGTTAATCTTTGTGATATTGTTCGAAATATATGTTTAGTAGCGTTTTTTCGTGATTTTTCGTTGAAACCACCGTCAAAGTCGTTGGATTTGAGCCCTCCGATCGTCTGAAACGCTGCCTGAAATCGCGGGTTGCGGCGGTTCAACCGGGTCGTTGTCGGGTGGCGGGTCGGGTAGGGTTTCAGAACTGGGTAAGGAAGATGATCAGGAATGACATCGTTTAGTGGTCTGGGTGAAACTCTGTGTTTCACTTATTGTTGAGATGGGCCACTCGGGTTGGGCCTAGATCCATTCTATTTGGTCTAGACGCGTTTTTGTTTTCGAATTTTTTAAAAAAGGGGTTTAATTGATTTAAACGCTGAAATGGTCTCTGGAGGTTTCGAACTCGGGACGCGTGGGTGGATGCGGCGCCTTAAAGGCTGGCCTTGCGCTCCACGCACTCCTTTGTGTTTTGTAATAAGCATTTATTTAATTTAAATCATTTTTAAAAGATAATAATTTTTTTAGAAAAGGTCAAGAGTGGGATTCAAACTCACATGCTTTGGGTCCAAAGCCTTAATTGGGCCTTTTGGACCATTAGGCCGAGATGACATTTGTGTAATTTAGAATGTTTTTATATTTACATATCATGAACTTTTTGGATTTAAATAAATCTGAAATTTTATTTTCATGTTATTGTGAATTTAAATATTCTTATTTGCTTGAATTAATTATTATTTAATTATACATGCAATGTTATGTTAAATAATATGCAAAGCATAAAATGATCAATTTTATTTTAATATTGCTTTTATTTTCTTGCAATATTATATAGTAATGTTTAGTGATCTATATGTTTTTAATTAATTAGAGACTAGCCACAAGATCTTTAATTAGTTGAAATTGTATATTGAGTTGTATGATCACATAGTGACATTAGTTATAATAGATCATATGTAATATAATAAAATTTTATCCCACAGGAATTTTTTATTATATGTTTAGTATGATTAATTAGGATAAAATATCAAATTATATTCTTAACTTACCCACAGGAATTAAGAATAATGAAATAATTTGATAGTTTTATCATACAGTTATGAAATAAATCTAATTGAATTAGAACTTTAGCCCACAGGCAAGTTTTACGTCGGTAGATTTATGAATTTTAGCATGATTTACATTGGTAAAACATGATTTAGTTTATTAGTCTCAATTCTTGATTTTTTAAGCATGTATTTGTTAATTATGCGGTTAAATAACCTGAATTTCTCGATATGAAAAATGATATTCCCCGAACGAGGGGTGATAACTATAAGGTATGGAGAGAAAGAGTTCTTCTCCAATTGGGGTGGATGGACATTGATTATGCTATAAGGAAAGACGAACCACCTTCCATTACTGCAACCAGCACTCCAGATCAGGTTGATCTTTATGAAAAGTGGGAGCGATCTAATCGTCTCTCAGTAATGTTCATAAAGACTCACATCTCTGCTGGCATTCGTGGTTATGTCGAACATCATGACAAAATTAGGCCACTTCTGAAGGCGATCGATGATCAATTTCGGACTTCGGGAAAAGCACTTGCCAAAGACCCTAATTATAAAGTTTTCATCCCTAAGACTTACTACGATGAAAGGTGTGCGTGAGCACATCATGAAAATGAGGGACGTTGCAGCTCAACTAAAGCAACTTGAGGTTGACATGTCTGACTCCTTTCTCGTGCACTACATTTTGAACACTCTTCCACAGCCATATGGACCCTTTAAGATATCCTATAACACACATAAGGATAAATGGTCAATTAATGAACTTTTGACCATGTGTGTTCAGGAAGAGGGAAGGCTGAAAATGGAAATGGGAGAGAGTTCATTTATGACAACTGAGAAAAAGGGTCAGACTCAAGCCAAGAAAAAGGGGAAAGGCAAAGCACCACCCCAAGGTGGAATTAAGAAAGAATCCAAGTGTTTCTTCGTAAAAGAAGGGACACATGAAGAAGGACCGCTCTAAATTCCAGAATGGCTTGAGAAGAAAGGTATGTCGGTCTCACTTGTATTTTATGAATCTAATATGGTTGATGACATTAATGGCACTTGGTGGATTGACTCTGGTTCTACAATCCATGTTTCGAATACCTTGCAGGGTATGCAAAACCTAAGGAAGCCGTTGGGAAGTGAACAATTCATCTACTCGGGTGGAAGGATTAGTTCGCATGTGGAGGCTGTAGGGACTTGCAGTTTAGTTTTAAGTAGTGGCTATGTTTTAAATTTGGAAAAGACCTTTTATGTTCCAAGTTTCACTAGGAACTTAATTTCTGTTTTCAAGACTTGTACGTTTGGATTATTCCCGTATGTTTTATGAGACATCTTTGGATTTGTTTTATAAATCAAATAAGATTGGGAATGGTACATTGTCTAACGGTATTTTTCTTATTTACTTACAACATGATACTACTTATGATGCTATGCATGTTTCTGTTGGTTCGAAACGTAGTGTTACGAATGAGGATTCCTCTATGTTGTGGCACCTGAGATTGGGACATATCTCCATTTAGAGAATTGAAAGATTGGTGAAGGAAGGAGTACCTAGTACTCTGGACTTTACTGATTTTGAGACTTGTGTAGACTGCATAAAGGGAAAGCAGACTAACAAGTCAAAGAAAGGTGCTAAGAGGAGTAGTGAATTGTTAGAGATCATACATACAGACATTTGTAGTCCTGAAATGGACGCGTATGGTCAGAAATAATTCATCTCCTTTATTGATGATTACTCACGATACATGTATCTCTACATGCTTCATAACAAGCACGAAGCATTAGATGCCTTTAAGGTATTCAAATCGAGGTAGAGAAACAATGTGGTAAACAAATTAAGATCGTGAGATCGAGATAGAGGTGGTGAATATTATGGTAGATACACCAAGATGGACAGCACACTGGTCCATTTACAAAGTTTCTTCAAGAACATGGGATTGTTGCCCAATACACCATGCCCGGTTCTCCGGACCGAATGGTGTAGCGAAAAGAAGAAATCGAACATTATTGGACATGGTGAGAAGTATGCTTGGCAGTTTTAAGCTACCTAAGTCCTTGTAGATTGATGCACTTAAGACGGCAGTGTACATATTAAACCGGGTTCCAACCAAGGCTGTCTCAAAGACGCCATTTGAATCATTCAAGGGTTGGAAACGGAGTTTGCGACATGTACGCGTTTAGGGATGCCCGTCTAAAGTTAGAGTTTATAACCCACAAGAAAAGAAGCTGGACCCAAGGACCATTAGCAGATATTTCATTGGATATGCCAAAAGGTCTAAGGGGTACAGGTTTTACTGTCCATCTCATACCACTAGGTTTATGGAATCAATGAATGCTAAATTTCTTGAGAATGACTTGATTAGTGGGAGCGATCGATTCAGAAACCTAGTTTATGAAGAGGATAATTTAGATAGCTAACCTTCTACTTCAGGTCTCAGATTGGTTATTAACAATGCTCCTTCAGTTCAACGTAGTGTTGTACAACCAGTCATACAAGATCCACAACCGGCTGATATTTATCCAGTAGATCAAGTTGTTGATGAGGAACAACCAGAAGTTGTTGAACAACAAGTTCCTCAAGAAGATAGTGAAACAACATTAAGGAGATCTACTAGACCAAGAAGATCAGCGATACCTAGTGAATACGTTGTATATCTGCAAGAATCTGACTATAATGTAGGAGCTGAAAATGATCCTGGAACGTTTTCACAAGCCATGAACTGTAGAGATTCATAATCATGGCATCATTCTATGAAGGATGAGATGAATTCTATGGCATCCAACATAGTCTGGGATCTTGTTGAGTTGCCTGATGGTGCGAAGGCCATTGGATGTAAATGGGTCTTCAAAACAAAAAGAGATTCATTGGGCAACCTTGACAAACATAAAGCAAGACTCGTAGCCAAAGGATTCACTCAAAGAGAAGGAATCGACTACAAGGAGACATTTTTTCCTGTATCAAAGAAGGATTCTCTTCGTATCATTCTAGCATTAGTTGCACATTTGGATATTGGAGCTGCAACAAATGGATGTGAAAATGGCCTTTCTCAATGGAGAACTAGAGGAAGAGGTTTACATGAAACAACCAGAAGGATTTTCCTCTAGTGATGGTGAGCATTTGGTATGCAAGCTCAGAAAATCCATATATGGATTGAAACAAGCTTCCCGTCAATGGTATTTAAAATTTCATGACGTTATCTCTTCATTTGGTTTTGTGGAGAACATTATGGATGAATGTATATACCAGAAGGTCAGTGGGAGTAAGATATGTTTCCTGATTCTATATGTGGATGATATTCGCTTTGCAACCAATGACAATGGCTTATTGTATGAAGTGAAACAATTCCTCTCTAAAAGCTTTGAAATGAAGGATATGGGAGATGCATCTTATGTCATTGGCATTAAGATACATAGAGACAGATGTAGAGGCGTTCTAGGTCTGTCTCAAGAGACCTATATCAACAAAGTTTTGGAAAGATTTCGGATGAGGTATTGTTCACAAAGCGCAGCTCCCATTGTGAAGGGTGACAGTTCAATCGAACCGGTGTCCAAAGAATGATTTTAGAGGGAACAAATGAAAAACATCCCTTATGCTTCAGCTGTAGGAAGCCTTATGTATGCTCAGGTTTGTACCAGACCTGACATTGCATTTGCTTTTGGAATGTTAGGGAGATATCAGAGTAATCCAGGTATGGACCACTGGAAAGCTGTGAAGAAGGTGTTGAGATACCTTCAAGGGACTAAGGATTACGTGCTTAGATACAAACGGGTGGACAATCTAGAAGTGACTGGTTACTCCGATTCAGACTTTGCCGGCTACATTGACTCAAGAAAATCCACTTCTGGATACATTTTTATGCTAGTCGGTGGAGTTGTGTCATGGAGTAGCAAGAAGCAGTCTTTGATTGCTACTTCTTCGATGGAAGCTGAGTTCGTGTCATGTTTTGAGGCTACCTCACATGGTGTATGGATGAAGGGTTTCATTCATAGGCTTAGAATCATGGATTCGATTTTTAGGCCAATGAAGATATATTGGGACAATTCGGCTGCTGTGTTTATGGCTAAGAACAATAAAAGTGGTAATCGAAGCAAGCATATCGACATTAAGTATCTAGCCATAAGAGAACGTGTTAAGCATCAAACAATGGTTATTGAACACATTAGTACTAAGTTGATGGTTGCTGATCCTTTAACTAAAGGCATGCCTCCGATGAAGTTTATGGATCATGTGGAAAGAATGGGAATTAGTGCCTTTCTTTGATTTTCATTTTTAGAATGATTTTTCTTTTCGTTGTAAGAACGATGTTATATTTTGAAACCCTATTTGTGATGTTTTTCTCATTTCAGTTTGTGTACACATTTATTTGTTTAATTTGAGGAACATCATTAAGTTTGGACCTAGAATAAACATAGGGTTTATTCATTAAGTTACTTGGGCTTGGGAAACGTGGTGCACTGTGATACATGGAAGATATTACTCGCTTTAAGAGGACCTATCGCTATGATCTGTGCATTTTGTTTCTCATAAGTTATATACTGAAGTGTGTGGACCAAGTGGGAGAATGTTGGAATTTTATTTAATATATTAGTATATATTTAGATTTAAAAATACCCCATATTAATGGACCACATTAAGGCTTCGATGAATCGCCAATTAATGGTCATAATTGGCGAATCGCCCAATTAATATTCGTAACTGCCTAATTAATTGCCATAATTGGCATTCATCTCTGTGATGGCCAGAGGTGGAATTCAGTCGGATTATATTGTTGGTCCCCTGAGTCTGCTCTCACGGTTCAGTCTAAGCACCATCTGCAGAGTGAGAGAAGACTCAAAACGACAAAACCCAGAGTTCATCCCTTCTTGCTTCAGGAATGAATCAATGGCTGGAGGTATTTCAGTTCTTCATTTTGTTTATTCCGCATTGATCTAATTGCACAACTTAGATATTTTGCATGATTAGATCGCTTTAGTTCTAACATTAAAATGTTAATTCTATGTGTTAAATTCTTGTACTAACATGTGTCTCAAAATCTCTAGGTTTCATGCCCTTCCCTTATGCATCTTGAATTGGGCTTAATCATCTGCCTAATACAGGCTTATTCTCAAATTTTTAGGTCTCAAATTCAGGATATTACATAAGATGCCATGGGCTTGCCGGATCTTGGGCCTTTTTCGGGTTGTTCTTAGTTTGCAGGTTGTGGAATACAAGAAGGAAATTTGGCTCTAGTACCATATTGGTTACAAGACCCTAAATTGTAAAATGGACACGAGCAACCATGCCCTCTTTTCATCTTACTAATATCAATAACATATATACACAAGTGTCTAAATAGGACTTGAGATAAGTCCACAATCCACACTATTTATACACAGCACACACATTACATAAAACACCAACCTTAATGGGCTATAGGCCTCAATAACTAGTTATCTCAATCACTAACTAAGACTAAGACAATTATATATATTCTAATAGCACTCAATAGTTTTCTTTGAACGTATGTGTCCAAACCACCTGAAATGATGTTGTACCATTTTCTCCTTAATAGGTTCAACTCCAATGAACATTACGAATCTTATCTTTTTGTGTGTGACAATATATCAATCTCAACATCTTCTTCTTGTTTACTCCTACTTTATGTTCATGTTGTCCATTTAAAGCCCAACATTCATTACCATATAGCGCATTGCTAGTGTGATAAGACTTTCCCTGTACCTTATTAGGTACTTTCCAATTACAAATAACTCTGATAGCTTTTCTTTATTTATACCACTCAGTTTGAATTCTATGATTAACGTCTCCATCAATTTCACTATCTTGTTGTATAATTGATCCCTAATATCTAAATTTTGCCACTTGTTGGATGACTTGATCTCCCAATTTAACCTCCACATCCTTATTAGGTACTTTCCAATTACAAATAACTCTGATAGCTTTTCTTTATTTATACCACTCAGTTTGAATTCTATGATTAACGTCTCCATCAATTTCACTATCTTGTTGTATAATTGATCCCTAATATATAAATTTTGCCACTTGTTGGATGACTTGATCTCCCAATTTAACCTCCACATCATTTACCACTTGTCTCTTATCAAAATTGCAACACATATATATATATATATATATGTGTGTGTGTGTGTGTGTGTGTGTGTGTGTCCCCCTACTTAGACGAAAACCCTTTGACTTTAGAGTCATTCTCCATATCTCAAGTTTAGAATTAATTTCCTCCCTTGATTTAGCTAACAAAATGATATCATCAACAAAAAAGATGCAATTAGGTATCTCTTCTTTGATAAGCTCAGTTAGACGTATATCACTAGGTTAAACAAATAAGGACTCAAAGTTGATCCTTGATGTAGGGCAATTCTTATAGGAAAGTTCTATGTCTTACCTTTAGGCATTCTAACACTAGTTGTTACCCCACATACATGTTATGTATGACTTTGATATATGTAACACATACCTCCTTCTTTTCTAAGGCTTTCTAAGGCTTCAAAATTTGGAAAGCTAGAGATGAGAAATTAGTTAAATATTTATGAGCTTGGAAAAAACATGAAATAAAAAGTTATACACGTTTTTAAAGCTCAAGTTTGAACCTGACGGCTAAGATTGTAAAGCTTGTCTTCACCTAATCTTTTTAAAGCCTAGCGGTTTGGTAAGGGCCTAGTTTATTCTTGATTCACCAAAAAAGGAAATACAAATGCGCTACCTATCTAGTATGACAATTAATTGATACTAACTCCAACCCTTAATGTAAGAGCTGGATCACTAATTTTGATAGATTAAGGAAATTAGTTATGTTAGTTATTTATAACAAATATATGTTGGTTTTCTTAAAGGGATAAATACCAATTTTCCCGCGGAAGTTTTGGTTTTGGAGCACCCAGAAGTTTTTTTTTTTGGGTATCATTTTTGCCCCGGAAGTTTACAAACGTAGCAATCTTGCCTATTGGTTGATCTTAACCATTGGATTGATCACTTTTGGTATCATTTTTGCCCTTAAGTTTACAAAATTTGCTCCTAAAAAAACTTCGGGGCAAATTTGCTCCTCTTTGTAAACTTTTGGGACAAAAATGATACAAAAAAACTTCCGGGTGCTGAATGCCCCCTAGCCAATACTTCCGTGGTAAAAATGGTATTTAACCCTTTCTTAAATTATCATCTTTCATCATAACTACCCTTAAAATAATTATAAATCTGGGAGAGAAAATGTGTTGGACTCTTATATTCAGGACCAAACATAACACCCAATAAGATTTTATATATTAAGGACCGGATGTAGTAATATTGTAATATGTAGTAAGAATATATAATTAGACACTATTATACTTTTTTTCATTCCAAAAACAAAGAGAATAACCACATACGTTAGTTCTTTTGGGATTTCAAAATTAAGAAAATAATACTTCTTCAGTCCTTGATACAAGATGTACTTAACTAATTTATGGAAATTAAGAAAATGAGATAAATTAGTCAATTATAATAAATGTAACATGATTTTCCTAAAACACCCCCATGTAACATTAGATTATGTATTACTTTATAAGTTAATCAGTAAGGGTTAACTCTATTATTGGTCCTTATAGTTTGATCATATTTTTCTTTTGATCCCTGTAGTTCTATAAAGATTCGCTTCTACAAAAAGGGAAAAAAGTGGCACACCTTTTGTAACACTTTTTTAAAGAAGTGCTACAACATCTTTAAAAGTGGCCTGTTGTAGCACTATAGTCGAGGTGGAGTTTTTTTTTTTTTTTTAATAAAAAAATACAGTTGCAACACAAGCGCTATAGCTGATTAGGGCCTTCCACAAGCACTACAAAAGGAATATTTTATTATATTTCCCTCCCTAACCCTGTTTTTTCATTTCCAACAGCTCCCCACTTTGCAGCAGTTTTGTACCTTCTATTTCCTCCTCCTTTCCCTTATCCTCTTGGTTCCCACTCCCTTTTCCTCTTCTTCCACGTGCTCACTCCCATTGGTCTCATCCTTTCCCTTATCCTCTTGGTCCCCACTCCCTTTTCCTTCTCTATTCCAGCCTTTGGTCCCCACATTTGCTCCCCCTTCTTTTGTCCCTTCCCCACTTACTCCTCTTTCCTTTGGTCCTATTTCTTGCATCAAACCTTCCCCACTTTGTCCTCCTTCATTTGGTCCCATTTCTAGCACTAAATCGCCCCACTTCCTCCTCCTTCCTTTTTTCAGATGTTGTGGTTGAATTTTTAGCTCACTCTAATTAAGTTTTCTATACATTGTATTTTTTTTTAAAAAAAAAAAATTATTTAATTTTTGAGCTTACAAATTTAATTTTATTAGTAGTTAATAATTTAATTTTCTCAATATATTTTATATTTAATTTATTATGAAATTTGAACAAATTATTCTCATTTTTATACGCTGAAAAATAATTGAGATAAATTTAAATGTTGTTATATATAGGTTGTATGTGAAAATATGTAGTAGTTATAATTCTTAGCTATTGTGTTATTTGTTATTAATGAGTTGCATAAGTAAAGCAATTATTTGTTTTCATACTTGTATTTTATTTTTTGGCTTGTAATGGTTTCTAATTTACCTATGATATGTGTTGGCAAATATGATTTTGTTATGAGTTGTGAAAAATTATTGTGATATGCTGGATTAATTGATTGATTATTTGTCAAGTATAAGAGAGGGCTTAAGACTTAGAAAACTTCCATCTTTAAGAATCAAGTATAATTAATTGATTGATTATTGTGATTATTTTAAAATAAATAGAAAAAGATAAAAGTAATTAGTAAATGCAATAGTCAATCAACTAACCACTTTTTCAAAATAAGTTGAAGGTATAGATGGATAAAAAATGGATGTCATTTGATCGGTGTTCAAAGGAATACATAGATGGGGTGAAAGAGTTTATTAGATTTGTAATCAAGCATACAAAAGATCCTAACAAAATCTTTTGTCCTTACTTGTTGTTATGGAAAGTGGACTATTCCACTTGATTTGCCAGATCATTTAGTGTGTCATGGAATTGATCAAACATATACATGATGGATAAGCCATGATGAGACAGATGATGTATGTAGTGATCGGGTGCAAACCATGAGTGGTGCTTTGAATGAGTTTGACCCAAGCATGTGTGATGAGGATGATGGTCTTAAAGAAATGCTAAAGGCGGTCAAAATGGTTGCTTCATAATTTTCCTAAAGAATTTGAGAATTTGAAAGGTGATGCAGAGAAACCATTATATGCCGATAGTACTAAATACACAAGATTGCTAGCGTGTTGAAATTGTAAAACTTTAAAGCGTGCTTTGAAATATTGAGTGATTCGGGTTTCACTGTACTACTTGAACTTTTGCAAGATATGCTTCCATAAGAAAATGAACTTCCTACCAAGACACACAATGCTAGTTGCACTAATAAAAAGGTGAAATTCCTAGTGAAGAAGCAAGAAGAGTTGCAGAATATTGTGTAAGTATTGGATTATACAATAAAGAAATAGATTTACTTAAATGATTCTATTTTATAATAAGTAATAGTGTTGTAATTTTTTTTGTGTGATACCGACCAATGACACAAGAGATGCTAGAGTTGGCACAATATGTCGGTCATGATGATTTGCTAAGCATAGTGTTAGATTTACCTGAGTATAATGGTCATGTTTGGGGTGATGGTTTTGTAGTCACACATACATCATACTTCAAACGCCAAAAGTGATCCAACAAAAGTGACTTTTTGCAGTTGAGACAGGAGATGAATTTCGTCATGCATCAAATGCAAACACAATTTTACTAACAAATCCATTTGATGCAAGAACAAAATGCACATTTGAGGACTTAAATTGACAACTTAGTGCAATGTATGTAGGGCAACATGTAATGTCCTCTATTTTATTTAAAAAAATCTTTTTAAGGGTTTGATCAAACCATTCATCATTTATCAAAATATTCAAAATAAACCATAGTATGCAAAATGAGCCTTAACGTGGCAATATAAAATAATCCAACATATACTAAAAAGATGGAAGCACTACTGTTAGTAGAAGTAGCTTAAGCTTATGAAGTCTTCCCTGATAGACCCGTATGAGAACTATCACTTGAAAAATAGTAACCATCAATCCATCTAATAAAGCATACAAGTAATTTCCCGTGAGGTGTCAAGTGAGATATTTTAAAATCATAGCATTATTAAAAATGTCACATGGCGACATATATGTATATATCAATTCACAATATAATATCAATATCTCATTTTTCATATTTAGCACATAAGTAAGAAGAGTCAATACACAAGAATTTAATCTCGATCCTCCCTTATTTCCTTCCTGCCTTATTTCCTCTGACTGAACCCATGGGCTAGTACTCACCCATATGACTGTTAGTTCAACTCAACAAGCTCACGGATCAAGTGATATGGACGCCAAAATCCACAAAGCACAAGACAGGACCATGGGTTCCCCCTCTAATGTACTAGTGGGGTGTCAAGGCCTTATTAAACACAAATTGGCCAAAGGACTAACTAGTGTGCACTTGGAAGCCTACCACCTTATTTCCTCTTTTTGTACAATATTTCACCCTCTTATTTCCTCTTTGAATAATCTCTCGTCAAATCCACATTCGCCATCCCTTCTTATATAAATACTTGATATAAAATGACAAAGGATTATCATATACCATTATTAATTCCTAAGTTATCAATGGAATATTTCTAATCTCATAATTCCACGCAAATTCATATAATATAATATCACTCATTATTTCTCCATGAAAATAAATCCCATAAGGCAATTGCATTATCAACATAGTTTTATATAATTAAAAATCACTCACAAATATCATACAAGCATGCACAACAAGAGGAAAGTTGTTACCTCTCGCCACAGCCAATTATTACCATATTGCTCATAATCCAATAGCTCAAACACACACCAAAATAAATCTCATAACACCCAAATAACCTCCTTGTTCTCTTCTAACTCTCTTCCTCTATCTATTTTTCTCACACTCTTGCTCTCTCTCCCGTTGTGAGTGTGTGGGGCTATTTATAATATCCCCCACCCCACAATATCTCGCCGTCCACTATCTTTATATTATATAATAAATATATAATAATAATATTATTATCACAATATCCGCGTCCATCTATCTTTATATTATATAATAAATATATAATAATAATATTATTATTATTACTACTACACTACTACTACTACTACTACTATCCGCCGTCCACTATCTTTACTACTACTAGTTTATTATAATATATATTATTTTATCTACTACTACTACTAGTTTATTATACAATAATATATATATTGTTTTTTTAATTATTTTTATCAATTCTCCCTTTTTAATTATAATTAAATCCTAAAAATAAAATTAGGATATTACAACTCTCCTCTCCTAAATAGAATTTTGTCCCAAAATTTAAATAAGACAAACCACATCACAAGATTCTAATATAACATCATCAAAGTCAAAATAACATTGCCAAAATACAATGGTATGCCGACACATCAAAACAAACAAAATTACCAACACAAACAAAATCACCACGTCATACAAATTTGATCACAACACAACACAACGACAAATATCAATACTACCACAACACCTAAGAATACCTAACCAAAAAAGTTAGGGAAATCAAGCCGCATTCGCTCTTCGTTTCCCAAATAGTATCAATGGGAGACATACCCTTCCAGAAAAATTAAGGAGAAAAATTGTTCTATTTCGCCACTGCTTGTCTTTTACATCAAGGATCCTTTCTGGGTCAAGTATGTATATAGGTCAAATTCTCTCTCAATTCGACCTCTTCAGGCTCAATTGCATAGGTAGGATCTAGATGATATTTCTTAAGATGTGATAGTGGAACACATTGTGTCCACTCGACAGGTGCTATGGCAAGGAAATTCGATAAGTAATTGGTCCAATTCGCTCCAAAATCTCACCCAATGAATAGTGGAGTTAACTTCTTGGCTTTAATAGATATGTTAATACCAGTTACTGGTAAAACCTTAAAAATATTGATCACCCACTCCAAAGTCCAAAGGTTTACGTCTCTTATCAGTGTAGCTCTTTTGTCTGCTTTTTTGAGCGGTCAACAACTATGGCAAATCATCTTAATTTTCTTTGTGGTTTTGTCTACCAAATATGGTGCAATCACAATTCTCTCGCTCAATTCAGTCAAACAAAGAGGTGATCTACACTTTCTGTCGTACAATGCCTCAAAAGTAGTCATCTGAATGCTCGAGTGAAAACTATTATTGTAAGTAAATTCTGCTAAAGGCAGGTGATGATTCCAATTACCAAGTAGCTCAATGGCACAAGCCCTTAGCCTATCCTTAAGGGTCTATATCGTCCTCTCTATTTGACCATTAGTCTATGGATGATAATTCATACCATATTTCAACCTAGTCCCTATATTCTCTTGTAACGCCTTCCAAAAATTTGATGTGAACCTCGTATCACGGTTTGACATGATCTCTGAGACTACACCATGCAACCTGACAATCCAATCCACATACAACTGAGCTAACCTCTCTAAACTACATCATATATGAATCGAAAGGAAATAAGCTGACTTCGTCAATCTTTTTATAATGACCCATATGGCGTTATGGTGTGTTGTAGTCTTCCGCAATCCCATAATAAAATCCATAGAAATGTTGTCCCACTTCCACTGGGGAACCTCTAAAGGTTGAAGTAGCCTTAAAGGCTTTTGATGCTCGACCTTCACCTTCTGACTAGTCAGACACTTCATTCTAAAGTTTGTCACATCACGCTTTATCATGGGCCACCAATACCCTTGCTTTAGATCTCGGTACATCATAGTTATTCCCGAATGAATGGTATACTTGCTTTAATAAGTCTCTTCAAGAATTGTCTTCTTGATTTCCTCGTTGTCTGGGACACAAATCCTCTTATTGTACCTCAATATACTTATATCCCCATTATCATAATCAGATACTTCACCATTCTTAAACTCTTTTATGATCCTTAACAATCGGTCATCTTCCATCTGAGCCATTCTCAAATCACCATAAAGATCAAAATTCCCTAGTACCATACTCATAATCACCTCTGATTTTTGTTTAAGATAAACCTTAGACAATCCTTCTAAGAGGTTATGCTCAGTAACACACATTTGAAACATGTGCATTTACTTTCGGCTCAAGGCATATAGAACTACATTCACTTTCCCTGGATGATACTTTAGCTCAAAATCATAATCTTTCAAGCATTCCATCTTTTTCTCTGCTGGTTGTTCAACTCCTTCTGATCTACAAGATACTTGAAGCTCTTATGGTCACTGAAGATATTGAATTGAGCTCCGTATAGGAAATGCCTTGATAATTGAATATTTCATACACTTATTTTTATCTCTTAATTAATAATTTAGGACTCTTTAGTTAATAAATAATGGCTTTTATACTTATTTGGGCATTGGGCCTTTTATTATATTTTAGCCATTTTTAATAATAAAATTTTAGTTTTACATTACTTCACTATTTTTATCTTAACTCTTGAACCGACATCGGATTTGCCTCATTCTTGTTTCATATTTCAGATGATTTAAAGAGCTACAATTGTTATAAAGACATGAAGGGCCAATTCGGACAAGAGGGCGGTTGATTTTAGAGCCGAAGTCAAATGTATAGTCCTGGATTTTTATTTGGGCTCAAATTTTGCAACTTAAGCCCAATTTTTATTTCTTTTCCGTTTTGGGCTTGAACTGAATTATGGATTGGAGCCCCATTTCATTTTTTCCATTTTAGGTTAAGTTAGATGGTAGCCACAAACACTTTGTCATTCACGTTTTTACACATTTTTGGATTAAACACAGAAGTTTCATTTTCTCTGCAATGTTCTTCGTGTTCTTCGTCTGTTCTTCATTTTTTCCAGCTATGCTTGGCTGAGCTTCTATGATTAACCCAACATTGAGGATTCCATGATTCGTCTAGAGAGCTTGTGCATAATTGGTAATTTCACTCGTTTCTGTTTTCATCTTATCGGATTCGATTTCTGGAAATAGTTCGAAGATTATATTTAATATTCAGTTTGGTTCATCCCAAGGACTGAGTTCGAACTAGGTTCCAGTGTTATTGTGCGATCGCACAGTGAGACGCTATTGTTTGGACAGATGCTAGGCAATTGTCTACTCGAGGGATTTTCTAGACGAATGCAGAGATTTCGATTTGTCAAAAACCAAACGCAAGTTCATTCATATTTCGTTTGGAAGTCTATGGAATCTGGATGTTGGGTTGATCAATTTTAATATGATTATTTTCATTTCGTTCTGTTTCTGTTTATTTCGTTTTTATTCTGTTTGAACCAAAAACCCCCGATTTTTAGTGTTTTTGTTTCGCTTTTATTGTCCATTCAAACCCGCTGTGAATTCGTTGGGAAAATGACCTAGGTTCAATATTACTGCAAATCTTTTATTGAATTTGGTTATTTTCATAGACATGGCAAATCTCTGTCAAAATATGGCGCCGCTACCGGGGAATTTGCATCGGTTTGATTAGTAACAGTAGTGTAAATAGTGTCGTTTCGGTGGTTCGGGTGTCTGGACAAAAATTTTTCTGACCCAAATTACTCAAACCAGGTCTTATTCACAAAGAATTGGGTTTTCTAAGAAAGACATACTTCCAAATAGGAAGTGTGTTCTGCCCTATTTTGCCCAAATTCCAACGTGCCGGTGCGAACAAGCAAGGTCCCGAGCGCAAACGCGCGAAAGCAACAAGGCCTGAGCTAGCGCGAAAGCAGTTGTGCGTTAGACAATTGAATTGATCGTGTCATGTGCAACGTCCATCAATGATGGTTCATTAATGTCCATTGATTTAGGCTCCTTCTCCCTTCCCAACTACGAATTAGTGAGTGGAGAATTGTTTGAGCTTCAACAGGTTATACTTTAACATTAGCTTAAGCCTACCTTTTGATTGGATTTGCTCCATTTAACACCCGCCCATCTTTCTTCCCATTCTGGTTGGTGGATAGAGATATAATTGAGCTGAGAACCCTATTACTATGACTGGCATACGGAATCTCTACTTTTCTGGGATCCCAGGCTTTTCCAAATGGTGGCGATTTCATCAGTGTCACTAGGTTTGAAGGATGTGCAAAAATTCCAACGTTTAGACCACTTTTTCGTTGTTTTTAGTTTCGGTTTTATGATTTCTACTAGGTCATTTTTTCGGAGTATCTCCGATTGGTCTGAAATTTTGCCACTTGGTAGAAAATGGTCAAATAATCAAGACACAATGCTTCCGCTTGCGGTCTTGAGATTTTAGCAAAATTCCATTGTTTAGACAACTTTTTCAAATTTTGAAGTTTTTTTATTCCATTTTTGGGTTCCCCAATAGATTTTAGCAAAATTACGAAATTTTACTCATTTGATAGTGTTTTGGACTTGTTTTGGTCAATTTCTAACATAGGTTTTTGCTTTTTATGTTTTGGTTTTTGTGTTGTCTTAGTGTTTTTCTACTTTTTACCACTTATGGTGTGGCATTTTTGTAATTCTGAGTGTCTTGTGGCATTTTTGTAATTCTGAGTATTTGCCAATTCTGCCTTGTGTTTATGCTCCATGAGTACTAGGAGTACTACTAATTCTTAGGAGACTTGTTGCCATTTGATCCTGACATAGAAAGAACAATTCTTATTGCTAGAAGAGTTGTTAGGCTAAGTTATAGGATTAATACTAAATTGGAAATTGAACTTGAGTCTCATTGTGACAATTCTGATTGTGTCCATTCTGTTGATCTTTCTGATTGTGTTTCTGATAGTCTTTTTGTTTTCACTGATTCTAGTAGCAATTTTGCTAACTCAGAAATTATGGCAGAAGAACAAGCAAATCGTGCTACTTTAAAGGAATTGGCTGCACCTGATGTTAATTATCAACCTTTGTGCATCCAATATCCTGACCTTACTGCTAACTTTGAACTTAAATCTGGTCTAGTACACTTGTTGCCTAAGTTTCATGGTCTTGCAAGTGAGTGCCCCATTAAACATTTGAAGGAATTCCATGTAGTGTGCAGCACAATGAAACCGCAGGCCATTGATGAAGATCATATCAAGCTGAGAACTTTTCCTTTCTCATTGGAAGGTGGAGCTAAGGACTGGTTGTTTTACCTTTAGCCCTCATCTATTGGGAGCTGGATTGCTATTCAGAGGTTATTTCTTGAAAAATATTTCCCTGCCTCAAGAGCCACTTCGATCAAGAAGAAAATTAGTGACATTAAACAAGCTAATGGGGAGACTATGCATGAGTACTGGGAGAGGTTCAAAAGGTTATGTGCAAGCTGCCTATACCACCAATCTCTGAGCAACTCTTGATTACCTATTTCTATGAGGGTCTGCTACCTGTAGACAGAGGTTTGGTGGATGTTTCTAGTGGTAGGGATCTGAGTAACAAGACACCTGAAGATGCCTGAGACTTGATATCCACTATGGTAGCTAACTCTCAGTAGTTTGGCACCAGGGCCAACAATACTCCTGTTTACTAGATTCAAGCACCTCCAATCCAATACAATTCTTAGACATTAGAGACTAAACTTGATGATCTGACTTCCCTTGTGAGGCAGTTGGCAGTGACACAGACAGTACAGTCTTCCCCTCCTCAGATTGGGTACTCATGTGGGTTCTGTTTTGACCCTGATTGTAACATCCCAATTTTTATTAAGGTAATTAAATGTTTTAGGATGTGATCTATTATATAATTTGAGGTGTAGAAAATACTTAGAAAAATAAAGTGAGAGTTAAAGAAAATATTGTAGGTTTATTTGTTAAATATTGGAATTTTATCTAGACTATAATAATAATAATAATAGGTAAATGTCTATTGATGCTTGTATATTTTTGAAACCCTTGATTTTGCATGGAATGAGTTTGGACGTGCATGTATATGTAGGTGTTTTATTAAACCACCAATTAAATAATAGACTTTATGTACAATGGATTGGAATTGGTAATATAATATATATATATATATATATATATATATTAAAAGAAGTGTGGGACGGAGGGTTATGTGTGTGAAGTGTTGCTCAGATTTATGTGTGTGAAAAGAATTAAAAAAAAAATGCACCCCTCAAAAGTGGTCAAGCACGTAATGTAACTAGAATAATAAAGTAATGGAATGCATGGCCATGGACCACGTGATTGCATTGTGTGTGTGAATATGTATGTATATATTTTAATGTTGTAAGGGAGTTCATGTCGAGTTGGTAGCATGCGTGGGGCCAAGGGATTTGAAATAAATAAATAATATATATAATCTATGTATGCACTCTAGAGGAGGAAAGATATAGGGAAGGAATATTATTATTACTTTTCATCGATTAGCAAAGCATGCGTGATGATGTAAGGGAATTTTCGATAAAATTATATGTGTACATATTCATAGTGGACAAAGAAACGCATGGGCCGCTACTCGTTTTTAAAATCTGTGTGGGTGTGAAAAGCATAAACCCACGCTCACCAAAAAATCTAGGGCGAGATAGTGGGACTTGCGAAAAACAAAATAATAAAATACACAAACCCACACCAACAGCCCGATGAAATGCAGTCTGAAGTATTATATACCTCCTCTATCAGCCCGTTTTAGTTGTTGGCATTTGCAAGGTTCTGGTCTCAGCGTTTTGGAGTTGTGTAGGCTTTCGTTCCACTGTTTTATTGCTATTCCAGATATAAGGCAAGTTTATCAGATAATTTAGATGACTAAACTGATTTCTTTTCAATTAAATTTCTTCACCAAAATTGTTCTTCATATTTTTCTTATTCTAATGAGGGTGTTGGTTCACTGATTAGTAAAATTTTTGGGTTTGACTTTTAGAATATTTCTGAGTTTTAACAATAGATGACCATATTTATATAAAAGGTGATCAACAACTAATTTTAACCGATTTAAAATTATTATTTGGTTATTGTAAGAATTTAAAATAAACTTTTCTTCTAATAAGTTTAGTATTTATATTCTACGGATATTTTTACCAATTAAATTTGATATAAATAATTTAATTTCGTTAACGAAGTATTATTGGAATTTTAATAGATTAAGATGTCATTTCAAAATTTTTAGTACTAACTATCATTTCGAAATTTGGAGTATTAAAATGTTCTTTTCAGCTTTTATTATTAAAAATACTTTATTGCTGAATTTATACATTTTGAGCCACATAAAATTATAAGTAATGGTTTTAATTATGTCTAGGCTTAAAGAATTATTGGTTTGTGTTCACATAAGACATGTAAGGTATATTTAATTGGGTTAGGATGTTGAGGAGAGCAAGTGTAGAGGAAATTAGACTTTTGGGAATTTAATGTATTTATTATTATTTGAGGTTGATTGTTATCTACATTTATAATGTAGAGTTTCTTGATCGGTGATTGTTCGTACCCTATCCGTCGAATTAAGTTTGAGCTTGGAGTTAAGGTAACCGGGATTAATTTATTTTATATGCCTGCTTTGGACTGTAAGGGTTTCTAAACCTTACTTTTATAATTACTATTTGTATGAGTTTTGAAATTTATATGTATGTTGAATATGAAATTATCTCGGTGAAGCGAAGTGTATTTTTCAACCAGTATACATATGTGGATATTTATGTTGAGTCTTTTATTGTTGTGATGGTTATAGTATGTATTGTGGAATACTGTATATGGATTAATTAATTGTGAAAGTGTTGATGTTATTGTTGTGATGGCTGTAGTATGTGTTGTGGAATAATGTATATGGGCTAATTAATTGTGAAAGTATTTTTGTGATGAAATTAGTTGATATGTTGAATTTGGAAAAAATAATGATTTGGAAGCTCATATTAATGTTACCTTGTGGAGGACATGTTGGGTTGTGTGGAAGAGATGTGAGGGTGAAATTGTGCCCATTGGCTCTCTCATATTCCCGGCCCGGATTTGAGTTGAGTGTTTTGGGCGGACACCTCCTCATTACGGTATATTGGTGGGGGGTTTGTGGGAAATATTTTGTACCCTAGACCCCTAAGTGGTAGCATGGGAGGGGACAAGTATCCTTGAAGTGATAGCTAACCTTGGCCGGGTTTACTAGCACGATGGACGATCCACGTCCACGAGGAAATAAGGAGGAGCAGGATGGAAGAGTGGGGATGGTTAATTGTTAGTGTTATTGTTATTGTGTATTAAACATTTTACCTGTTGTTATTTTTGTGATTATTTAATTATTGAAATTATTATAATATTATTAGTAAACCTGCTTCTCTGACTTGCAATCCTTTCTTGCATATTTTATAAATTAATTTTGGTTACGGGGACTTTATGTCTCACCCCGTTGTTATTAATATTTTTCAGGCGAGACCTCTAATTTCACTAGAGGCCAAGGGAAGCAATCAAAGGCTTAGTAGTTCTAAAATTTGTAGGCCTCTTTTGGTGTTAATGTTGTTTCGATTATCATATTGCCATTCTAGGGCCCTCATGTTTTGGATCATATCTTCTGTTTGAGTAACTGTTTTCGTAAGGACTGTTTAACTGCTATTGGGCCAGAGGCCTTGCTTTATAAATACTCTGATGACTTTGGTGGATCCACAATTATGTTTTGTGATGAAATTAATTTCTGTTATGTTATGATGTGGAGTTTAATACTGTGAAACTCGTGGGCTTCATATTAATCCATTTGTTAGTTGTGCCCAGAGTTAAGAATTTTCTCGTAGCGAGTTTGTGGGCGGATTTGTACCCTGGACTCTGAGTTTGTGGGCGGAATTTGTGCCCTGGACTCCAGGTTTGTGGGCGAGTGTTGTGCCCTGAACCCGATATGTGTGATATTAAAAGAAAAACTTTTCTCCACTATTGCTTGTTAAAGGGATTTTGTAAAACTATCATGATTTATTGTTTTTGTGAGGAAAGGGTCTTTTCACTGATCATTCTACTGACTTTTGCCCTACATTGCATGATCCTGCTTATTAAGACCATTCAGTAGCTGCAGTGGGTATTTTTCTTGGAAATCCACATTACCAACAGAATAATGCACTTTCTAATACCTACAATCCTGGTTGGAGAAATCACCCCAACTTTCGCTGGAACCATAATCAGAACCAGAGTAACCAGTATCAGCAGAATTCTGAGAATTACCAGCAGAGACAGTACAAACCACAGAATTTCTAGCAGCAATCTGCACCTCCTTTGCTAGCACCACCATCTCGACCAGCTATATGTGCACCTCCACAAGCGGCACAACAACAAGCTAGTAATAGTGGTTCCTCATTGGAGGATATGATGAAGCAATTTGCCACAAATACTATGCAGTTCCAACAGCAAACTGAGACTTCCATTCAGAGTTTTCAAACTCAGATTGGCCAGTTGGCAACATCACTGAATCAGCTTCAACCTCAGGGATCCAACACTCTTCCTTCACAGAAAATTCCCAATCCTAAAGGGAATGTGAGTGCGATTACCTTATGGTCTTGCAAGCAATTGGAGGAATCTAAACAAGCTACAGATGTGACTTCCACATCAGAAAAAGAGTTAGAAAATGTGAAGACTGACTCTAAAAATAATGCAGTCAAACAAATTCCTAAATATGCCAAGTTTCTGAAGGAGTTGTGTACCAACAAGAGGCGACTGAAGGGAAATGAATGAGTGATTTGAACCAGAATGTATCTACACTCATCCAGCCTACCATGCCTCGCAAGTGTAAAGATCTAGGGACATTTTCTATCCCTCGCACTATTGGTAATTATAGATTTGATGATTGCATGCTAGATTTAGGTGCTTCTATTAATGTCATGCCTGCATCTGTTTATATATCTCTTGGTCTTGGTCCCTTGCATCCTACTGGTGTTGTTGTTCAGTTAGCTAATAGGAGTAATGCTCATGCTTCTGGTTTAGTTAAAGATGTATTAGTCAAAGTTAATGAATTGATATTCCCTGCTAATTTTTACATCTTAGATATGGAGGATGAGTTTCCTAGTAGTAGGTCACCAATCATTCTAGGGAGGCCTTTCATGAAAACAACTAGGACTAAGATAGATGTGCATTCTGGTACTCTTTCCATGAAGTTTGGTGATATTTATGTGAATTTCAATATCTTTGATGCCATGAAATATCCTAGGGAAGAGCATTCAGTTTTCTGCATTGATGTGATTGATGATGTTGTGGATGATGTTCTTGCTGATTGGTATGCTGATTGCCCTGATTTTGCATCTGGAAGTGATTCTTCAATTTGTGCATGTGTTGATAATGAATAGTGCTTTGTTTGCACCGATTTGGTTAATGCTGCATTATTTGGTGATTTTGACTTGCTTAGTGATGCTGCATTACTCGTGGATTCTGATGTTGATTCTGATTTTGAGCTTCATCCTGACCCTGATGTGCATCCTGAGTCTATGCTTGATTCTGATTTTGATGAACTAAATTCTGATGTTAACATTGAGTTGTACAGACACAGTTCTTCTTCTGCTTTTTTGAATGTGGTTTCAGGCATTTTCAATGTGATGACATCAGAGTTGTTGCAACAACCGGCCAAGCTTCTCCCCTCCACTGAGCAACCACCTAAACTTGAGTTGAAATCCCTTCCAGATCACCTGAAGTATGCATTTCTGGAGGTGGATGAACAATTGCCAGTCATTGTGGCAAATAATCTTCTTCCTGACCAAGAAAAGAAGCTGCTAAGCTTATTGAGGGCGAACAAGAAAGCCATTGGGTGGACATTATCTGACATCGTTGGCATTAGCCCTTCCATGTGTATGCATCGAATTCTGTTGGAAGAGGAAGCTAAGCGGGTGAGGCAACCCTAGAGACGCCTTAATCCCCTTATCCTTGATATGGTGAAGAAGGAGGTCACTAAGCTTCTACAAGCTGGTATCATCTGTTAGTTCTCTATGTGTTTTGATGATAATTGAAAATTGTAAACACAATTTGAAGTTTGTCTTTGGTAAGTTGAAAAAATTACTGTCAAAGGCAAACTCGAGTATTGGTCTCAATACTCGAGTATTGACTTGACATAGAGTAGCTCAATTTTATTAAACAAAGCAATACTCAAGTTTCCATTTGAAAACTCAAGTATTGAACTTACAGAGAGCACTCCAAGTTTTTCACCCTGAGCCAAACTTGAGATTGGTTTGAATACTCGAGTATGCATCATACAGAGACTCTTTCAATATTTCCTAAATTTTTCAAAACTCAAGTATCCATTTGAAAACTCAAGTATTGGTCCTACAGAGAGTCACCAAAGTTTTCAACTTGAGAAAACTCGAGTATGGGTCTGGATACTCGAGTATCGGATTGACAGAAAGTTTTCAAGTTTTACACATGTTTTGAAAACTCAAGTATCATTTTGAAAACTCAAGTATTGACTTGGCATAGACTTCTCAAAGTTTTCAAAATCTCTGAATACTCGAGTATTGATTTAGAAACTTGAGTATCGGGCATACAGAGAGCTTTGCTCTTTTTCAATATTTTGAAAACTCAAGTATCAATTTGAAAACTCAAGTATTGACTTTGCATAGATTTCTCAAAGTTTTTCAAAATCTCTGAATACTCGAGTATGGACTTAGAAACTCGAGTATCGGGCATACAGAGAGCTTTGCTTCTTTTTCAATGAGTTGGAAACTCAAGTATTGAAATGAAAACTCAAGTATTGAGGTTTTGGACTTAAACTTATTTTCACATCAAAAGTCCAAAACTCGAGTTTGGATTTGGAAAGTCGAGTTTTGTTCCCATTCAAAGATATGGTCCAAAGCTCAAATCACGACGTTCCTCTCTGGAAGAAGAATACTCAAGTATGCTCATGGATACTCAAGTATTGATATTAGTGCACAGTGACAAACTCGAGTATTGAAGAACATACTCGAGTATGAGTCGCAGTATTTGAAAATCAAATCTGACGAATTTGTGAAATCTTCTTGTTTGATCTTAATACTTCTCCTCTACATTCACTACTATTCTTAACTATGTTTAATCAGTTTGTTAGTGAGTTACAGATGAATTAGAGGACATTAAATGAAGATTTGAACAAAAGCAAAAAGCAATGTCAGAACATTAAATGCAAGTCCAGAAACTTGCATCCTTTTGAGCCATCATTCTCTACACATTGAAAATGGATTAATGTCTGCTTTCCCTAAGCAGTAGCTGCTCTTCCAATGGGTCTATTACAAGGAAAGTCAACACTAATCCTTTGGACAAAAGGAATTAACTGAAGAGTAGAGAGAGAAGACATCAAAGTGCCTCCAACAGCTAGATTAGTGCACCAACGTATATAATGGAGTTAGCAACGGTTATTTAATGCTCTCTTAGTATAAATAAAGTAGCATTCAATTCTTCTCAACAACACATCTACTGAAAATGAATTGCATTCAAGTTTGCCAACTACTCTTTCAGTTTTCACCTATAAAGTATCTTTTGATTCATTGATCTTCAGTGTTTATCTTTATCTACTCTTAGAGAGAGTTCATTGATTGTAAATCATTTATTGTGAGCATCTCAAGTCTGGGGACTTGGAGATTGGGATATTGATTTCAACTTGTAAGGGGGAGTAAGTTCTAGTGAGATAATTACTCTTGAGTTATAGAGTGTGTAATCAATCGGTAGAGTGAAATCCCATAGTGTCTGGGGACTGGACGTAGGTCAAGAGATTGGACCGAACTAGTATAAGTTTCTCATGTCTTGCTATTCTTCCCTATACTCTGTCTAGCTCTGTTTTAGTGTTAAAAAATAGAGCAATCTGAAAAGATTTTTAAAATCCCCAATTCACCCCCTCTTGGTGATTAAGCTCCATTTTCATCATCTATCCCATTTCTGATAGTCAGTGGGTTAGCCCGGTCTAGGTGGTTCCTAAGAAATACGGAGTCACTATGGTAGCCAATCGTAAGAATGAGCTCATTCCTACTCGAGTTTAGAATAGTTGGAGAGTTTGCATCGACTATAGGAGACTCAACCAAGCCACTCGCAAGGATCCTTACCCTCTACCTTTCATTGATAAGATGTTAGAGCAATTGGCTGGTAAGTCTCATTACTGCTTCCTCGATGGCTACTCTAGATACTTCTAGATCCATATTGCTCCTGAGGATCAGGAGAAGATGACCTTCACATGCTCCTTTGGGACATATACTTACAGAAGGATAACTTTTGGCCTCTACAAAGCACCTGGCACCTTTCAGTGTTGTATGGTAAGTATCTTCTTTGAGTTTCTAGAGGACTGCATGGAGGTTTTTATGGATGACTTAACTGTTTATGGGTATGATTTTGATGCATGCTTAGCTAATCTATCTAGAGTTTTGCATAGGTGCATTGAATATAATCTTGTACTGAATTACGAAAAGTGTCACTTTATGGTTGAGTCGAGTATAGTCTTGGGACACATAGTGTTTAGGAAAGGAATTGAGGTAGACCCTGCTAAGATAGATGTAATTATTGCTTTGCCTTACCCCGCATCTATGTGAGAAGTTCGATCTTTTCTTGGTCATGCAGGTTTCTATCGGCATTTCAGCAAGACTGCTCAACCTTGGTCCAACCTTCTGCATAAGGACACTGACTTTGTATTTGATGATGAGTGCAAGGCGGCCTTCAATCACTTGAAGCGTTGCTTGACCTTGTCCCCAGTGATCCAGCCCCCAGATTTGTACCTTCCCTTCGAGTTGATGTGCGATGCTTCCAACTATGCGGTTGGTGCTATATTGGCACAGCGGGTCGACAGAGCATTTCATGTCATTGCATATACCTCCAAGACTATAGATCCTGCCCAGTCTAATTAAACCACTACTGAAAAGGAGTTGTTGGCTATTGTATATTCTTTTGATAAGTTTAGGTCATATCTGCTAGCAAGTAGAGTAATTGTTTTTCTGACCATGCTGCTTTAAAGTTTCTTTTGAAAAAAGCATATGCTAAGCCATGACTCATCCGATGGATGTTATTTCTCCAAGAGTCTGATGTTGAGATTTGAGACAGAAGTGGAACATAAAACTAGATAGCTGACCACTTGAGTCGTATCACCCATTCTCCCTTTCACCCTTTTTATATTTGGAACGATTTCCCTAATGAGCAGCTTCTACAACTGCAAGGTAAGCTTCCATGGTATGCCGATCTAGTTAACTACTTGGTAGTTGGTGTTTTTCTTGTAGACTCTACTAGGGCCCAAACCTTTAAATTAAAGAGTGAGTCTAAATAGTATGTTTGGGATGACCCTTATCTGTGGAAATTTTGTAGTGACCAAATAGTTAGGAGATGTGTGCCTGATCATAAGTTTCACTCTATATTGCATTTTGCTCATGCTTCTGCCTGTAGTGGTCACTTTGGACCCCAAAGAACTGCTAGGAAAGTGTTAGATAGTGGATTATTTTGGCCTTCCCTATTTCATGATTCCCATTTATTTTGTAAGTCATGTGATAACTATTAGAGGGCAGGGAGTATTTCCGTAGGCATGAGATGCCCCAGAGCCCTATACTGTTTCTGAGATATTTGATGTCGGGGGTATTGATTTTATGGGTCCATTTCCTGTTTCTCATGGTTATACTTACATACTGCTGGATGTTGATTATGTCTCAAAATGGGTTGAGGCGAAAGCCACCCGGACATATGATTCTTCTATGGTGGTGGATTTGGTTAGGTCTAACATTTTATGCAAGTTTGGTATTCCTAGAGCTATTATCAGTGACCAGGGTTCCCATTTTTGCAATTGAAGCATGGGTGCCTTGTTACGCAAGTATGGAGTGCTTCACAAGGTCTCCACAACATACCATCCTCAGACCAATGGTCAAGCTGAAGTCTCAAATAGAAAGATTAAGCAAATCCTTCAGAAGACTGTTAACTCTACCTAGAAATATTGGAGTAAGCGACTAGATGATGCTTTGTGGGCCTATCATATCGCCTACAAGACCCCGATTGGGATGTCTCCCCATCGGCTTGTCTTTGGTAAGGCATGTCTTCTTCCGGTTGAGTTGGAGATCAAGCCTATTGGGCCATTAAGCAGTGTAACATGGATTTGGTTAAGTCTAGGATGGAACAGAAGCTACAGTTGCAAGAGTTAGATAAGCTTAGATTGGATGCCTATGAGAGTTCGCGGTTGTATATGGAAAATACTAAGGTGTCCATGATAAGCATATTCTGAGGGAAGAATTTTCTGTGGGCCATAAAGTTCTTCTGTTTAACTCCCATTTGAAGTTTATGCCTGGTAAACTTCGATCTAAATGGGTTGGTCCTTTTGTGATCACTAACATATTTCCATTTGGTGTTGTTGGGTTATGTGATCCACCCACAGGACATACCTTCAAGGTAAATGAGCATCGCCTCAAGCAATTGCTTGAGGGATCTCAGCAGCAGCCTGAGGAAGCAAAGATTCTCCTCATTGATGCCACTTATCCTCCATAAACCCCTTGAGGAGTATTCTTCTTTCTTCCCCCTCTTTCTTTTATTTGTTTCCATTTTTCCACTTTGCTTTTTGAAAATAAATACAGTCTCTTTTTCTATGATTGCTGCATATTATGAACTTGGACTTTTTGGTTTTAATGGATCATTCTGTTTGGTCTGCAATTCTTGACTCTTTGATTACATGTCTTGGTAGTTGATCTGAGGTTGGTATTTGACCTTGTGAGGTTTTGGACCTGCATGAATGGAATTCATCTTTTACCATTCTATCTTTCATGTGTGCATCTGCTCATGATTTGTGTTCTCTAGAACTTGCTCCTTTTCTTTTTGAAACTACATTTTTCACTTACGTGCATGAATATGATGGAAGCTTGTTTTCTTTCTTTTCTTTTCCCCACTTTGGCCAAATAACTTTCCCTTGCATTATGTTTCCTTTGCTAGCCGCTTTGTGCCTTTTTGACTCATTCTTTTCTAAGCCACATTACAAATCCCAAGCGTAACATCATTTTATTGCGCACCTTGGAAATTTATTGAGCATTGGTTTCACTTTGGTTATGTGTTTTAATGTGGGGGTTGCTCAAGAGTGCAATAGTTTAAGTGTGGGGGGAGTTATTTGATTTTTTCATTGTGATTATGTATATAGTTTCTAAAAAAAAAAAAAAGGAAAGAAAGAAAAGCAGAAAAAGAGAAAATAAAGAAAGAAAGAAAAAGAAAAGAAATTACATAGAAAGAAAGGAGATATATGAGAAAAATAAAAGTTTTCATACATAGAGAATGATTGTGTTAATCAATGTTCTTTTTAATTTCTTTGATGCTTAGCTTTTCATTCCATACTATTACCTACCTTCACCCTAGCCACATTACAACCTTGAATAATAAGCTCTCTTGATTTGTGCATGCATGTGTTATGAGTATTGGAGACGTATAAATTGAGCAAGCTTATGGTAGAACAATTTTCTTGAGTAGAATTTGAGCGATACACTTATTTACCCTATACACTTGAGAGATTGATTAAGGGCATCCTTTGAGAGACCATCTTGTGTGATCAACATCATTGATTGAGATTGCCATGATTTGTAATTTGAGATGAAAGGATTTTGGTCTTGATTGCTTGGTCTTTTGAAGCTTTGTATCCCTTGTTCGATTTTTGCATTGTTAGTAACTATTAGAAAAGAAGAGTTTTTCGTTATAGTCTTTTTCTTTGAATTTTGCTCAAGAGTGCAAAAAGATAAGTGTGAGGGAATTTGATAATTGGATATTTCATACACTTCTTTTTATCTCGTGATTAATACTTTAGGACTCTTTAGTTAATAAATAATGACTTTTATACTTATTTGGGCATTGGGCCTTTGATTATATTTTAGCCATTTTTAATAATAAAATTTCAGTTTTACATTGCTTCACTATTTTTACCATAACTCTTAAACCAGACATCGGATTTTCCTCATTCTTGTTTCATATTTTAGATGATTCAAAGAGCTACAATTGTTATGAAAACATGAAGGGTGTAACACCCCTACTATTAAGGATTATGTATTTGTAATCACTGTTGAATTAATGAGAAGTATTTATTGTTGATTTAATTATTATTATTTTTTGTAATATTTTATTTGGAATAATAATTATAGAAAGTTGTCAGAATAATGGGAGACAATATGGTGGGCCCTTAAAAGTTCCAAAATGTCGCTTAGTGCAGACAGGGAAAAAGGAGATCATGACGGTGTCTAGATTTGACAAAGAGCAGGCCCAGGGCAAAACACCGGTGTAGAATAAGCCGGTACAATGAAGTGGGTCCGGGAATATTGATTGGACACAGATTCTTGCCTTTGGACAATGACCATGTGCCATCCATGGTCAGGGAAGAGAAAGGGACATTGGAAAAGTCATATGTCAAAAAGCAAGAGTCAGAGTAATGATTACATTTGGACACGTGTCACCACAGGGGTAAAAGAGGAAATGTAAGGGCAAAATAGTCAAATCCTTACCCTTGTGTCATCAAATTCTTCCACCCAGGAGAGAGAAGGAGGAATCAGATGATTTTTTCCATGTTTAGGGCCAAACACAAAATACGGGTCCCATAGGTGATTGACCAGTAAAAAGGGTCGATAAGGACCGATTAGGGGCTTCTTTTGGACTGAATGAGACAAATGTGGGGCCATATTGGATATTCAAGGAGGTGCCACATATGAATGTCCATTCAAGAGAAAATATCTGAAAGGTTGAAGAAAGGTACAAAGAAAAGCATCCTGTTGACTAGCGGGGCCCAGCAAGGACCGGTAGAAGGAGACTGGACTGAATAAAGTAGAAAAGCCTGATAAAATAGATTAGGGAAGATTTGGTTTGTCCCCTTATGCGCCACCTAGCCCTTAAAATAATTAAAAAAATTCTTGGAGAAAAAGAAAAGAAAAAGCAGACCAAAAGTCAACATGTGGGTCCTACTTTCGGGATAAAAAGGGAATAAATCAGAAAAATTGGGAAAAATAAAATAAAAATCATGGGATCTGATTTTTGGGCCCAAGATGGCACCACCTAGCCCTAGGAAACACCTAGAGAGCTTGGGGAAAAGGAAAAGAATAATAAAGAAGTTCCGGGCCAAAACTGGTAATTTTCATAAATTCCGAGCCAAAGTAGGTAATTTTCTCCATTTGAAGAATAAAACCTGATTTGAAAGGAGGGGGATGCGCCACTTGTCCAGACCCTAGAGACTTCTGGATTTTCTTGGGAATTAAGTCAAAAAGCCAGATGAATTTTACTAATTACTGGATAGGATTTTACTTCAGTTATTTTGGACTGCTCAGTTACCATTTTACCTTTATTAAAGGATATTCTCTCTATCTCTCTCTCTCTCTCTTAACCAAGGAGCAAAAAATTTTCAGAAGGAGGGAGAGGTCCAGCCAAGTTTCCATAATCAAGAACAAGTAACCAACCACTTAGATCATCAAAACGAACTTCCAATTCAGGTAAACACCGAAAACCCGAACCTTTGAAACTTGAACTTGTGATTTTCGTTCAAGGGGTTAGGGCATGGTGTTGCAATATGATTTTGGTGTTTTTCATGATCTTAAGGTGTTAAAAACGTGATTTTGTATGGGTTTAAGCTATGGTTTAAGTTTCCGAACTCAAAAACACCGAAAAATCTTAAGAACAAGCTTGCTGCCAATTCTGGGTTTTCTGGGCAGCGAACCTTCAACTGGGTTTTAAAAATAGTAAATGAACTTAGATTGAGCTGAAATTTTACAGGTATAAATTAAACATCTTAAGTTCTACCATGATGTATAATTTTGTATTATTTGGGGTTTTCTACTAAGAAATAAAAATTGTTAAAGTTGGTTCAAAAGACAACAGAGTAATTCTGACCAGGGTGTAAAAAATGGGCTACATGCCAAAATATATGTACTTTTAGTCACTGGATGTTTTTTTTCATGAACATTAGACATCCTAATGGTTCAGATGGAGCTGGTTTCATGTAAATATGATTTGTGTGGAATTTATCAAAAATCATGGAAGTTGGGCCAAACTTACTGGATTTTCTAGAAAATTAATAAAGGGCTCGGTTTTAACTAAAAATGTAAGGGTATTTTTGGAAAATGCTAAAATGAGGCCTTTTGGTGTTGTTAGGGCTGAACCACACATAACCGAGCTAGTGGACCCAATAAAATTATAAGACGGTACAAACCCCACCAAGTAGTAACTGCTTTACTCCGGTACTTTTATGTGTTTTGATGTATGTATTGTGTTGTTTTGCCATGCATGTTTGAATGTTTTGTTGCCAAATATGCATATAGAACATGTTGGGGTTTGAGTCCCCATTGTTTGTGTTCCAAGTGCTGAGGAGTTCGGGGCCTTTCCTTGAGTGGCCGCTCGCAGTGTGTGATTCCGGTAATTCCAGGGTCTGCCTTGGTAAGGCGGCCCGACGGTGCAATGATGCTTGTATGTATCTTTCTGTTTGCATATATGGTTTATTTGGCATATTAATTGTGATTTTATATGTGGCATGGCTGCATGCATATGCATCACACATTTAGTACATGAGTATTGATAGTTACTCTGGGGGCCATTGTTGGACTCCAGAAGTTGTTGGTGACACAAGGGGACGTGCCTGATTTGTAAAGGCCTTTTTGCAAAGGTAGGGATGACAATGCTAGTGAAGAATAGGGGATGCTCTATCATATTTTGTACTTTATCTTTTTGGATGACTGTATTTTATTTTGGTTTTTTTTTTGATGACTGTATCATAACCCTCCGGGGACTTTACTTTCTGTTGATTTTACTCTTACCAGTACATTAGTTTGTCCAAACCGGTCTTTGTGCTCTATTGCGCATACTCGAATATACAATTAAATGGACTAACAATAAAAGGAAAGATAACTTATAAAAGGAACTGCTCTAACCTACCACCCAAAAGGGCGAGGCAGGTAGGGGTGTAACAAATTTGGACAAGAGAGTGGTCGATTTTGAAGCCGAAGTCAGATGTATATTTCTGGACTTTTATTTGGGCTCGAATTTTGTAACTTAAGCCCATTTTTATTTCCTTTTCATTTTGGGCCTGAACTAAATTATGGATTGGAGCCCCATTTCGTTTTTGCCATTTTAGGTTAAGTTAGATGGTAGCCACAAACACTTTTTCATTAATGTTTTTACACATTTTCGGATTAAACATAGAAGTTTTATTTTCTCTGCAATGTTCTTCGCGTTCTTCGTCTGTTCTTCATTTTTTCCAGCTATGCTTGGCTGAGCTTCTGTGATTAACCCAACATTGAGGATTCCATGATTAGTCCAGAGAGCTTGTGCTTAATCGGTAATTTCACTCATTTCTGTTTTCATCTTATCGAATTTGATTTCTGGAAATAGTTCGAATATTAGATTTAATATTCAGTTTGGTTCATCCCAAGGATTGAGTTTGAACTAGGTTCTATTGTTACTGTGCGATCACACAGTGAGACGCCACTGTTCGGACAAATGCTATGCGATCGTCTAGTCGAGGGATTTTCTTGACGAACGCAGAGATTTTGGTTTGTCCAGAACCAAATGTGAGTTCGTTCATATTTCGTTCAATGATGGAAGTCTCTGGAATCTGGATGTTAGGTTGATCAATTTTAATCTAATTATTTTCATTTAGTTCTGTTTCTTTTTATATCGTTTTTATTCTGTTTGAACCAAAAACCCCCGATTTTTACTGTTTCTGTTTTGCTGTTACTGTCCATTCAGACTCACTGTGAATTCGTTGGGAAAATGACCCAGGTTCCTTATCACTGTAAATATTTTAACTTCAATTGCCCCTTCTTCACTTCATTTTCTTTCATAACCTCACCTTCAAGTGCAACAAGCTCTTCGTACAATCTTGTACACGCATTCTCTCTTCAAAGCTGCTTGTTCTCCTTATATAAATCGTCTAAGCAACACCACCTTCCTTCTCGCTTTCCTCGTTTCTCCTTGTTGTCTAAGTTAAACACGATGCCATGGAGCTCACTCTTGATTTCTCGTTCCTTACACCACCTTCCATCCAAAATCAGAATTATTGCAATAAATCCCCAATCTTGACAGCAATGCTAGACACAATCCTAACTCAAGCAACTAACATAACATCAAATACTACATTAATTATCCTCTTTCTTGCATCCATGTAAATTGAACCTCTCAACCTCACGACGTCATGGCATATAGGCTTGAGTCTTGACTCATACACACAATGCTCAGAAGCAAATGAATCTCATTGGGAAAGTAAAGGGCAATCTCATAGTGGAGGAATATACATATAACAAAAGTTGTTATATGACCAGAGAGGTCTAGATTCAAATTACTAAAACTACTATTTCTAATGTACTCTAGATAGGGCTAGATTAAAGTGATAATGTGATGATGACCCAAAACTGAAATTGAAGTGAGCTTAGGAAAAGACGAAATTTTAATTTTCTTTTTATATTTGCATAATTGACTTGCTGCAAGCATTGAAAACATGCATTATAAGATATAGTGCATAGCAAATTAACCCCTTTTACTTCGTTTTTGCTCTAGAAATAGTAGTGGTGCGTTTGAACGAGGCCTCTATTTAAAATTCCATAACAAAAAAGGTGTGCATTCTTTCGTTATCTACCATCAATTAATTTATCATTCTTTATTTGGCTAGCAAGTGAACCATTATTGCTATAAAATTAAAAAACAAAAAAAAGAAAAACAAAAGATGACCAACACCAACAATATATAATACGATCGGTATTAGTTAAATTTAAGCAGAGAGAGAAGTTAATAAACCGTCGAGCGAATCCTTCTACGTTATCGTCGCTCACTCCATTTCTCTTATATGTTATCGTCGCTGTCATCTTCGCTCACCATATTAGAAACTGTTGAGTGAATCCTCTGCTCACTCACTCCTAAATGATCAGAAACTGTTACACGATTCTCAGCTGTGATCGTCGCCTCACTCATTCATGTGATTAGTGCAACCCTAGGTCAGCTCCCTCATCCCCAATTGATCATTGTTCAACGTGCGCTAGAACCCTAGCTCTTCCTTCCTTAGCTCTGCTATTTCTCCAGGTCTGAATTTTAATTTTAGCTCAAAGTCATCGAAGTCATTTTGTGTTTTTAGGGTTTGTTGTTTACCCCAATCTTGTTCAATGCCCCGTCATATATCTAGTCAGCAAATTTTGTTCCACTGGCCTTCTTCTCACTCCAATTCATCACACACATTAGCATTTTAGGTACCTTAACAGTCAACATCCTCTTTCTTAACGTTGACTGTGACTTTTGCTCCAAAATGGTAACCACATGGGCACTTTTGCATCCAAAAAAAGCATTTGGTGTTGGGCGCTCCTGAGGGTAAACCACATGTTTAGTTTTGCACCTTTACCCTCGATCTTAGAGAACACTGTGGCTCCCATGAGCAGATCTAGTAAATCATCAATCCTAGGAAACAAATATTTATTCTTGATGGTGGCTTTATTCAACTGTCTGTAGTCAATACACAACTGCGTACTTCCATCCTACTTCTTGACAAATAACATTGGCGAACCTCAAGGAGAGACACTTGGCCGAATAAAACATTTCTCAAGCAAATCTTTTAGCTGTTTCTTCAACTCTGCCAACTCTGATGACGATATTCGATAAGGAGCCTTAGAAATTGGGGTTGTATCTAGTACCAACTCAATAAAGAACTTAACCTCTTGCTCCGAAGGCAACCTTGATAACTCTTATGGAAACACATTTGGAAACTTCTTCACCACTTCAATTTGATTAAACCCAACTTCCTTGTCGGCATGATAGAAACGAAGACAATATAGGCTTCACAACCTTGTCAAATGCATTTCTCTACTTGAGTTACAAACAACATCAAGGGACTAAAAACTAGCAAAGCATGAGGGAAAATTCACTTTCTTTCCCTTGCAGTCAAGATGAACATTATTGGTAGACAACCAATCCATGCCAACACTCATATCAATACCCTTAAGCAATAAACAAATCAAATCAACCTTTGATTCAGAAATGTCATACTTAAGAGTTGTTAGTTCTCTATGTGTTTTGATGATAACTGACAATTGTAAACAAGTATGAATATTTCTAGATGAGTTAAAATGATTTTCTAAACTTACTGTTTTTTAACCAAAAGAACTCTGTCAGCCACAAACTCGAGCCTAGATAGGCAACCTCGAGTTTGATACTAACGCAGAACCAAACTCACCAAATTTGCATTTAAACTTGACACTTGTGCCTTAGTCTTGAACTTGAGAGTTTCTCTCATATCTTGAGTAAACTCGAGGTTACATTTGTAAACTCGAGTTCAAAAGAGACAGAGAACATTTCAATTTAAAATCCACTTATAAACTCGAGGGTGTAGTTACAAACTCAAGTTTGCGTCAGGCAGAAACTTTTCAAGTTTTTCAAATTAAGGAAACTTCAGTTTATGTCTTTCTAAAGTTTGTTCAAAGTTTTCCAAAAAGTTTTCCAAGTTAAGAAAACTCGAGTTTAAGGTTGTAAACTCGAGTCTTCTCCTTACAGAAAGCAATTTGATTTTAACTTAAGAAAACTCTAGAGTTTGCACTGAAACCCAAGGTTTACATTTAGAGAACTAAAATTGTTTTCAACATAAATAGTTCTAAACTCGAGGCTAGTCACTAATAGACTTGAGTTTGTGTTTTACTCAAAATATATTTCAAGATGATTTTGCAATGTTTTCCTCGACAAAGCTATAAACTCGAAGTTAGCATTATAAACTCGAGTTTGCATCACCAGAACAGATGAACGCATATGAGATTATTTTGTTCAGTTTGATCTATGCTTTATCTTGTTTCTTCGAATTGGTTGCTTATGATTTATATGCTTCATATCAATATTCCTAACCAGATTTAACCAGTTTGCTTATAAGATTTCAGAAGACCTAAGAGTTGCTTTAGGAAACATTAAAGCATTCAAGAAGAGAGATGATCAATCAATGCTTAATTTTAGATAAGCTATTAATGATCAAAGATTTCCGTCAATCTGTGTCAATGCCTTAATATCAATTGGAGATATCCCATTCTGCAGAGATTGGTGCAATCAATTGAAAGCTCTCAACGGACAAATTCAAATATTCAATTCTGAAATACTCCCAACAGCTATATTCATGAGACATGAACCTAACAGCTAGTAATTTTGAATTGATTCAAGTCTGAACGGATCTTTAACGGTCACAAGCTTCAATCCAAGATAAATACATGAAGGTTTGAAGTCTATCGAAAAAGACATACATAGAAAAACGCATACAAGCATATCAGTCTTTTACTGCTTAATTCGCATCCTGTATCTTTGATACATTGTACTTCAGTAATCATCTTTATTCACTCTTAGAGAGAGTTCATTTCTGTAATTCATTCATTGTAAGAATCTCAAAGTTGTGGGACTGAGGTTGGGCTTTCATATTACAACTTGTAAGGGGGAGTGTATCCTAGAGAGAGAATAGCTTTTGAGTACAGATTGTGTATCTGATTTGAGTGATAGTAGAAAAACCCAGAGAGTCTGGGGACTGGACGTAGGTCAAGAGTTGAGACCGAACTAGTATAAATCTTCTGTGTCAAGCTCTTCTTCCCTATCTCCATTTAGCTTCTGTTGTGTGAGTGTTTTAAAAAGAATTTTTAAAATCCCCAATTCACCCCCTCTTGGTGATTTCCTTCACTTTCAAGAGTAAGGTCTAAACAAGCACGATCAGTCATAATAGAAGCTCCAACAGGAGTGGACACTTTTAAATTATAAGGCAACTCACAAACATGAAGTTCAAATCTTTGAGCACAGTTATGAGAGATAAAAGAATTTGAAGCACCATAATCAAACAACACATGTGCATTAGGCCCTTAAAGAGAAACAATACCTCGGATCACATTTGGAGATGCTCCTGCCTCCTCCTAATTCAAAGCAAACACTCGATCAGGAACGGTGGGGTGACCACTCTATAGGGTCTTGGCTGAGCCTCCGGAAAAAAGAGGAATGTGCCATAATTTGTAGCATCTAAAGTACTCCCAACACTTCCCTAAATGCATTGTCCCACAAATTTAATATAGTCTACTCATGCTTGGTGTAGACATAGTAGAACCTCAGTGGGAAAACTGACTTCCACCATGATGACTCATCTGAGTCTGAAATCTCTTCTGTGGGTGGGGCCTTCTTATCCTTAGACCCTCTCTGATAAGACCCTCTAATCATCCCTGAGCTCATGAAGATTCTTGAACTAACGCCTGAGTTCTTCATCACACCACTAATAGGCTTTAGAAAGCTAGAAAATTTGCTAGAACTATCACGATGCTTGGAATCTTCTACTTCTCATACCATGCGTGCAACAATTCGTAGCTTTGTACATGCATCCTCAAAATTATTTATAGTAGAACACTTCATACATGCCTTCAACTATGGCCTGGCCTTATCTATTAACTGCCTAATCTTCCAATCAGAGTTTTTATCCTCATTCAAATACATATAATATTTTGTTAGAGGAATAAAATTAGAGATATACTCATCCTCATTCATATCGCCCTAACAAAGAGCATAAAACTCCAACTTCTTCTTATTCTGCAACTCCTCTAGAAAATAGTATGCATAAAACATGTCTTTGAATTCTTCCCACTTCATAGATGAGAAGTTGGCCGGTGTAACACTCTTTCACCATTTATTTACCTCACCCTTAAGAAGAATGGTAACTTCCTGTACCATATACTCACTAGTGCAATCCACTGCCTAAAATAACGTCTCTATATCTTTGATCCATGTCTTAGCCTTGACAAGATCAAGATCACCATTAAATGTGGGAGGTCATTGTCGAGCCAAATCCTTACACACACTAGAAATTGAACGAGGAGTTGGAACCTATAACTGTTGAGGTACATAATAACTATGGCCCTCATTAGGAGTTTCATGCGGCTTTTCATATTTTCCCACACTTTGGTGATCATAATCATTCTCCATAGGGATTTTGTCTCCTACTCTTTTTCTACTACCTTTCTCAAACTTTTTAAATCTCTCTTCTACAACATCCACTACAACTTTACTCAATTGTTGCATAAAAGCAACCCTATCAATTGGGAGTTATTGTTGCTGCTGCAATTGAACAAGTGGGTATGGAGGCCTACTACTCCCAGAACCAGTACGATGAGTCTGTACTATCTTCTTCCCACCTAAGGATCCAACCCACCATAACAAGTGAGTGGTGAAACAGAACACAACAGAAACAAGTAAACAAGGAAGGTATGTATGATTATTATATATTGCCACTATATGTAATGCATGTAAGACTGTTCACAAAATCAACTACTTTGATACCAATTTGTAACGTCCTCTATTTTTCCATAAAATAATAAACTAATTAAGGGTTTGATTAAATCATTAATCATTAATCAAAATAAACTAGAGTATGTAAAATGATCCCTAACATGGAAATATACAATAATCCAACGTTTGCTAAAAAGATGGAAGCACTACTATTAGCAAAAGTAGCTTAAGCTTCCGAAGTCTTCCCTGAAGAACCTACATGAGAACTATCACCTCAAAAATAATAACCATCAATCCATCTCATCCGGCATACGAGTAATTACTCATGAAGTGTCAAGTGATATATTATAAAATCATAGCATTATTAAAAATGTCATAAGTCGACTTATATATATATATTGTAATATCTTGAATTTAATATCTTGAATTTTGGGGCTAGGAATTTGAGGATAAGTTTGTATTAGGTAGACGACTAAGTCCAAGTTTAGGAAGTGTGATATTAAATCTTAGAAATATTATATGGGATTTTATTATGAAGAATTGGGCCTAAATTGTTTTAAAACTATTATTTGGAATTTAGGGCCTAATTTCTACGATGTTCAAGGGGAAATAATTAGAGAATAATTATTGGCCTATAATTTTATTGATTATAGAAGAAAATTGAACAAAAATGATGGGGCCAAATGGAGAATTCCTATGTGTGGATTTCAAGTGTAAATAAGTATAGGAAAATTGTCAAATTGTCATCATCAATTTCCTTGCTTTCTCTTGACGCCATGTGCACCTTAGGCAACAAGTTGGAAATTTTAAAATGGTCATATTCATTGGTCAACAAGTGTAAACTTTAAGCTTCAATCCATTGGTAAAAGAAACATATAAACAATAAGCTTCCATTTAGGCCCCTATGTTAGGCCAAATAGAGAAAGGACGAAGGGAATTATTAAACATGGTATAAACATGTGCAAATAAGTCAAGAGAGTAAGCTTCAAGCTTTTTACCTAACTTGAATTTTTGCCAATTGTGCAAAAGGGGAAGAATATGGAATTAAGATAATTTGACATGCAATAAGGAGTCTTCATGAAGCTAAAAATGCCCTCCCTATTCGTTTGACAATATAAGGAAAGGAGGTCAAATGAATTTCTATATTTATGACATGCTAAATTTAAAGAACAAGTCATAACTTCATCTTGCATCCTATATTGCCATTTGTCATACTAGGGAGTTATGGTGATTCGATGACAAAGGACATGTGTGCATGTAATTAATATGAGAAGGATGACTCAAAGGCTTCTTGAAAAGCCTTAATTTCGTCCTACACATGGAGCAAGGAAAAAGCATGACATCATATGAAGTATCTACAAGTCAAATAGTCAAAGGAAGAGTTAAAGAAGTGTAATTGAGAAGCCACTTATATCTAAGGGCCAATTTCAGCCAACCAAGCATGGGAAGAAGGAGGATGAATTTAATAAAGTTGACTCATGTAAGGAGTAATTTATAAGCCTCCAAATTCGTCCAAAACACAAGGCCAAAAGAGAAGAGGTGTGGATACAAATCAATAGTCAATAAGTGTCAATTATAAGCTTTCTTTCCTATGATATTTTCAGCCAAAGAGAAGAGCAAGAAGAGAGAGGGGATTTTCTTCATATTTTGACTCATGTGGAGATCATTTAAGAAGCCCAATTACACATAAACATTTGGCCAAGTCAAGAAGGGAGTAGAAAATTCAAGAAACACATGTTTTATGATAACATGTGAAGCAAAATGAAATAAAATAAAAGAGAGAGAATGTAGGGGCATTTTGGTCAAGACAACAAGGGGGACCCTTAGGTTAGTTCTCTATCAATTATAAATCACTCCACACTCCCTTTTTCATGCAAGAATTCATCTAAACACTCAAGAGAGCACCAAGAGGAAGTGTTGGCCAAAACCTAAGAAGAGAGGGAGGAAGGAAAGGAGCAAAGGAGTCAAGGTAAGTTACATGCTCTAACTTCCATCTCTTCTTCATCTTCTATTATGTAAACTTCAAGTCTTGAAATGCTATTTTGTATGGTTTTTAAGAGGAGGCCAAAAGCCCTAGGAAGTTCATGGACAAAGAAGATTGCAAGAATTATAGACATAAGCCAAATAAGTGACATCCCTAGTCTTCTTGCACTTGTTCTTGATGTGGTTGATTATGAAACTATCTATTCATGTTTTATTGCCAATTTTGAAGCCCTTAACCCTAAGGAGATGTTCTGCCCAAATTTATAAAAATGGGTTAAAGAGTGTTAAATGCCTAAATAATAAGCTAAAAGGAAATCTAAAGCTAAAATCATGGTATATGTGAAGTGACCTTGGAGAAACACTTGTATCTTTTTATGCTTCATTTTCGGTCAGAACAGGGCATGAGGAAATAATGAGATTTTTTTCCATTTTAATGCTTCCATTGTGTTTAAAGTGAAAAACTACGTGGGATAAAGGTTGGATAGTGATTTTGGAAGCATTAGGATTAGTTTTCATAAAATACTAAAATCGCCAATGTGAAATTCTTGTGTGGCAGTCAGCTTGTAACATTTTTTGTATAAGTAAATGATGTCCAATGGCTATGAAAGTTTATAGACTTGATGCAGACATCTAGAGCTTTGATTTGATAGGTCATTAGCCTATTTTGGAGTTGTGTACGTGGAGTTATGAATTTTTGAAAATGACCCATGAATCTGGAAGGCCAATCTGGTCAGTGACATTGTTTGGTTAATTCTGAACCAGTGTGCGTATGGTTGGCTGTATGTAATATTTTGATTTGAAAATAGACTTATCAAGGGTCACAGAGCCTTTGTAATAACCTTAATTGGATATTTTTATAAAAAGTTATGAATTTTCAAATACTGTTGAAAATTCTGGAAATTTTGGTTAAAGGTTTGTAAATGGGAAAAATAAAGTCAAATATGATATAAAGGATATTTTTTTTGGACTCTTTTATCTTTGAATTTGACATAAATATAATAATTATACTGCCTTAGACATATGACAAAAGTTTGTATAAATAGTGACTGTTAACTATAATTGTATTATAGGACTTATTGCTTGTTGGAGCCACTAAAGAGACAAGAGCTAAATCAAAAGTTGATAAGCAGTCAGGTAGTAACTCTAATCTTACATACTCTGTAGAGATAAGAGCTAAATTGTATTATATGATTTCATATGCATGTTTGTACCATGATTGTGATTTGTGTTGCGAACACATTTTTAGGTTGTAGGGCCCAGTGGACTGGAAGTCTTTGGGTCGCTAAGCCTGGTATGCATTCAGTTTTATGGGTTACTACCAGTGGTTTTCCCAGAGCTATGGATCCGGGACTTACTGTGTCCTGTGTTTTGCAGTCAACATTGTTTGTAGTGATGTGTTGTATTATGTGACTGCGAGTGGTATATGCTAAATGCCGTATTGTTTATTTTTATGATTGTGGTTGACTATCATATGTTGTTTATACATTGTACATGAGATTAACTGTTACTCTGGATTCTTTGGGATCCCAGCTTTTGTCAATATATGTATTATGAACAGTGCCGTGGACATGGCTCCAAGGGCAAGACAACAAACATAGGTAATTGATGGATGCAGTGATGGACGATAGATCAGAATTGTAAACAATATGGAATATCAGAGTTTTAGATTATTGTATTATAAACCCTACGGGTAACTCCTATTTATAACCAAAATTGTAACTCAAATGATTTATTATCATTATACTATGCCTAAACTATTTTGTCACTATGCTGCACTATATTGCTATGATTATAATGTGTTATCGGAAGGGTGTGACATATATCAATTCACAATATCGATATCTCGTTTTTTCATATTTAACACATAAGTTCATAAGAATCTATACATAAGAATTAATTCTCGATCTTCCTTGCCTTATTTCCTCTGACTAAACCCATGAGTTAGTACTCACCTATATGACTGATAGTTCAACTTAACAAGTTCACAAGTCAAGTGATATGGACTGGCCAAAATCCAAAGAGCACAAGACCGGACCATGGGATCTCCCTCCAATGTACTAGTCGGGTGTTAAGACCCTATTAAACACAAATGGGCCAAAGGACTAACTAGTGTACACTTGGAAGCCCACCACCTTATTTCCTCTTTTTGTACAAGATTTCACCCCCTTATTTCCTCTTTGAATAATCTCCCGTCAACTCCACATCCACCATCCCCTCTCATATAAATACTCAAGAGATAAAATTACAAGGGATTAACACATACCATTATTAATTCACAAGTTATCAAAAGAATATTTCCAATCTCATAATTCCACACAAATTCATATAATATAATATCACTAATCATTTCCCCATGAAAATAAATCTCACAAGACGATTACATTATCAACATAGTTTCATAGTTTTATATAATTAAAAATCACTCACAAATATCATACAAGCATGCACAACAAGAGGAAAGTTGTTACCTCTCGCCAAAGCCAATTATTACTACACTGCTCCTAATCCAATAGCTCAAACACATTCCATAATCAATCTCATAACACCCAAATAACCTCCTTATTCTCTTCTTTCTCTCTTCCTCTATCTGTTTTTCTCGTATTCTCACTCTCTCTTCAGCTGTGAGTGTGTTTTTGGGTGTGTGGGTTTTTTTTTTCTTTTTGATTTTTTTAAAAAAATCAATTCTCCCTTCTTAGTTATAGTTAAATCCTAAAAATAAAATTAGGATATTACGCAACACAAAGTGTTCCAACATGTGATAGCCCTATTATGAAGGATAGTTGTAATTCCCTATTCTTTTGGTAATTAATTTCTTCTCTAGTTTACTTTTCGTTACACTGTAAATTAGTGTACCTTAATATATTAACTCTATCTTTTATAAGGAAAATCCATGTGAAAGTTACATGTGGACCAATATTTTAGGCATGCAGTTGCTGTGGGAGTTGACTATAACACTGCTAATGACACGCTAAACAATCCACCATTTCCTGAGAACACACTTCGGGTAAAGGTTGACTTTTGCACCAATGAAGATGCGCTATTACCAATCCCTTCTCTGGATGAAGAAACAATGGTCAAAGATCTTGTAGGTGGTCATGTTACTTGGCCAATAGGTCTGATAGAGCCATTGCAAAAGGTAGTTAACTTACAATTCCTCCTATTTTCCTATTCACTTCCATCCAAAACTATATGATTTAATTTCATGATTTTTGTAGATTTCACATTCTAAAGGAAAACAAATTTAAGTGCATGGCAAAAATTCTAAGTGTTCAACAATTGAACAAAAAACCAAAGCCTAAGTCAGCCAAATAAGAAAAAGACAAATTACCTTATATCGCAATCAATTGGAATTGATTGTACCTTGTAGAAGTAGTATTATGCAGATGGATGTTGTGACAATTTGTTACACCCCTACTGGCCTCGCTTTCGGGTGGCGGGTTAGAGGGATTCATTTATTTAATCACCGTCCCTTATTACTTCGTCCAATTCACCTATCACAAAGTTAGCACAGCAGAGCAAAGGATCTGGTTGGACAAGTTTAACATACTGATAAACATTTATAATTCAGGTAGCAAATAAGTCCTCGAAGGGTTTGTACAGTCATCCAAATAACGTACTGATTTTAAACAATAGTTATCCAAAATATAAAGTACAAAATGAGATAGGGCATCCCCTTTTTCCTTCAATTCTCCGCTTCACGCCCTACCTTCTTCGTGCCTTCGACCGCTACTGTCTCACCCCTGTGTCTCAAAGCGGTTTGGAGTTCAAGGTTGAACCCTAGAGTAACTGTTAGACTCATATACAATATGTATACAATGCATGCAATGAAAATCACAAATAGGGAATAAATCTTCCTCAGGCACAATACTGACATGTATGAATATGCCTCTGGCACAAGTAAGGGTAAATCACATCTGCCTATGGCACAATAAACCGCAGGACCGCCTGTTCAAGACAAGCCCCCGGTACCATAGCGCTAAGGGCCTCGGTAGTCAGGGCTGCAGTCCCCTACCGACCCCTCTTGAGGTCTCAGTAGCCACCTATGAACACTCAGTCATACAGGCCCTACCTACCTCATATACCTCAATACTGTAGCAGAAACCTAAGAACAGATAGTTCTATATGCACTACAGCCTGATATACATGCCCTCAGTACTGTGACGGAACCCTAAGGACACACAGTTCATTAGGCACCACAACCCGATAAGTATTCCTTGGACTTTAGAAGCAGCCCAAGGACACACAATCTACTAGGTGCTACAGTCCAACTCCTACATCATGATAAAACATACATACAAGAGCAACATAGTGTATGTAAGTCAACAGTTACTACCTGGCACTCCTTGGAAGCGGTACACTCTTTTCCTCAGTGTCAAGGAGGCCGATGCGTCCTACACGTGTTATTACCCTAAATGCAACCAAACATCATGCTTTTAATCATATGATCACACTTTGCTTCAAGATTCAAGAATTTCGCCTACCCAGATTTTCCCAGAATTTCTGACTCAACTTCACTGATTTTAAATAAATTATAGAAAATCATTTTGACATGAAATAAGTGGCCTTAGAACCCTTTGGATGTATATTTTACAGGAAAAATAACTTCCAAAACCCACTGGGTTCGGATCCTTTTCAGATTCCCAAAACGCAGCCACTGGTCCGAAACAGAATCCATGTCTTTAGGTCATTTTCAATCTTAAATAACTCTTGGTTAGGAAATCCATGTCCGAAATCTTATACCAAACTTATCCTTAGGATGTCTACTCTCACCACAAAAAATATCAAATCAAACAGAATCCATTTACTATTTTAAATCCGTTGATCAACACATGCTGCCCAGAAACCGTAAGAGCCGACAGATTTTCGTATAATAAAGACTTGAGCTTTGTGAGTTGGAAAAAGGTAATCCCACATGTCCCCACACAAAAACACCTTTTGGACCCATTGAAAACCTTAGGAATATGAAAATCCTACTGCCTTTCCATGAAAAACACCATAGGGCAGAAGTGAAAGTAGCTAGGTTCTTGGTTAAAGTAGCTAGGGTTTCTTCACCTCCTGAATTGAACTT